>CM034154.1:627380155-627875016 GCA_019776745.2 Taxus chinensis | reverse complement strand
CCACCCCCGCCGATCAACATAAGACCGCTTTCATAAACTCCTTGGGGAAGCTTCTGTTAACGTGTCCTGCCGTTTGGCCTTAAGAATGCTGGTGCACCTATCACGGCTATGACCCAATTTTTCATGACATTATTCACACCTAATCCTATCCTTGACATACGTCGACGATCTTCCTTGGCGTCTAAACAAATCGCAGTGAACCTCTCGATGTTTTACACCATTTAATTTTCGATCACCTATTGCAATATTCTGTCCGTCTTCAACAAGAAATTGTCTTTTGTGTCCTTTCGGAAACTTATTTGATTTTACTCGTCTCTTTGCGTGGCATTGAGGTCGACCCATCTAAAGTAAAGCATCCTAGAATATGCCCCCACCAAGAACCCTCAAACAATTGCTAGTGTGTCGTAAACTTCATCAATCCGGGTTTCCTCAATCTCCCAACTCTCGATCGATGTCACCCTTTTCTCACCTTCTAAAAAAGGAGGAAAACGTTGCCTTTCAATGGAGTGAGAGTGCATCCACCAAGCCTTCGAGCTCTAACACTTATCTCTTCAGCACCCGTGCTTTCCCACCCAGGACAACCGACCTTTCTACCTTATCTTTTTCCGCCACTCTTTCCGCCACGACCATTGCTATAGGACTATGCTCGCACATCTTGACTATCTTGGGCACACCGAGACAGGTGCCGTTTTATTATATAAGTCGTACCCTCATGGAGTACGAGACTAGTTATACACATGTGAAAAATTGTGCCTAGCCCTATCATTCGTAGGTCGCCACAAACTCCGCATTACCTTCCTGAAATCACAAAACTTTTGTCATCACCAACCGGACCCATTCATTAATGTACTACAACCATCTAAACCAACGCAAATCGCCGATTGCTCATTCTCTCGCCGCGACGCTTGAACCTTGAGTTTATACAACAGAAGTCATCCAAGGACAAACTCTTGCAGACCAACTTGCGGAGGCCCCTTTACCTGGGGAACAATTTACCAATTTTGCATTCCCCGATGAACTCATCGCCACTCTTTCACTCGGGGAAGAGTCGTATCAAATGACCCTCTTCTTCGATGGATCTAATGCCAGCCCAGCGGAGGAGGAGCCGGCGTTGTTCTCATTCCCTCTTGACGCTGTAGAACCGATGCCTCTTTCATTCCGGCTTGATTTCCCTGCACTAATAATACATCGGAATACGAGGCCCTTGTTCTGGGTCTCAAGTTGCGATACACTTAGGCATCAAAATCTATCAATATCTTTGGTGACTCTCCATTGGTAGTCAATCAAGTTATGGGCATCTACCAATGTAAAAATGAGGAACTTAGAAGTACAAACACCACGTGGAGTCACTTCTAGCCTTATTTACTCACTATTCTATCCAAACCTATTCCCCACTCCACTAAAAAATTTGCAGATACTATGGCTTGCTTAGCCTCGCAAATTCCCGCCGCCACCCAACTGGACTCTGAATATTCGTTGTGGGTCCAGCCAAATTTTGCACCATCCATTCAACCCCGGAGTTGCATGATAAATACTGTGTCTACTAATTCGCAGGATACCTGTACCACCAATTTCACGACTTTACCTTACAATCTCGTGTTCTCCCACCTGACCTTACTAATAACGGCAAACCGTGCTTTTTCTTAAAAGTGTTTTCATGTTACTGTTGTCATGGGAGGACTCCTCTATAAACGTGGCTTGATGGCTCCTCCTTCGCTGCTCTAACTGGCGCGGAGGCGTCACTATACCATTCGCAACAAGTCCATGATTGGGATTTGTGGTGGACTTTTAGTGGGCCTTTGCCGTGGCTAAACGAATCCTCGCCTAGGTTATTATTGCCCTACTCTCCCAAATTAACGACTGCTGAATATTGTTAAGCGTTGTTTATGTGTCAACAATTGCCAACCTTTTAAACATAACTCCTAGCCATCCGCTGCAGGTCGCACGAGATCTTGGCCTTTCTCACAATGGGGTTTAGACCTATTGGTGAGATTCACCCGACCTCTTCACAACGTCACCGTTGGATAATCACAGCAACCGAATATTACACAAAATGGGTAGAGGCCATTCCCACTCATTTTCAATCAAAAAGTAAAAATTGTCGAATTCATTAACCATCACATTATCTGTCGTTTTGGTATTCCTCATCACCTAATAACAGATAATGGTAAATCTTCAAAAACAAGTTGTTACAAGACCTTTGTGACAACTTTGGTATCAAACCTTAGTTTCTCATCGCCTTACTATCCGCAGGCCAATGGTCAGGCTGAATCTTCTAATAAACCCTAACCAAAATCCTCATGAAAGTTGTCAATGAATCCGGAAGAAATTGGCACGATCACATTCCCTTTGCCCTTTGGACTTATCGTACTAGCATTCGTACCTCTACTAATGCCACACCCTTTTTCTTTGGTATACGGTACCGAGGCTGTTTTGCCTCTCGAAATACAAATACCCTCCTTAGAATATCTCTTCAGGATATTCTCACCAACGATGATTTCCGCCAAGAGCGGTTAGCCCAATTAGAGCTTCTTGACGAATGACGTCTTACAGCTCTCGATCACCTTCAAATCTATCAAAACGCATCAAGCGTGCTTATGATAAGTGACTTCATGAGCGTACCTTTTAAGGTTGGTTGATCTTGTCCTTAAGAGAATCAACATGTAACCAAACTAGAAAAGAGCAAACGTGGAAATTTGCTCCCAATTGGATTGGGCCTTATATAATCACTCACACTTATGGATCAGGCGCTTATCGTTTAGCTTCGCTTAATGGTAAGCCTGAGCCTGAACCCCTAATGCCCTGCATCTTCGACCATTCTACTGTTGAATCTAGTGTTATATCCACTTTTATCTACCTACTGCTCGTCCCTTGAGCTCAATTTACCGCTACATACACTCTGTTTTAGATAGCTCAAAATAAAATCCAGAATCACATTCTCACCTCCCCTGACGATTTTTGTCTTTCCCTTTTTAGTCTAGTCCCATGACTTCAAGTATTAAAATAAGCCGTTTATTTCTATGGCGATTTTTTCTTGAGTCAAAATTCCTACCCAACAGATGCTTCACGCCAAAAGAACATCTAGCTATCTACATTATATATAGACTGCTCCCTCGAAGGACAGCTATATTGCCAAATTATTGCTGCTATTATATATAGACTGCTCCCCCGCAGGACAGCTATGCACTGAAATCATCTCTGCTACTATAAATAGACTGCTCCCTCGAAGGACAGCTATACACACGTCAGCCGTTTATCAGAAGCTTCTCGCATTGATCAGCTTCGTAGAAGACCTCAAGAATAAACAATCCATATCCCTGGTAGACTTCCCGCATTGATCAGTCTATATTCAGTCAAATAAAAGCCTCATTCACAAGAACTTTTTGGGTCATGGACTTGTCTATTTAGGGTAGGTTCTCTTTCGTCAGAAACACTCACTTTGTAACAAGTTCTCTGTATCTCAGCTATATCATTCACCCTCACCTCACCATTTGTTTCAACTCAAGGGACATAACGTACGCTCAATATATTGTGATCATACAACTCTTTTCACCTATTGACTTCTCGTCTATGCACGGTACCTAGGGTTTCAAGCTCGTTCTACGTTTGTGTGGTTTGTTTAGCTCTTTTCACCTACGGAGCGCTCTTTCCGCTTTGCCTCGCATCTAGGATTGTGTGTTGATCTTAATCAAGACATGGTTCCCTTCTACTTGGGTAGGCTAACTTTCGCTTCCCTTATACCTTTTACAACATCACCAATTCATTTTACCTTACCAATATTAATATCAATATTTTTACCAACCAACCAATTGCCTAAATTCACCTCTCCCTGGTCCTAAGGGAGAACTACATCGGTCTGAGGCCCTTCCTTGCTTTGTGCAATGGGCTATGTAGGCAGCACTTAGGAGACATGGGGTCTCCCAAGGTTAGCTCGCCATCCCCTACCATAACCTATCATGTATGGTAAATATAAATATTTTTGTTGTATTTCTATTTCATCACATTCCTCTTTATCTTTTTTTTTTTTCAAAACACCGAAAGTCAAAACGAAACATTCTTAGTATTATAACTCAAATCAGCATACATATCTCATTTTATTTAGATGTTAAACAATACATCTTCTCTATCATCGACACGCAGGTCGGTACTCTTATTTATTCTTATACCTTGCTAACATTTATTTAGACCCTAATGCCTCATCCCGAACTATGTGATGATCGTGATCGTCGACCCCTCTCGCCAGGCCTCTCTGTCCTTAAAGGTACCACGGATATTGGTACCGCCCACTGATTAGCCAATCTCTCCTGTAACATATGAATACACCCTCTCGCATGGAGGACTCCAGCCTCTAGTCTCGCTGCTCGTGACTCCGCAAACCGCCTAACAATCCTCTTGTCTCATTCACCTGCGTTTGGAGCTGCTGAACCAAACGCTGCAGCCGATCCCTCTCTACTGTAATCACAGATATGTCAGGGCGATCATGTACACCTCGCAGCTCTGCTACCCACCATAACCTATAGGCCTCTGTCATTCCGGCATCTATTACACTGCGATCGGCTGCTATCTCCTCGGGCCCCTTTTGGAGGTGTTGGCCGGGGAGGTGAGAATGCTGCCTCGGCATCGATCCTCATATATGGTCTATAAGCCCTGCGGTATGTCCTGCACAAATCCAAATTGTCGCCGCACGCGATCTATAGGAATCCTCTCATATTCACCTGGCCTGTGCCCCGCGATCCACCTCAATCGCTCTACACCCCTCAACTCCTCAGCTATGTTCTCAGTTACCATATTAGTTCCCGTAAGGCCTCCAACAGATATCCGCAACTGTCACCCCTCTCCCATACCTACCTGTAATACTCAATGTCACCCGTCACGGCCTGGGATCTTGCCTCTTGTTCTGTCTGGACCCAGCGTCTGAATCCCAACCTCTGTACTCCAGTCTCTCCTGCCCTGGATGGATCGGCCTACTGGTCGCACACAAACAATGTGCTCATAGGCCCAACAGTGTAAATAAGTATGAGCAATCCAGTGTCGTCCTGTGATTTCGCCTACAAGCCCATAAACCCCTGTATAACTCCGCCAAATATGCAGGTGCCCATGCAAAAGTCACGTTCCTTTCTATCATCTCCCAGATAACACACATCAATGCCTTTGGAAATCTTCCCCCTTCCACCCTCGGTAATGCATATACCCTACCGCTATCATTAATATCACTGCTAACCTTGTCTCCTCAAGGTGTGCTGCATACATTACCCCATACGTAAATGATAAACCGCGTTGTGTCAAATCTCGTGCGTATGGACCAAATACTGCGGTTATCGCTCCCCGTGCCGTGCTAGGTAGTGCCTGATATACTGGTTTCTCCTGTAATAGGGAGTCTCAAAATATAGGCAAACACATCTTCAATGTTTAATGTCATCTCCCCTGGTTGGCAGATAAAAGGTATTGGTCTCGGGGATTCCATCTCTCAATTCAAATGCCTGTAACATACCATGGTTAGTTGCGATTCGTGAATAATAACGGATTACACTTAACCCCAAACGATTTATCAATGTCCATTCACACTGGTGTTACATCCGCTCGATTCGTGGACAACAGCGCTGGCCACACTATCATTCATCCTCAACCTGCCTCTGCCTGCATACACCTAAAACAACAAACAACCATTCAATCCGTCAGGGGTTTTTCAAACATGCTAGAAATTCCCCAGTAACCGGTATAGATTACAAACGGGATCGGTTCAGTAACCGATACCGGTATCCCTAACCGCTACCGAGTCACTGTCAATTAATTACACCTTCCCTAAAAAACAACCACCTACGACAATTAATTGCTCGTTTATCCTTTTTATACATACAAACCATACCTGAAACCCCGGATTAACCTACCCCGTAACACTTACCTCCCTGCCAACCCTTGTTATCATGTTTTCTTTCTCATATCTACCCACCTACTCTCCCCCATCTTATTCACAAAACATGCAGTAGTCAAATCACAAACAAAACGTTACCTCTTGGTTTGCGGTAGCTTGAGGTGGCCCTTGTCTTCCCTCTTGTCCCTGCCTGCTGGATGTTTTCTCCTCGTCCTGCCATTATTACCACCCTTTTTCAAACCTGCCTTTCTTGTCTTCTGAATCTCAGATCACAATCACCTTCCCTGTCTCTTTTCTCCTTATCACTCAAATTTCTCATGTAATTACCTGTCTCAGTCGTCAAAAAGCGTCACATTCGCGTATTTAAATTCTTGCATGGCTCTCAAAATTAGAACTTAAGTTGCCACCCTAGCTTTTTTATTTTTAGAAAAGCTCATACCTAAATAACCAGTATCGGTTATGCAACCGATATCGGTCTTCTACCTACCGCCGTCGGTTACCTAACCGATATCGGTTACACACCTGGCCTTTTGAAACATCGTCTTTTCTTCATTTTTTTTTACCAAATTTTTTTCGCGCCCGCCTCTTTTCCTACATCACAACACCATTATCCATATTTGTCTATCCACCACACATATCATTACAATTTCATTAACATCATCTATTTTACAAAAATAAACAAGTCATTAACTAAGGATACCACAACAAAACAAAAAACTATCTATCTATACATCATCATTTGGATCCAACTCATCAGATACATATATAACAATGTCACAAAACCAGCCCAAAACGTGTAACATTTCATCACATAACACATCATCCATATATCAACATGTCAATTAAACTCATCATATATTCTATACCACAAACCATTGACGAAATACTTAAACACATTTTTTCAAACACTGCATATGGATCAAAACATCATCTATATATATATATATATATATATATATATATATATATACAAATTTTCAAATATACAATGTGCCCTGCATCAAGGCCTCTGTGATCTCATCATACAACTAAGCCGGCACGCAGGCCGCAATAACTATCCAAAATCTCGACTCGGCTCGCATGCCGGTCCCGCATATCAAAAATATACTCGGCTCGCAGGCCGGTATCAACTGTACAACCCGTACTCGGCTCGCAGGCCGGTATATAATGAATAAATGAATCCATACATGAATAAATGACGGCACGCAGGACTCTATCAACACAACCGGTTCGCAGACCGGTGCCCCTGTCCCTATATAACAACTATGTGGGGATCCCTCAGCTCTCCCCACCACCCTCAGCACCTCTCCCTACTGGTCCCTGTGGTGCCTCTCGCCTCCTACCTGTAACGGACATGCCGGCTGTGGCTGTACCTCCCTGTGATCTCTGACTATGGGAGGTCTCCACTCGGTGAGCTGCATAAGGCTGATACTCCACTCCGGTACCATCAAGAATATCCTGATAGTATCGGGCCTCCGCTCTAACCTCCATATAGCACCCTCGAGCCACTGAAGGAGCTGGGGCTGGTCCCCTGGCACCTAATACTAGTACCCCCTGTGCCTATGCTGGTGGTGCCTGTGGCGGTGCCGCTGCTCGCGGTGGTATCTGTACCTGTGCCTGGGGCTGTGGCTGCGCCACTGCTGCTGGTACTGCTACCTGTACCTCTACCTGCACCTGTGGCTGTGCTGCTGGTGGTGGTGTTGCCTGTGCCTATACTTGAGCCTGGGCTAACTGCCCCTGTAAGACCCCTATCTGTGCCTGCGCAGCAGCAAGCTGCCCCTATAAGAGCTGCACCTGACCTCTAAGCTGATCTCTCTCTGCCGTCACCGCGGCCAAGTCTGGCTGTGCGGGCTGTGCTACCCTCGCTGCTCTCTGACCAGCCCACCAAACTCTGTATGCTCCCGTACACCCAGCATCATCTACGCCATCATCTGCTGGCCTCTCTGCAACCCAATCTGGATCCAAGGGCTGTGGTGCAGGCAGTGGGGCCTCTACATCATCCCTCCTGTACTGAGGGAAGGGAGGTGGCTCATCCTGTCGCAGCCCCATCTGCCTGCGTACCCTCTCTAGGGGTATCCTCTCGTACTCTCCTGGCCTCCGTCCTGCTATCCAGAATGTATACTGGATCAGACGCAACTGTAAGCGGGCTCCTCTGTTAGGGTGATGACCTCTGTAAGGTCTCCATACAATATCTACTGCTATCAGGCCCTCTAATACAGTCCCGGTAGGTAAGGCAACGTCTCTCGCCCTGCAAGCACTGCTCGTGGCTGCCCCACGACTCCCAACCACCTCTGAAAGCCGTATCCTGTATATAACCTATGGCCCTGGCTGCTACGGTAACCCTACTGGCCTGATGCATATGATGTGCTCATATGCCCAACAATGCAGCAAAAATTATCAAACAAGATCCCAAATCGCCTCATCCGGCGATAGCCCCATAGCTACTCTGTATAACTGCACCAGATATACTGGTGCCCAAGCATAACAGGTGTGCTCCTCCACCATCTCATGAAGCACCCCCATCAATGCCCGTGGAAAGCGACCTCCCTCTGAGTCTGGGTAGGGTGAAGTAGGTGATCCCAATCATCATCAGCACAGCCAGCCATGTCTCGTTGTCGATGCACACGGTACATGTCACCATACCCAATGCTCGTGCTGTGATAGGTAAGTAGCGCAGCTACATCTCCAAAAAACCTGTAATATGCTGTCCATGGCAGTCTCTGAATCTACCTGGAATACTGTCTCTCCCTCGATAGGTAGTCGAAGGATGCGATACACATCCTCTAACGTGATAGTCATCTCCCCAGTCGGGAGATGGAACACATTGCTCGCTGGATCCCATCTCCCAATGAGGGCGACCATCAGGCTGTGATCTCTCTCTATCGCTCTGTACCTCTGGACTCCACCCAGTCCCACCTCACGCAATGATCGCCCAATGAGCCGCGGATATGTGTGGCCACATCTGCACCAACAGCGGGGGTATCCTATCCCGCATCGTCAACTGTTGACGTGCCTGCAAAACCAACCCACATCCTTAGACCTACTTTTTATCACAACATCTACTTTACCCTCTAAACCCCCTTTTTATCCCCTCGACCACACCCAAAACCCAACCCAAACCCACCCAACACCCAAAACCCAACCCAACCCACAACACCCAAAACACAAACCCACCCAACACCCAAAACCCAACCCAACCCACACTCAACCAAAACAAAACCCAAACCCACCCAACACCCAAAACCCAACCCAACCCACAACACCCAAAACCCAACCCAACCCACACCCAAAACCCAACCCAACCCACACTCAACCAAAACAAAACCCAAACCCAACCCACACCCAAAACCCAACCCAACCAACACTCAACCAAAACAAAACCCAAACCCACCCAACACCCAAAACCCAACCCAACCCACACTCGACCAAAACAAAACCCAAACCCACCCAACACCCAAAACCCAACCCAAACCCACCCAACACCCAAAACCCAACCCAACCCACAACACCCAAAACCCAAACCCAACCCAACCCACACTCAACCAAAACAAAACCCACCCAACCCACACCCAAAACCCAACCCAACCCAACCCAACCCCAAACCCACCCAACCCAAAACCCACCCAACCCACACTCACCCATAACCGACCCCGGTCCCCCTCCCACCGACGCCGGTCAACGACCAACCGGCATCGGTAACCCACAGACCCACCCCTGCCCTAAAAATTCGCGACCGATGCCGGTCGCTTAGTGACCGGCATCGGTCACTGAAAATTTGCCGCGCCGAACCCGACGCGGCCTACCCCTTTCTTCTTTTTCCCTATTTCTACCTCTCTACCCACCCAAACACCCTAAAAACCTACCCACCATGCCGCCTTGGCCTCTTTCACCTATCTACCCTCTCCCTTTTTCAAATCATTTCCATTTATTCATTATTTTCTACAAAACATTATATTCCTACCCAAATCCCAAAAACAACATAATGCAATAAAATGCACAAAATAAAGAGTTCCGAGCCTACCCGTACGACGACACGTCGTCGTGGTGGGATAGGTGGTGGTGGTCCAGCTGGTCCAGCCCCTCCTGCTCCTCCTGCCTGTGCCATAGCTCCAATTCTGATCTGCTGGGTCCCCGGCCAATCAACTGCTGCCTCCTCCTCACACGGGCCCGCAAACAACTCACTCCTCTAGCAAAATAGCTCCACCTCACTCAATAAACCTCCAATCTCAACTCTCCACGTCAGACAAGTCAATTTGGTTTTCAAAATAACAAAGTGACAATGACAAGCCGTATTTTTCTTTTTATAGGTTTTTCGCCCTTAACCGATATCGGTTTTATTTTGCCCTAATGAACCGGTATCGGTCCCTTAACCGATATCGGTCATGTGGAATCGACATCGGTTTGTCTTCCAACTTTCCCCCAATTTTATTTTTTGCCCCTATTTACCATTTGCCCCTTTTTAACCACATATCGCCTATATCCACCCTTGCTGAACACCATTTGTTTACCTATTTGGCCCGACCCAAGGCCTTAACCTACCTGGCCCGACCCACGGCTCAACCTAACCCAAGGCCTTAACCTACCTATTTGGCCCGACCCCTTAACCTACCTATTCGGCCCGACCCACGGCCTCAACCTACCTATTCGGCCCGACCCAAGGCCTTGCCCTACCTATTTGGCCCGACCCAAGGCCTCAACCTACCTATTCGGCCCGACCCAACGGCCTCGCCCTACCTATTTGGCCCGACCCAAGGCCTCAACCTACCTATTTGGCCCGACCCAAGGCCTTAACCTACCTATTTGGCCCGACCCAAGGCCTCAACCTACCTATTTGGCCCGACCCACGGCCTCAACCTACCTATTTGGCCCGACCCAAGGCCTCAACCTACCTATTTGGCCCGACCCAAGGCCTCAACCTACCTATTTGGCCCGACCCAAGGCCTCGCCCTAACCTATTTTGGCCCGACCCAAGGCCTTAACCTACCCATTTGGCCCGACCCAAGGCCTCGCCCCAACAACTTGGCCCGACCAAAGGCCTCACCCTACCCATCTGGCCCGACCCAAGGCCGCACCCCAACTTGGCCCGACCCACGACCGTATCACTTCAATACCATACCCACAATCAACATTTTATTTTTATCCATCCATCATGTACCTTTTGTTCAATCGAGCTCACCTGTTCGTGTTTTAGCATGATTAGGGTCCTTGACTTGATCTGTCGACCAACTTTGCCTAGACCTAGACCGTGACGTTTATCTCAACCAAACCAACCATTTGGTACTGCCGAACATGCCTAAACGTTCCTGTACCTTACCTGTTATATACCCTGGAGCTACTTCCTATGCCTTGGATACCAAGATTATATCACCCTTGTTTGGATAAACTATCAACCTTTGCCTATACATCGCTGGTTTGCTCGTCAAATCATGTACCCTAGTCGTACTATTGCATTTCAACATGCGTCTGCTTCCTTGGACCTACCCCACCACCTTACCATCCTCTCTACAACATGTACCCTTTATCAACCCTATCCCTGATTTCCCGTTCACTCAATCTGTGCTAGATTTGAGGGGGATTACCTATATCCTTAACATGAGAAACCACTTCATATTATTGTCCGCGCAGCTTTACAGAACAAGCTACACGACAATAAGGGGCTAATGTAGACACCAAATTCATGTCTTACGACCCCTTGTGACCCGCATCCCATTTCGCAACCTAACCTCATTACCTAAACTTTACACAATTATTTATTAATTACCTTGTAATTGATAAATCCCCATCACCTCACCTGCCACCTCATTTTGCCACCTCATCATGACCTAGCCCTAATCCTAAACTAACCTAATTAAAACCTAAAACTTGGTCTACACCTACACCCATAACTAATGACCCCTTTCTCGCACCCAAAACCGACCTTCTAGTCACTTGACCAAGCCCGCAGCTGATCTCTCGGGAGAAAAGCAGGGAAGGTGGGCGATTTTACTAAAAATAGCCTACTTTTTCCTTACCGATGCCGGTTCCTACTCGACCGCCGTCGGTTACGCAACCGCCATCGGTTCCCTGTAAATGGGCTCCCCAAACCAAAACAACGGATCAGAATTTCATTTTGGAGATCAGTCGAAGGATTTCTGGATCAACAGAGATTATTGGGAGCGAGGAACAGAGTCCAGATCTTCACTTGACCAAGCAGAGACGAGTGGAAATACCAGAAGTGTTTACAGCAAAGGAGATCAGCTTGCATCTTGGTCAAAACCAGTAAGTCACATCTTGCATGTCCTCTGTTATAACATTTCTTATGCTTCTTGAATCTCAGTCCTCCTAAATCCATTTCTGAGTCCACTACCCAACGTGCCATTGCATCTAACTGTTATTCTTTTACCTCTCATCATCTCATTTCCTAATATCATCCATAAACCAGCCTTACAAACACCATAGCTACCCAGAAGATCCTATAACCCACCGGTATCGGTTATCTCAGTAACCGGTTATCAGTAACCGGCATCGGTTCCTCTGATCAAAACTAGAAAAACAGCCTTTTCCCTACCCAGTTCAACGAAACAACTTAATTGATATTTTACAGTCTTTTGTGTTAATTCATATTAGCAGGGAAACTGACCACCTTCGAAAGGAAGTTTTATATTTCCTGGGCCCAAGGCAGTTTCCTCATTTATTGTTTAATCAAAATCTTGTGGTCTTGTGTTCTTATTTGCAGGTAGTCCTTCCAAGACAAAAAGGAGTTCTTCGCAGTCAGTCTGATCTTTCTCTACGGTACGCGCACACCATCTCGACATTCTACAGGTATTCCTCCTAACCCTAACCTTATCTGTTTCTAAAAGGAACGAAACATTTCCGAGTGAAACACCTAACATTGGGGATAGTGATATTAGGCACATTAACCTTGATGATTTTTGGGCCCGTATATCTAAAGCTACCCCTACTCCCATGGCCCAATGTATTAAGGACAGTGAAATTTCTAATGTTGTTGGCTTCCCTATCTCTGTTCAATATACAAACACTGTATTAGCTTGTGCCTCTAGTTTTGATCCAGTGTTTAAAGAAATTAAAGATCCTCAGGGCCAAGTTATTGCCAAATTTTATTCTCATTGCATAAACGTATCCCTAAGAATCTTTTTCATTGAAGACTCCAACTCTCTGACTAAATCCCAAGCTCATAAATTTTTTGAGCAAGACAAAGATAGATGCAAGGAAATGATAGCCAAATCATGGCTTAAGTCTCAGAAGAGGGGAGCTTCAAATTTTTCAAAAGTATTGTGCAGGTCGGAATTTAAGGAAGATTTATCTGACATGATCACTTTGTTAGCTAAACTAATGGACCTTACTTCCTCTAATGAATTTCATTTCTAGATGTGTGTTTACATCAACACCATATGTGAGGGAAAATAGATTCTGAATTGGGGAGAAATAATTTGTGAAAATATCAATGAACAACTGGTTAATTTACAACAAATAAAGACATTATACATGACCTCCTACCTCATGTACACAATTGCAGCTTCCAGGGTATAGGTAGGGTTTTCTTCTCAGAAAGATAAGAAAAATGGACCAGTATATGAGTATTAGCCACAACTCATTTTTGAAAATAGTAAACACCATTTCAGAAGGGTGAACGATGTTTTTACTATGTAAATAATAAGGCTACTAGAAGAAAACATAGCTAAGAGAGTGTTTTTTGAAGCGAAACAACTTAGCTCAGCATATGGGAGCTTATTCATTCAATTCAGAATATTTTTGTACATCAGGTTAGCTGGATATGAGTTTTCACCCAATAAGCTACCTATGTATTGTAATGACAAATTGGTTTTGGTGGAAGTATGCATACAATTAGACATGTTACATAGAACATGTAGGGATAAGAAGTTTACATGTATCAAATTCCTAAATTCCTTGGTAAATTATACTTGTAGAACTACCTTGGACGCCCAAAATGTAGAGAGAACAATAGCTTATTTTAAATTCCATACATATCACAAAATATCTTCTTTTGATATAAAAGGTTTCATCTCTAATCATTTTAGAATGTCTTATTACCATGTAACTTCTCTTGAGTATTATTGGTAATATTGCTCAGATGAATATGAAGTAAGAAGAAGGTATTTTGGTATACTCTCTTTGCAACGGGTCAAAGATTTCAAGGTGCATAAATCCCCAGAAGATTTATAGGATGACAATGAGGATATGTACTCTATTGATTATATCAAAACCATCCATCACATGGCCCTTCTTACTATTGATTGGTCTCAAAAGGAGAGGGATGATATCTTGGAAATAATCAATCCAATTTTGGTAAGAACAAAATTTTGGTTCAATAAGAAGATAAGAGAACACAATTTGAATGTGACAAAATCCTTCTCCCAAGAGGCTTCCTCATCACATAAAAGGGTTTCCATTCCACCTCAAGAGGTTTCAGCTTAGCTCACTCCATCTTCCTCACCTCTTGATGCAACAACCAAAGTATATACCAAGAAAGAAAAGGTCAAGGAGATAGAGATAATTGAATAAATGCATGAAAAATAATTTGAGCAGGATAAATCTCAAGAAACAGTTGAGGGAGAGGATCCTGTGCTTGAACAAATATCTTAGCCTGTGGAGGGAGGAGGAAAAGACATAGAGGAGCATAAAGGTGAATCAAAAGAAGAATATGAAGAACATAATGATGATCCAAAGAAATAAAATGATGAGGATGATAGTGATGAAGAGGATCTCTAAATCATTGAGCTTGACACTAGGAAAACTAGCATGCCCAAACCAAATATCAAGGAATTAACTTCTTCTTCTATTGAGGTATCTATTCCTAAAATTACATCTACTTATTCTATTGGTCCTCCTATTGTTTTGTAATTAGCACCACCCCCTCCTCCATCTCCAAGAGACTCTTTCACATGGGTTCAACCCATGATTAATAGTAAGAAAAGAAAATTTACTCCCAAGATAGTTGCTCTTGGTTTCGATGTTGTAGCTACTTTTCTCAGCACAACTAAAAATCCTACACCAAAAATAGTTAAGACAACCTCAAGGTTAATTTGTAATGTCCCTTTTTAAGGGATTTAAATAAAATTCCATAATCCTCCTCCCAAGAGGCTTCCTCATCACATAAAAGGGTTTCCATTCCACCTCAAGAGGTTTCAGCTTAGCTCACTCCATCTTCCTCACCTCTTGATGCAACAACCAAAGTATATACCAAGAAAGAAAAGGCCAAGGAGATAGAGATAATTGAATAAATGCATGAAAAATAATTTGAGCAGGAGAAATCTCAAGAAACAGTTGAGGGAGAGGATCCTGTGCTTGAACAAATATCTTAGCCTATGGAGGAAGGAGGAAAAGCCATAGAGGAGCATAAAGGTGAATCAAAAGAAGAATATGAAGAACAAAAGGATGATCCAAAGAAATAAAATGATGAGGATGATAGTGATGAAGAGGATCTCTAAATCATTGAGCCTGACACTGGGAAAACTAGCAGGCCTAAACCAGATATCAAGGAATTAACTTCTTCTTCTATTGAGGTATCTATTCCTGAAGTTACATCTACTTAGTCTATTGATCCTCCTAGTGTTTTGTAATTATCACCACCCCCTCCTCCATCTCCAAGTGACTCTTTCACATGGGTTCAACCCATGATTGATAGTAAGAAAATAAAATTATCTCCCAAGATAGTTGCTCTTGGTTTCGTTGTTATAGCTACTTTGCTCAACACAACTCAAAATCCTACACCAAAAAGAGTTAAGACAACCTCAAGGTTAATTTGTAATGTCCCTTTTGAGGGATTTAAATAAAAATCCATAATTTTGGAAATTAATTGCAGTAGACTTAAAATTTATTACAGTGGAAGGAAATCATGGAAATAAGTGTAAAAAAATCTTCAATATAATATTAGTCTTCAAATAGGAATGTTTAAAGTCAATTGGAAAGGGTTTTCGTCCTTCCAAAAGACCTCACTTGGTTTTTTCATCCCAAATGGTGAGATAATGAGAGTTCACTCTCAAAATTCAGATTTTGATATAAAGTCCATATCCACAAATGAAGCCCATGGCCCTTATTTATATTAATTCAACGGGGGACACCAAAATATAAAATACATGACCCTTCATTATGCCTTATAATTATTTAATTTTTCCTTATCTTGGTCGAACCCTTTAATAGTAGTTTGATTTCTTCATGGTTGACCCATACGTTTCTATATATCTTACTTAAAAACATATTAAAATATTTGATATTACTTTCTCCCTTATTTTCTTAACTCAACCAAGGAGAAGACATTGTTGAAAGCCCAATTTTATTCTATGAGTAGGAAAAAGGGACATTATAGTCCTCCCTCCCCAATATTTCTTGTCCTCAAGAAATCGCTAAAGCATGGATCCCAAACAATCTTCTGTTACTCCTTCGTAGAACCTTCATTCCAAAAGAGGGTACATCATCTTCGTAGCATGTGTTCCAGGTGATGGTGTCTTCAATATGACATAAGGAGTAATGAAAGGGATGAGCTTTGCTAAGATCCAAGATTGCCCACTTAAAATTGTCTTCTTGAAGTGAATGTGATTATGGACATGACTTCAATCCTTGTTTTTTCTCATCTGGTGGCTCTCCTTCCTTTACTTCCTCTTCTTCCCACCCTAATATTTTGGTATGGAAGGTTCTTGTGGGAGGAAATGCAGATAAATCCTTATCATTAAATGTGTTTTGTAATCTTCCCATATTTGAATTGAACTGATAATGGTGATCAAATCTTTGTGAAGAAAAGATAGGGAGAAGCAAATCTGAATTGTATTCTATCCTTAGACCCTCAACAAATATTTAATCCACTTCTTATTCCTTCACGCCTTGTTCACAAATGCTTGGGATTTCATGGTGGTCCTTTCTCGAACCTAATTCTTCATTTCTAGACTCTCTTTGGTTTGCTGCTACAAATAGACGAACGGGCTACCTTATGTGGTTTTCTACCATTACTAATTATTGGTTTCCATCATTAACATTGATGTTATTTGTCTTTTGAGGGAGGTCATTCACTTTATCTTTGAGCACATCCTCACCTAGAATACCAAATTCCCATCTTATGAAATCTAGAAATGGCAAAGCCTTACAGATGTATATTGTTAGAGCTTGGTATTTTTTGAAGAGATCTTCCACCTCCATGACTATCAAAACCCATGTTTTTGAGAGTCCATGCTCTGATAGTTTTGTATTCCTTGTTGCCAATTTCCATAAAATTATTAGGCCTTAAGAGTATAAAGCTATGATACCATTGTAATGTCCCTTTTTGAGGGATTTAAATAAAATTCCAGAATTCTGGAAATTAATTGCAGCAAACTTAAAATTTATTATAGAGGAAGGAAATCACGGAAATAAGTGCAAAAAAATATTTAATATAATATTAATCTTCAAATAGGAATGTTTAAATTCAATTGGAAAGGGTTTTCGTCCTTCCAAAAGACCTCACTTGGGTTTTTCATCCCAAATGGTGAGATAATGAGAGTTCACTCTCAAAAGTCAAATTTTCATATAAAGTCCATATCCGAAAATGAATCCCATGACCCTTATTTATACTAATTCAAAGGGTGGCAACAAAATAGAAAAGACATTACCCTTCGTTATGCCTTATAATTATTTAATTTGTCCTTATCTCGACTGATCCCTTTAATAGTCTTTTGATTTCTTCATGGTCGACCCATACATTTCTATATAGCTTACTAAAATACATATTAAAATATTTGATATTACTTTCCCCCTTATTTTCTTAACTCGACCAAGGAGAAGAAATTTCCGAAAGCCCAATTTTATTCTTTGAGTAGGAAAAAAGGGACATTACATGGTTTTTTATTCAAAGGGATAAAAAAAATTGGAAATTGCAAAACCAAAGGAAGAGAAGGATGAAAAGGATACCACTCTTGTAGACCTTGAACTGACCATAATTTCACTTGGTGAATCTACTCCTGTAGGGTAAGTTCAGAATTCTAAGGAGACCATTTCCAGGGTGATTAAGATAGTTGAGAAGGATAAACAAACACAAGAGAAAATGGAAGAACATGTTCAATTTCTCTCCAACTTTATTAAGTCTTTTCTCTTAAGTGATAAATTTATTGATCCAACTCATCTCTCCTCAATGCCTCCTCCCACTATTTTTTCTGAAGGATATATCAAGGCCATTAAACAAATCCATAGACATTCTTCATTGGTGAGTAGAAATTTTTTTTATGAAAGATTTTTTCCTAGGAGGGAGTCAGACTATTTGGATTTGGATTTTTTGATTAATATTATGAAGGGGGTAGTCCTAGGATGGAAGGATGTGGCCCCAAAATAGATAAGGTAGGTTTGGTCTTTGTTGGAGGAAGGTTTATCTTCTTGTGGGGACTCACAAGGGATCTTTGTGGAAGTGTTCCAAGATTCTTCAGTTTAGATTGAGAAGAAGAACCCTTGGGAAGGAAGACCACAATCTCAACTTGGGGCTCTGAGGGTGGTATTACACATGGAGGGAGTTCTTTTTTTATGATGAGGTCAAAAGGAGGCGGAGATTGATTTGATGAGGAAGTTTTGGATTGTGTAGATGATATAGGAGGATCATTTGAAGTTGTTGCATTTTGAGGTGCTTTCTAAAATTCTTCAAATGATGAAAGTGATGAGTGAGGAGAAGAGGATATGGATGTGGTCTCAATAGTTGATGTGGTAGGTGTGGGTAGATGTATGGAAAAAGGAATGGGGATTTACTCTATGGATGGTATGATGGGTAAAGGTGGAATAGATGTGGATGGGGGAATCAAACCTAGAGAAGTGGATGAGGTAGATATAGGTGCGCAATCAATGGTTTGTGTAGGTGTGGATATTAATGGAGAAAGAGGTGTTTGGATTATGTGATTGCTAAAGTCTATTTGAGATGTGGATTGGGTAGGTTGTGGAGGGGTTGATGCAGAAATGAGGGGTTTTGTGAAAGAGGTTTAAATTCCCTTCGTGTTTGTATTAGGTGGGGATGGTTGTTCCATGAACATTCAAAGGGGTATCATTGATATGTTTGAAAATTGAGAAGATGTGATTGGCATATTGGTGGGTATATATGTGGAAATATGTGATGAAGATGTCAAGGTAAGCATAAGTGGATTTGTTGATGTGGTAGATATAGGGGTAAGTGATGTGGATGTAGTGATGGGTGTGTTTGATGTAGATGTCGATGAGGGGCTACGCATGATGGATTGGGGAATGATTGATGTGGATGGAGAGGTCAGTCAGTATAGTCAAAGCTAATGTGGTAAAAGTAGGGATAGATGTAAAACAAGTGGTAGAAGTTGATGTGGATGCGGGGGTATATATTGGAGAAGTCATAGGCATAATGTCTAGGATGGGAGTAGATGATGGGGTAGATGAGATATGTAAGGATGAAGATGTGTGATGTATATGATTGATTGAATGAGGATTGAATTGGTAGGATGTGGAAGGTGGTAATTGATTCGATGGTGGTGGATTAGGAAAAGGTTGTCTGAAGATGTTAGGATGGAGATTATACCAGTTGGGGGAATGTGTGATGTTGGAAAGTAGGAACACAATAAGATGGTTGGGATTAGATGATAATATTTTATTTTTGAGGCATATAAGGAGTGGGGATGTCAATAGATTGTGATGATTAGATAGGCATGTTAGGGATGATATCAGATGGGGGTGGAATATAATCCATGAATTGAGTGGGATGGTATGATTGAGAGATTGTGGGGGATCTACAGAATAATAAGTTATACATGGGGCTAGATAAATGCCTAGGACTCCTTGAAGGGGTAGGATATGGAGGCGTAGTTGATATAGAGTGAGTGGATTGATAATGTATAAAAGGATTGG
This sequence comes from Taxus chinensis, assembly GCA_019776745.2. NCBI lineage: Eukaryota > Viridiplantae > Streptophyta > Pinopsida > Cupressales > Taxaceae > Taxus > Taxus chinensis. Next base: position 627,855,308 of record CM034154.1, on the reverse strand, counting down.
TCTCCTCATAGGTGGTGATTTAGGAAAAAGGATTTTGATGAGGTGGATGAATGATCAAGGGTTGGGTAACCATGTGGAAGGTAACCAAATACATGGATGGGATAGTGGTCAAAGAAAAAGTCTATTGGAATGAGGTGAATGGATTGTTTGATGTAAGATTTCAGTCCATTTTTAGATCAAGCAATTCAAGCACAAAAAAAAAAAAAATTGTTTTCAATTTATTAAGAAAGTGTGAAAGATAAAAAGGGGATGGATATCAAGGTACATAGGAAAAGGTAATCTAGGGTTGGTTTTAGGTTGTTATGGCTAGGGAGTCCTCGATATACCTGAACGTACGTGAGGCCCGAGACTGTATAGATTTTCTAACATGGCTAGAACATCGCGGTGGCTTTTTATTGGGTGATGAAATCCCAATCAGTCCACCTGGTAGGAAGATGTCTAGATGTGTAGATTTATGTGTGAATTTTTTTTGTGTGATAGAATGTGAGATGCAGAAGGTTAACCCCTACTTAAACTATGTGATCAAACAAGATGCAGAAAAGAAAGGTTCTTTTTAAACCAAATCTAGATGTGATCTTTTGATGAGAACACACACAAGGAAGGGAAAATGTGATGCAAAAAAGACAAAATGAGACAAAAATGAGAATACATGTACAATGATTTTCCTTTTTATTTGATATTCAAGAAGACGCAAGTGAAGAGTGATCCAAGCAATCAAGTGCAACAAAAACAAGCAAAAAGAAAATATTTTCCATGCAGTGTTAGGAGAAGATCGAAGAAACACAAAAAATGACAAGAAATGCAAGGAATCACCTACAGGGTGGTCCCACTAGGCGTTCCAGAATGTTGTTATAATTTTTCTCATTCGATTCAAATTAATGAGTTAAATACTAAAGAAAAGTAAATAAATCTGAAAATGGAGGGTTTAAGGTACCTCAAATGTGTGATGGATGTAAGAAGACGGGCGCAAAGTGAATGATCCTCACTGCAAGCTTGATAAGCCTATAGAAAAAGAAAAACTAAGAGGAAAATTAATTAGATGGTATATGTGGGGGCTCCTCAACAAATAAAACTCCAAGAATTATTAACTTCCTTTCGCAGATGTCAACCCTCGTTTGATAAGAAAAAGTGAAGCAAATAATAGATAAGAAAATAACATGTAGAAACAGAAATACTACTGAATCTAAAAGCAAATGAGATGAATCTAATCATTGATCTAAATTCAATAAATATAAATAAAATGGTACTTAACTAGGTTGATGATGACCCAGACTATGCAGATGCAGGTCGACAGTGACCTGGGTATGTGAAGATTTGGAAAACAAAGTAAATATGTAGATCTGCAAGGATCTGGATGCAAACTGAATGTAATAGAAGCTTGTGGATGCTAGCGGATGACCTGCAGAAGAATGTATGTGGAAAAAAGGAAGAGAAAATGGTAGAAAATAGTGATTTTGATGGAATGGTTGACAAAAAAAAACCCCTAGTCAATGGAGACCAAAGTGGGGAGATGACGACTGTAGCAGGGTAGAACAAGGTCGAGAGTGGATAAACTAAAAAAGCAACTTGCAAGTAAAGAAACTAGAAGAGAAGGCTGCTACTTGAGCTCTGAGTGTTGCTGAAGATTATCTCGTCCTAGAAAACTTCAGCTCTAACTAGATAGTGATATAAATAACATAAAATAACATAAGAAAGCAATGTAAATCTCTTGAAGTCAAATGGTTGATCAAAACAAGCTTCTAAGGACTGTAAGAAGATTGACACAGTTGCTGAGACACTCTGGTTCAAAGATGGATTCGCATAATGCAAGAAAATCAAGTGTTTTTCATGCCTATGTGTTTGTGTGTCATTTTTGGAAAGGGAAGAACTCGATTTTATAGGGTCGATGGAGACTGGGTTGGGTTGCCGCTGACTACAGGGAAACTTTACCCAATGGGGTTGATTTTGTGATTTAATCAAGATTTTGGGTTTTTAAGAATGGGAAAAGTGCTTTAAAGCTTGTATGTGAGAAGAGGTTGTTTAGGGATGTGCCATGGGTAGTTAGGGGATAAATATGGGCAGGATAAAAGCTAGAAAAAGCATAGGGATGTAGATTTAGGATAAAAGCATTCTAAAGGGAAAGTCCATTAGGGCATAATGGATATTAATTAATCAATTAATTAATGAAGATTAATTAATCAATGTTAACTAATGAGGATCAAAGGTGATGGGGTAATAAGTGGGCATTTAATTAAATTAATGTTAAGGGGATGAATTAAATTAAGGGGGTCTAGCTAGGACCATGGTGAAATGTGCACACGTGGGTAGACAAGGGTAGAGATACTGAATTTAGGTTTCTAAAGTATGATCAAGGTGTAAGTACACAACTGATGGCATATTTATGCAACATTATTTATAGTATCATTTTACCTAAATCATCGGGGTATAGATTTACATGGGAGTTGGGTGAGGTTTTATTGGAGCTAATAGAGTGTGGTGTAGTGTATGCATGGGGTTAGGAACCATTAGTGCATATATATTCGGAGTTATAGTAGTGCACTAGTCAGATGAGGGTGGGTTTGAGTATGGGTGTCCTATTGTAGGTGTGGGTGTGAGAGCATATAGCAGGGGATAGGCCACTTAGGTTTCCGTACTCTATCCATGAGCAGTTATGAACAAAGTCTTCATTTTATATAGGGTGGAGGAATGATAGGGACTTATTTATAAATATGCCATATGAGGGCATGATGGATCACTATGGGAAGATGTTAGCAAGTTTGGAGCTATGTGATATTATATGGAGGTTTTATAGGGAGGTGGTAGGGTTTATAGGATGGTGAGAGGATGTAGTGTAACTACAATGAGTGCAAAGGGCTAGATGGGTGATTGGGAGACAACGTGAAAGATATAGTTTGTTTAGTATGGCCACGTGGTGATGTAGTTTAGGCTATGTCAAGGATTGCCACTAGAGCCACTCAGATATTCACGATTAAGTGGAGATGAGTTACCAGTGCCAACATTTAAGGCATCAAGTGATTGAGTATGATGGACTAGTAGTACTTATTGTATGGGAATATACAAGTACCACATGAGACTTTGATATGTGGTGGGAAGTTTATGGGCAAAGAGGGTATGCAATAGGAGTTACTCCAAATATGAGAGAGTTGTGATAGGGTAGTGATATAGAGGAGGATGAGGAGGATATAGAGACATCATAGATAGAGATAGTAGAGACATAGGCCAATGAAACACTAGTGTAAAATTAGTAGTGTAGAATAGAGAAGTTAGAGGAGGTCAATGGATAGATAGGTGGCTATATAGGTATTGAGATAGAGATATAGGAGGTGTCTGCAAAGATGAAGGGTGGGGATAGAGAAAGTTTATATGATTCAGGACTAGAGATAGATGGAGTGGTAGGGCATACACATGGGCAGAGCCAAGGGAAGGAGCCAATATTGTATGTGGAGACATGAGAGAGTAGTGGGTATCGAGCACTATCGGAGTGACCACATCGAGATAGAGGTCGAGATGTGGAATGTATGATGGATTCAGTATTGGCCTTTTTGGATGAGGTGACAATGGAACATGATAGGATACAGTGGTAGGTGACAGAGCTATAGAGGCACTAAGAGATGGATCGAGCAGGGATTGATGAGTTGGAGGGCTAACTGGTGGTATAATCAGATGTCGCTAGACATATCCATGATTTAGAGATCATAGTGGCCGAGTGAGAGCACGATTAAGAGTGATTTTTTTGGCTAGAGGAATTTGTGGTAACGCATGAGCATGAACAAGGTGGTCAAGATCTCGAATAGAATACATTGGCCCATGTTCATCAGAACATTTCTAGAGAGGGTACATATGCTAGATACTATGAGACATTACTACAAGTGCATGCCCCACATGTTATAGTGCATCCATTTTCGATATCATCTAGCTCTAGGTCCAAGACTAATAGAACCAACACTTGTCCCCCTAGGAGTGGACCAATGCATTCAACAGGATCACATATAGGTAAGAGTAGTCCTAGGCCTGATGTAGGCCTAACCCCATGATTTTATTGACATGTGATCGTGATTTTTTATGTACATAACAATGGACACACACACACACACACACACACACACACACACACACACACACACACACACACACACACACACACACATTGATCTCACGCTTTTGTTATGGAACATTATGAATCATCTTTTTTTTCATTTGATGTGTGTGTGTGTGTTCTTTTGGTTTTGTGACATGGATATGTACAATGGTGAAGCAATGTTTTTATTTTTTTCGTTATCTTGTATTTAATAGAGTCGTGTGACTATAGAGGTGTGATGTTGTGGGATATGTTGTCCAAAAAAATTGATAGCTAAAATTTTGAAAAAAAATCACATTAATACATGTGTCTATCAATCATCTTGCATTATTTTTCCACGACTTTTCTTTCCTGCAAGCCGGTTGTCGATTTTCATAACGTTGCATTGTCACATTTTCGTCATCATTGTTGTCCCGTTGCACTTTGCACACCCCTCTGACTTTGTAAATGCTTTGTAATAATTAAATAGTGATTTTAATTTCATTATTAAAATTAAACTAATTAGTAATATCAATTTAATTTATGTTATTAATTAATTAATCTTAAATAATTAAATTAACGTAATTAATTTTAAATTTTAATTAATTAACATTTTTTTTATTTATTTTATAATAAACTGATGTTAAAATCTTATTAATTAAATTACAAATTAAATTATTAAATTAATTATATCAATTTTATAAAAATGTTAATTAATAGTTGAACTAAGAGTCAAATTGATGAAAAAAGTGGGATTTTACTCCCGCTTCTCCATTTGGAGTGCTCGGCAATCGGATAACAATAAATGGCTTTCTACAAAACATATTGTTGAGATATTTCTTCAAGAAGTTCATGGGGAAGTTTTCCAAATGTATAATAAGGAATTTAGCAAAATACAACCCGCTTCTCCACTTTTCCCCTCCCTCTCTCTCGTTCCCGCTTTCAATTCCATTTCTCATAATTATGGAGGCAATTATCGAAGACTTGATTTTTTCTTAACTTCTTGTTCTCCTTTGTCATGTACATGAGGTATTTATTTCGTGAAATGCATGGCTCGAAGCTTCTAACCCGTGTTGAAGAAGGAAGCAAAATATATTCATTGTGTTGATCCAATTAACTTTTTTGAACAAGAGCACCTAACAAAGAGAGGGGAAATGGAAGCTTGTTAAGGGAGGATTATGAGTTTCAACCTTATCTCTTATCGCATTGAGAAGACACTTGGAACTCAATTGTTGACAAAAGTATTGAAAAGAAATTATTTGGATATGTAGAAATTTCATGTTGAAGCCATGTGTTTCTAGTTAAAGGCAATATAGCATACTACACACCCAAATACATGAAGGTAAAGAAATTAGTAAATACATACACTAAAAGACAAAATCTAAACAAAATGATGCACTATGATGAAGGACATAACAAAAAAGATAAAATTCATCCAAACCAGTTCTAAATAAAAAAAGAAAATTACACAAGAAAAGAGATAAATAGATGAAAATCAAGAAACAAACCAATGAGAAAAAGAGCAAGAAAGTGTGGAAATTTGGGGAAATAAAAAACATGTGGACTTGTGCATGCACAAATAAATACAAAAATGTCAGAGAGTGGAGTTTGAGACATACATGGAAATAAAACAATAAATTAGAAGTTTAAATTAGAGTATGGGCATCCGTCAAAGCATAATTGAAAGTGTCTTTTTGTCAAATGTTATAGTTACCAACGCCTTAGCAGAAAAGCATGAAAAATATGGAATCACATACGTGACATGTGAGTTGTTTGACAAAATGATGATACGTCCAAATCAGGACAAAATACCTGCACAAAGAGATAAGATATTAGAAAATAAAAAGATAATGAAAGAAGATCTTGCATAAATACTTGGACCAACACATGCAGTGGGATGAGGTAGCAAGTCCCATTGATTTTTTTATGAAAAGAGATCTTATATTATATTAATGAAATAAGATACAATATAGCCTTAAATGAAAAAGCGAGCGGTGTGAGAGCACACCCCAAAACCACAAACAAACAAACCAGGAAACACCTAGGAAACCACTAGAACACAAAATTAAGAAATAGAAACAAACATTCCCAAAGTGGGAGGATCATGATCATCTAGCTAGCCCAAAATTGGGAGGTCCTTGCTAGCATCCAGGATGTCTCAACTAGTGGGATTATATTCTTCATTTTCTACCTCCCCCCAAATGGGGATGGCAAGAGAGGGGAGTGGGAACTTGTCTATGTGTGGTGGTAGCAGCGGGGGCAGATTATATCCATCCAACATACATGTCTCGGGGGCAACAGGCAAGACCCACCTGATTTGACGAGAAAGAAGAGACCCCTAGTCTTGCTAATGAGCTGGTGGCGAATTACTCTTTGTTTTTTAGGGTGGGGCAAGCAACGAGCCCAAATGAAAGAACATCGTTGAGAATGGGTGTGACAAACACCATGGCCATGCGGTGAGGAGCGTCAAAATGGCGAGGGTGGTCCTGGAGTGACATTGCATGTGGCATCCCCCTAGTTCCATAATAGAGTTTGTAGGTGGTCCATCTCTAGGGAAATTTTGTTATCCGGGACTTGAATCTGTAGTAGCACATTGGAGATAACAGTAGACTTGTTATACACTGAAAATTATTGATCAACTTCAGAATTAGCAAAGAAAAAATCATTTCTTTCTTTCCATATCTAAAAAAAAAATTCCCCTCTGAAAACATGCCAAATTTGGGTGAACATAGGTAGAAGTTTTGGGTTGTCTCCTAAAATAATATTTTTCCAAGTAAAACAATATGGTTTGAGAGGAAAGAAAACTGAGTGTATCAAATTCCAAGCAAGTTGTGCTTTCGGAAAAACCAGAAGAGATGCATTAAAGTTTCCAAGTGGCCACAAAATGGGAACTTGGGTGCCGGGACCCCAATTTGAACATGTTGAGACCCCACTTGAAGACCTTGGTGTAGTATACACTAGAGAAAATGGCCAATTTTAGGCTCTACACAGATAGACCAAATAGTGTCAAATCACCTACTCCAGGAAGACAAAGTGGAATGAATCCCCTAACAAGCATTGAGTTTTTCAACCATGGGAAATGAGGTGAAAGCCAGCGGTAGCCTTTACTGGATGAATAATTGTGAAATGGGGTATCAACATATCATTTACAGTCTATCCACCAATGTCGAGAGGAGCGCACAAAAATCTTGTGCAACATATGGTCAGAGACCAACTTGAGAACTTCAATAATACTAGTTTGGTCCTGGTTGGTCAGTCAAAGCCGAGCTTTAAGCTCATGCCAAGAATACAAAGTTTAGAATGTTTACAGAATAAATCTTGGATGGTGTAAATTTTGTGCTTGAAAAATTTGAGCTTAGGCATCCCTGAGATATATGCGAAACCCTTATCCTGAGCCTGAAATATCAGTGACCACCAAAGAGAATGATGGTTAATGGATAGTCCATTACGAAAATTTTTGTCTTTCAAGTTTTGATGCACTCCCATGCTTTCCAAATGCTATTAAGCACAAAAGTGCCAACAACTTTAACAAGCACCTGAGAAATAAGGAGGATAACAAACCCCAAACCTTTCCATGCATGGTGGCCATAAGGTGATCCTTCTTCGATGCCATGGCACATAAACACTTTCCACGCTTCTTGGCCTTGAATGCATCTAACAATCCATTTCGCGCAGAGTTCCCACCCTTGGTGTTGAATGCCAATAAGGCCCAACCCCCAAAAATTTTGGGGAAGGAAACATATCTCCTAAGTAACACGATGAAAGAATTTTCCAGTGGAAGCGTTGGCCCAAAGAAATGATTTGAATAGAGACTTTGGAAGGCACCGAAAACTAGGAGTAATAAACATGCATGGCCACCAGAACTTTGGAACAAATTTGGAATTTTCCTACCAAGTAAAAAGGTCTGGTAATCCAATAATCTAATTTTTTGGCTACTTTTTGAATAACATACTACCATAGCTCATTTAATGATGCCTGAAAGGAAAAAGGGATGCCAAGAAATTTAAACATTTCACCATGTGCAAGAATCTTCCACTCAAAATAGGTCAACCAAGCAAGCATTGGGAGGAAGATTTTTGGTAACAATGGGTTTTCCGTCATTGAATGGAAGAACCAGACACTAAACAGAAAATATCAAGGTAGTACAGGGCATTGTATATATTGCATTCATTCTCAATGAGCATGAGAAAGGAATCGTCTGCAAAGTGAACATTAAGCAAATGAGAATTGGTCACAGATGGAAGTGAAATTCCCATAACGAGCCCTTGGGTTTTGGTGTGGGCCAGCAGATACCAAAAACCTTTAGCAGCAAGCACATAAAAAGTAGGCACTAATGGGTACCCTTGATGAATGGAACATAATAGTCTAAAGGACTAAGAACTAAGGCCATTAGTAGTGATCTGGGCATCGACATATGCAAATAGCATTCTAACCAATTAAATGAAAATGGGACCGAAGCCAAGGGCTTGAAGCATGAAAACGATAAACAACCATTCAATCTGATCATAAGCTTTCTCAAAATCATATTTTATGAACATAATAGACTGATTGGATCTATGGGCCCATTCCATGCCTTACCAAATAGCAATGATGTTGTTCAGGATGTATCGCCCCTGAATCAACCCAGTTTGTTCCAGTTTAATAACAACAGGGAGAATGTTACGTAACCGTTTAGCCAACACTTTGGAAATTATTTTATAGGAGACATTCAACAAAGTGATAGGCCACCAACAGGTAATTTTCTCTGGATCCTCTAGTTTCAGGATGAATTTAATATTCCCTTTGTTGATACACAATCCAAATTACCGGTTCTGAAACCCCTCAAGATAGACTTGAAAAAGGTCTTGAACTACTGTGTCCCATAAAGATTTATAAAATTTACAAGGGAATCCATCACTTCCTGGAGCCTTATCATTGGCCATTTGCATGATGCCATCATGGAGGTCATGAATGGTGAGCATTCGGTTGCAGACCACCTTCTGAGCATGGGAAAGCTTACACAACAACTATACATTATTTAATGGTTGTTTGTCGGTCGACAGAGGGTTATTGAGCATGAAATACTAGCTTGTAATGTCACACAAATGCTTACAGCATGATTTGGGGGTCAGTTACCCTAGCTCCTCCATCAAATATTTCCTAAATTTGCTGAGAAGGTTTTTTGGCTCTGAGAGAAAGAAATAATTCTTTCGAAACTCGGTTGCCAATTTTAAGCCAATGCATGCGGGCATGGATTTGAGATCCCTGAGCGTTGTACTTATCAGCAATTTGAATTTGCTGGCAAAGCATTATAACTTGAAGTTGCAGAGTTTTAGAGAAGGGGTTGCCCTTAAGCACCACCATGGCTCGGTTAAGAGAAGAAGTGTTAGTGGAGTATGAGCAGCGTCTAATTTTGGCCAATTGTCTATCGTAGATTATGAGGATTCTAGTAGTCCAAGTCACAGCATCCTCCCACCATTGACTCTAATTGGCATGCATAGGTGGATGAAAGCATTGACAATGACTAGGTCGAGGGGCCGAATTCCACACATTCTTGATATGATTGAGTGTGGGCCCATGTTCCATCAAGGAAGTATTAATAAAGAATTGGCCTTTATGACAAAAAGTGTGCTTATCATGCCAAGTGATATGAAATTGAATGGGGGAGTGATGTTAGGAAATAAGGGATAAAATTTGCGGAATAATCCCTCACAGAATCGCAACAGTAGAAACTAATATGCAGAAATTATTACAGATCTCAAATAAAATTACAGAATAAAATAACACAACACAAAGAGATAGTATTTAATGTGGTTCACCCAATTTGGGCTACGTCCACCAAGAATCACTTGCTCATATTTTATTACAAGCCACCACTCTCTCAATACAATACCCAGATCCGTTTGGAGCTATGCTCAACAAACTCTACAGAATTCACACCCGAATTCAAAACACATCTGCAATACATTTACTTGTACTTCTATCATATGCATAAGACCATATAAATAGACAACTGCTTAAGCAGTTTTACAAAACCGTGGGTATCAAAACAATGGGAAAAAATCATCCCATAAACCTATGGGTCAAAAAAACTCGCCCATATGAGAAAAGCACGTTTCTCGATATTTCAGGTGTAATTTTTCGAGGCCAAAAAAATTACGCCTAAAAAAAAATTTCGGGGGCTGCGCCCCCAGACCCCCGCTCGGGGCCCGGCCCGGCCCCAAACCCCGGCGAGGATACATGAAAAGTGTACAATACTCTTAGTGTGCAGTCTTCAACACTTTCACACATGAAAACAGGCTCCACAACCTAACAAGTGATACAAAAGGACAAAGTCAGGAATGACCTCCACTAGCATGGAATAAATTCTTTCAAAATAAAAATAATCTTGAGATGGCAACATAGCTCTATCGATCCATTTAAGAACACGATCATATCCTCCTCAGAGATTGGACCAAGTGAACCATGCTTCAGAAGTGGGAGTGAGAGAAGCATTAGGGTCATAAAACCCAAAATTATTGCGCATGAAAAACCACGCCTCCCTTTTGTCAGTTGTCCACCTCATCAATAGGTGGCTGCATTTGTTAGTGGGTGACTCAACCATATTAAAATCATCACTTATGACCTAATAAGCATCATGAATTATGCAAGCTATCCACCGCCAAATATCGTCCCTTTCGGTCACATCGTTAGAGGCGTATATATTAATGAGGCCAAAAGGGTTGTCAACATTAAATATGACCCATATGGCATGGTTGGCGGGGTTGATGTCATGGTCAATCAACAAGGGCCACCATTTGGGAGAAAAAAATGGCAATTAAATCCCCATGCCCCAATACATGATTGTTGCAAAAGGCCAGGCTGTCAGGATAGATGGCTTTACAAACCACCTATAACTGAAAACCTGTAATTTTTACCTCCTATAAAAACAAAACATCTAAATTGGAAAATATTTGTCGAGTTTCATGAACAACATACTTGTGACAATATTCTGTAAGACCCCGAACATTCCAAGATAAACAATTCATGGGAGATGTTGGTCAAGAGCCATGTCGTTAGCTTCCAAGCCATCAAGGGCACCGAACTAGGTTTGCAAGAATTGAGCAGTGTTATGCTATAAATCAATTTTCTTCTGCCTGACGTATTTGATGTTGTAATCCTCTTCTATTGAGTCCACATTGCACGTTGGTTTATGATCCCAAAAGATGCGAGGATGACTATGGGGCCTTTTGTATGGCCCCTGTGAGTTGTTTGTTAGCAACAACGGAAAAGGTTGCTGCATGGTGACATTAGAAATAGAATTTGTCTGATCCATGAGAACTAAGGTCGCCTTGGGTGTGCTGGAGTATTTTGGTAACTAGAAAGATGAGTTGGCAGTAGCTATTGGCTCCTTAGTTTGCAGGTTATGGGGTTTTTCTTTAACAGTTGGCTCACATTGACTATTCAAATCAGAAGCCTTGGATTGCTGATTTTTATTCTTATTTTTCTGGCCCACCACTATTTTCCAACCTTCCTCATATGGGGGTTTGGCTGGTTTAGGAGCTTCTTTGGCTACTGGATGATTGCAAGGGACATAAAGAGGACAGTCCTTGATCTTATGATTAGAGGTCTGGCAGTGAAAGCAAGTGTTAGGCGGGTTGATATACAAAATATGTTTGGGAGTAACAATTGTATCCCACCTAGATTTCCAAAAATTATTTTAGGTCTTGAGAAATATCTACCTCAATGTAAACATGATTTTGTGGGTGAGCGTGGTAAAACTGCTTCGGTTCAAAGCAAACCACCTGCCCAATAGAAGATGCAATTTGATGTAAGAAATGAACACAAGGAAAGGGTAGGCTAAGAAATTCTACCCAAATAGGCACTTTAAGTGTAGCATAGTCAGAGACCACAAAGTATTTGGTCCATGGAGACACGACCAATAAAGAGTTCCAAACATACTAGGTGACTTGTCGAGCCAAAATGTTGGGGGCATTGGTTGGGTCAGAAAAACAAAAAAGGAAGAATCATTTGCTAATGTTTTGGACGCTTTTGAGTTGGACCGCATGAGGAGTCAAGATCATGTTAACCAAGGATTTAAACATGTTTTCAGAGGGTATGTGACCCACAAAATACCCAATGAGATAGAATTTTTCCAACCATTGACAAACAACATTAAAATCAGGAATAGGTAATACCACATCAAGAGGAGAAACATTACCTCGAGGAAGCCTTTTGGGATGAACTTCTGAGGAAGTTTCAAGGGTGGCGCCATTGATCAAAGCTCCACTATCTCTAGCCACTTTTATAGCAACTGGGATTCAAGAAGGAGGGATCATTATATAGGGGATCCTAGAGGGTTAGAAACCCTATAAAAATGATGGTATTAATATCTCGTAGATCCCGAAAAGGCCATGGAATGACAAGTTAGCAAGAAAGAGGGTACTCCTTCGTAGAACCTTCATTCCAAAAAGAGGGTACATCATCTTTGTAACATGTGTTCTAGGTGATGGTGTCTTCAATATGACATAAGGAGTAATGAAAGCGATGAGCTTTACTAAGCTCCAAGATTGCCCACTTAAAATTGTCTTCTTGAAGTGAATGTGATTATGGACATGACTTCAATCCTTCTTTATTCTCATCTGGTGGCTCTCCTTCCTTTACTTCCTCTTCTTCCCGCCCTAAGGGTTTGGTATGGAAGGTTCTTGTGGGAAGAAATGCAGATAAATCCTTATCATTCAATGTGTTTTGTAATCTTCCCATATTTGAATTGAACTGATAATGGTGATCAACTCTTTGTGAAGAAAAGATAGGGAGAAGCACATCTGAATTGTATTCAATCCTTGGACCCTCAACAAATCTTTAATCCACTTCTTATTCCTTCACACCTTGTTCACAAGTGCTTGGGATGTCGTGGTGGTCCTTTCTCGAACCTGATTCTTCATTTATAGACTCTCTTTGGTCTACTACTACAAACGGACGAACGAGCTGCCTTATGTGGTTTTCTACCATTACTATTATTGGTTTCCATCATTAACGTTGATGTTATTTGTCTTTTGAGGGAGGTCATTCACTTCAGCTTTGAGCACATCCTCATCTAGAATACCAAATTCTCATCTTATGAAATATGGAAATGGCAAAGCCTTATAGATGTATATTATTAGAGCTTGGTATTTTTTGAAGAGATCTTCCACCTCCGTGACTATCAAAACCCCATGTTTTTGAGATTCCATGCTCTAATAGTTTTGTATTCCTTGTTGCCAACTTCCATAAAATTATCAGGCCTTAAGAGTATAAAGCTATGATACCATTGCAATGTCCCTTTTTGAGGGATTTAAATAAAATTCTAGAATTTTGGAAATTAATTGCAACAGACTTAAAATTTATCACAGCGGAAGGAAATCACATAAATAAGTGAAAAAAAATATTTAATATAATATTAATCTTCAAATAGGAATGTTTAAAGTCAATTGGAAAGGATTTTCGTCCTTCCAAAAGACCTCACTTGGGTTTTTCATCCCAAATGGTGAGATAATGAGAGTTCACTCTCAAAAGTCAAATTTTCATATAAAGTCCATATCCACAAATAATCCCATGGCCCTTATTTATACTAATTCAAAGGGTGGCACCAAAATAGAAAAGACATTACCCTTCGTTATGCCTTATAATTATTTAATTTGTCCTTATCTCGACTGATCCCTTTAATAGTTTTTTGGTTTCTTCATGGTCGACCCATACATTTCTATATACCTTACTAAAAACATATTAAAATATTTGATATTACTTTCCCCCTTATTTTCTTAACTCGACCAAGGAGAAGAAAATTCTGAAAGCCCAATTTTATTCTTTGAGTAGGAAAAAGGGGACATTACATGGTTTTTGATTCAAAGGGATAAAAAAAGTTGGAAATTACAAAACCAAAGTAAGAGAAGGATGAAAGGGATACCACTCTTGTAAACCTTGAGCTAACCAGAATTTCACTTGGTGAATCTACTCCTAAAGGATAAGTTCATAATTCTAAGGAGACCATTTCCAAGGTGATTGAGAGAGTTAAGAAGGATAAACAAACACAAGAGAAACTGGAAGAACATGTTCAATTTCTCTCTAACTTTATTAAGTCTTTTCTCTTGAGTGATAAAGTTCTTGATCCAACTTATCTCTCCTCAATGCCTCCTCCCACTATTTTTTCTGAAGGAGATATCAAGGCCATTAAAGAAATCCATAGACATGCTTCATAATCTTTGGTTTGAATTTCATCGATGCATCTCATAAGATGTATGATAGCATTTGTGTTGCCTAAGATCAGTTCAACTCAATTATCATGGGAGTAGAGAAATAACTCAAGTTTTTTTTGAATTGCATCTAATATTTGAGGATTATGAGCACCGCATATGAGAAAATCCTACTTTCTCATAATATTTTTGATGACCCCCAAGAATAATCTTTCAAATAATTGGGTATAAAAGTGTTGAATGGAAAAATCAGAGTATTTGAAGAGGAAACCACTGAACTCAAGAATATGGTATAGAAAGGAGAGGCTCTCAAATCTGAAACTCTTTGTTTACTTACAGGCCCTCAGTGTGTTAATTCTATAAGGAAAACTCTGTAGAGAGGCACTCATTGGATGAAATCAAGGAAAAATTCAATGCACTCATCAAGGAGGGTTTTTTTTAAAGTTGATACTGTCACCAAAGAAAAGATGGAAGAAATCAGAGAGCTAAACAAATGTTGTTGCAGAGGCCACTAAAGGTTTGCTATAAAAAGGAGGGCATCACTAAGGAAATTGGAATATTCTCTTGGCAGCTGGTTGAATGCCATGTCAAACACCACTATTCAAACGGTCATGGAGATTGCTAGTGCTCTGGAAAAAATTTAGATTTCATGTGCGCAAAGTGAAGACCTCGGCTGTGCCAATTGCCAATGTTCCCTCTTTTATATCTTAAGTCATTTCTTTCTAATTGTTGTATTTTGAAGTTAGCTTTATCATCTTGAAAATATAAATATTGTAAATAAAGTTAACTTATTTAATTGACTAATTAAGTGTCAGCACTTAATTAAATGACAATTAGTTAGAAATTTGGTTGCAACCACCCCCTCAGCCTATATAAAGGCTTATTTTTCATCGTAAAGGGATTAGATTTTGGTGTCACAAGATTTTAATAATACAAAACCTTTTTAAAAAAATCAATACAAAAGAAGATTGTCTCTCCTACTTTCTGTGTTTTTTCCTATTTCTATCTCTTGATATTGTAAATATGAGTCTAGTATATTTGAATATTGAAATTGTGTGTTTAATTCATTTGTTATAGTGTAAATAGCTTTGTGTCTACTACATTTATTTCTTGTGGATTTTTCAAATATATGAATTCATGTGTTCTTGAAATCTCTTGCATGCATTGGTAGGATATTATTCTACAATATCTAAATCTAAAAGTGTTGCCCTTCCTCATTTATTTTCATTACAATAGGTGGGGTGATCTTGCATAACCAAGAAGAATAACTATATTATTGACTGTTGGATTAATTAGGAATGTGCATCTTTAGTTCATCCCTCTCACTCATGTAAGTAATTGTTTTCTTTCCTTCAATACTCTTCTCCTTATTCATCTTCTGTATTGAGAATTATTTGAATATGAAAACATTCATCACACCAAAATCCTAAATAAAAATGTCAACATGTATATTTTTAAATAATTAGATTTCCAAATGTTTGGTGAATAAGGGAACCTCCCTGCAAAGAGGAGGGATTTTCGTACCATGAACTGTTGTTCATTTCTAAAAGAAAAAAATTTCCAACCAACATTTTTTTTTGTGCCCACCGGGGGGGCACGTACTGTGCTTCCCACTAAATGATCTTCAAAGTAAACCAGAAGTCGCAACATATTAGCGGAAATAAGGTACACACGAGGGAAAAATATCCTTTAGGTTTTGAGGATCCTGATTTTTCAGTTGTTGGAATAACAAGGTTTTCAATTATCTCTAGAAAGAAGAGGTAGAAGTAAAAGGTCTTTGATCACTCCTCCTACAAAAGAAAGATTTGGTTCATCCTCTCAAGAAGACATTAACACCCAGTCACAAATTAAGTCCTAGTGCTCAGGATTTAGTTTTATTGGGTGTTTTTGTTCATTGAAAAACTCTTTTTTCCTACAATGGTTTCACCTTTGCTTTAGGGTAAAAGAGTTGGGCCTTTAGCCCTTCCAAAACCTCTACATGACCTACCTAAATGGAATAAGAAGAATTTTCCTAAGTTCAGAGGTGATGGTAAATTTCATCAAGATGAACACATAGCAACCTTTATTATTACATGTGGATTTCTTAGAGTTGAGCATGAGGATGTTTTAGTCAGATTTTTTGTTGAGACTCTACAGGAAAATGTTGCAAATTGGTTCCTAACCATTTTCCTACCTAGTACTATTACCAGCTGGAATACCATGAAGACTCAGTTCGAGAATAGGTTTAAGCCAGTTCAAGATGGTTAAGCCCTCTTGGTATAAATTTACCAGATCAAAAAGGATCCTTAAGAGACTATGTGGGAGTTTGTTTCCAAATTCAACAAATTGGTTGGTAAAATTCCAACTGCTACTCACCATGTTGATCAAATTTTGAAATGTTTCTTACTTAACACTCAGTTACCAGAAGTGAGTTATGCATTAAGGAGAGCTGGTATTTCTACTCTGAATGAAGATCCAGGTACATCGAACTCTGAGCATCTAGTTCAAATTTTTGCCAATGATTTAATTTCAATCAAGAAGCAGTTGGCTTAGATTGTACCCTACAAGGAAATTCCACAAAGGAATTTTCAGCCAAGAAATTGTCTTCCTCCCACTCAACCAAATTTAGCAATTAAAGCTCCTCCTGTCAAAGTCCCAATGACTGCAGCTTGTGAAGTCTAGGAGCTTGATGATGAGATAGAAGAAGAGGAGATGGAAGAACCAAAAGAAGTACAAGAAGAGGTGGATGATTTTCAAATCAAATTACCTCACTACCAAGGGATTTTATGATGATGATTATGATTATGATGAAGCAGTTTCTAACATGAATAATGAGTCTAATGTTTTCATGAGAATACCAACACACCAACGCATCATAGAGAAATTTTTGAGTGAAGAGAAAGTGTGGTGTGCACACTCAGGTATGTTTTTAATTTAAGAATGCAATTTTTTAATTACACACCTAAAGTGGGGCAAATGTGGATACTAATTTTTTTTAACTTTTCCTTTTGATTTAATCTAATTTCAATTAAATCTTTATTTTAGAGTACCTATTATAGAAAATGATATTCAAGTAATTATGTATAGTATGAACAAACAATAAACATTTAAAAATGTGAAACCCTAACCAAATGAGGTAGGGATGATGAATTAGTTGATTACATATGATACGTGAATGATTAGGACTGTGTGTCTACTGGAACAAGATGGAAACAATATCAAAAGAGCCTATAGAGGGTTTGAGAAATCATAAATATGTTCAGAAAGGAGCACCCACATGAGAAAAGGAGCGTCCCTATATGATAGTGACTGGTCTAGGCACATGTTGTCTTCTCATATGCTTTGGAATCTGATCTTTTATGGGTCAGAAGGTCTTCACTCTAATACTCGCTTTGTTGATCCAAATTTTTTGTTAGGGTTTTAACCACACATGTAACCTACAAAATAGATAACTAGCTACACATGCCCATAAAACCACATCAAATATAATTTTTAAAAATGTAAAAAATGTGGAGTTAAACTGACCTTTATGGTCACCCGAAGAGTGAACTTATGACCGAGCACTGCACTACATCTCAAACTCCATGTAGTTTCTTTGTGTATATGTGTGTATCCATGTTTCATGCCCTATGATGCACTTGTGCAATTTCTATAAATGATAGCGGGCTATATCTAGATTGTTCTGAGTATGCCAAATGTGTGTGATGGAATGGAATAAACTCCCCCTCTCTATGTATTGTATGAAGATAAATCAAACCCTTGTCCCTTATATGGATGTGCTCAGATGCATGTCATGTAATGATTTTGTGCCTTTATACAAGCTTAGGTGGTGATAGATAATTCTTATAGTGTTTGGCTCCTTATGTATAATAAGTAAATAAATACATGGATATGTTTCCCTTGTTTGAATTTCATAATTGACAATTGAAACGCTAACCCAAAGTGTTAAAAAGGTGACCAATAAGCAAAAAGGACCCAAAAGAGTAAGAAGAAGAAAGAGAGGGACAAGAGTGGTGTAACCAAAAAAATTCACTTGGAAATCTTGGGATACCCCTTTAAAATTTTGGTATTTTTTGACTTGTGTTGATTTTCTCGAGATTCCTTCAGGAGATTGTGCAAGAGGTTGGTTTGGTCCAAAAAAGATGCAATAATGGATTGTATGAAAATAAGAAAAATTCTACCACCAATGTGCACAGAGCTCGATAAATTATGCACTTTTAGAAAAAATGCCACCTAAAACGAAGCTACAGGAATGAAAGTTATGGAACTTGCAAGTTTTTTGCTGCTACATATTCCCGGACCCTTTCTAAAAATGGAAAATTTTATTCTATAATTGTTTTCCTTTCTCCGAAAATCCAAAAATGGAAAAAAAATGCTTCTTAACCAAATCGTGATTTCATGTCAGCCCAGTCTTATATGCAAATCATGATTTTCTAGCAGACAAGTCTTTTTAAAATCCACACACTTTTTTAGAGAGAGGATTCACTAAGCGGAAATTGTGGATTATAGAGCTCCTTGCCTTCCAAATTAAAACATCCTTCCCTTTTAAAATCCATACATATTTTAGAAGAGGAAAGTCTTAAGTCAAATCATGGATATTTTGCCTTGGGTCTTCTAATTTGAAAGAATCCTCTTCCTTCTAAATTCACACAATCCAAGCTCCTTCAAATCCACACAATTCTATTTACAAATTGAAAGTGCAAATCATGGTTTTCCAGTGTCTTGTTTTCCTTTGCAAATAATCCTCAACTATAGAAATCCACGAAATTCTTAAAAAGGGAAAAATCACTTAAGTGTTTGTTGTGAAAAAGAGCATCCTAGTCTTCTAAAATCCACGCACTTCACACATTTAAGTGATTATCGTGAAACACCAAGCCTATTTTCTTCTATTTTAAAAAGCATCCTCAACCATGGAATTTCACACAATCCTCCTCCCTTTAAATTCACGCAATTCTTTTTTTTTAAAGTCACTTAAATTCATTGTGGAAATTAGAAGCAACTTCTTCTTGTTTTAGTGCAATTTTCCAAGGGGCAATTGTAAATCATGGTCTTTCTTTTTCTTGCCTTCTCCTTGCAAGCATGCTACCTCCTTCCAATTATCCACACAACAATTTTAAAAGGGGAGTAATTAAAGCCAAGTCATGGTTTTTCTTGGCGGAGTATTCTCATTGCAAGCAACCTTATCTCCCAAGTTCCACGCAATTTCCCAAAGCAGCCATTATAAATGCATGCAATTCCTCAGTTGAGACCCACTTCTCTTTGCTTGCATCTGAAGTAATTCCTAGAATTTATGGCTGCCAATATAAAAATATAGATATATAAGGAGGATGAGTTGAATGTTATTTTTGAATTCTTTCCGGACAATTCACTTGTGCACATACTTGTGAAAATTAAACAGAAGTCAATGTCTAATACATTGGAGATATCTTCATAATTATGGGAAGTAATTGCAACTTCTACACAAATAGATCCAGATCTCACAATGACAAAAGCTTCAAGCAAAGGTGGAAAAGGGAAGTCTCAAACAAAAGTAGATTAAGGAAAGCATGAAGTGTAGCAACTAACATATCTTCTTTTTTCTCCTCTTTCTTCTCTCCTTTTTTATTTTCTTGTAAAAAATTGTAAAAACTAAAACATAATTGGTTAAAATTCATTACTTCAAGTTGTTTGAAAAGGTCCTTTAATTAATAATACATGGCAGACATGAAATGTTTTGATTTAATCTTTAGATGCATGTCGTGTAGAGAGGAATTCTAGGAAAAAGATTGCCAATTGTTTCCTTTTATAGCTTCCACATGTAGCAATTCATTGAGAGTTTCCTATTTGTAATTGCCCTCTATGCACTATAAATAGAGGAAGAGCCTACAGGTTAAATCATCACAACTGGTTTTATCAGAGCTTGTTTTAGAAGAAAGCTTTTGTAATTAGAGCAATTCTGTGAGTTTTCAAACTTTTTTTTTAAACTCTTGGTGTGATTATTACGAAGGCTTCGGATTGAATAAAAGGTGTATTTTCCAGAGGAATTTATGTCTATGGTGCTTTGCTGATCACTTCTATTTAAGGTTTTAGATAAGCTTTGTGTTATCTTAGATCTAGGTTAGAAGTCATTTCTTTCCTATTTTGCTTAATGTTATGATTTATATGTTTATTTAATTTGTGTAGATAAGACCAACTCTGTTAACTATTAGTTGATTTAGCACAATCTTCCTTTCTTCTTTCCTTACTTTTGTTTTTCCCCCCTTCTACAAATATTTCTTTCACAGCTACTTACTTGGTGCAAAATTGCCCAGTTGTGGTTCATGAGCTATTGGGAATTAGATTAAAACCCCCAAAAATAGTTATTAGGATTCACCCTTACCAAATTGATAAACATCTTACACGAGAGCCTCACCATTAAGTGAGGGAGATTTTATCTCATGGACTACCTAGGTTTTTAGCTATGCATAAAATCTAGCCAACAATTTTTTGGCGACTCTAATGGAGAAATGAGTAAATAACATTGATCTTTGCCTATCCCATGAGTCTTTTATATAAAAAAAAACAAATATTGGCAACTCCGTAAAAAATAAAAAATAAAAATTACCGAGTATATATCTGTCTTAGTCCTAATGTTTCTTTCCAAGATCTAGTTGGCAAGAAATGGTGTACACTCAAGAGTAATTCTTTGCAAACAATCTTCATGGCTTTGTAACAACCACATGCTCCATTTTCTTGGGGTCTAGTTATTGGACCTCATGCATCTGGTTCAGCTGCTGCATGAACTACATCACGGATCATGAAATAATTTTCCAAAATTCAATGGCGATAGGAAGCAACACCCAGAATGATCATATAGTTGCATTTTCCATAGCTTGTGGAGTTTTGGGAGTGCCTCATGAAGATGTATTTGGTCAACTATTAGTTGAGGCAATTCAGGGCACTACTGCTGAATGGTTTTATCACCTTCCATCTACATGTATCACTAACTAGGATACTATGAGAACACTGTTTGAAGTTAGATTCAAACCCGCAGAATATTCACATGCTTTATTATCACAACTTCATCCAAATGAAAAAATAACCGTATGAACACATGAGGGATTTCATTTCTAGGTTCCAAAGGATTCTTTATAAGATTCCTCCTATTGTTTCTCTTAGTGATGAGAATCCGAAGGTATTTTCATTAATGCTTTGTTGCCTAAAGTTGGATATCAGCTACCATAGAGAACATCCTACAAAATTGTTGACATCTCAAAACATTGCTATCGAAGTAGAGGATGATCTCATCATGGAAAGTAAGAATCAATCTTTTAAATCCTAAGGTTACAATTTCTACTAACCCACTACTGGCAAAAGTTGGCCAATGATATGTTGCAGATAAAGAAGCATTTAGCGCAAGATTATGATTTTGTAGATCCTACAAGTGTCTCCAACATTGGTTACTTAGATTATGAATCAGAAAATGAGGTTGGTTTCTTAGCAGATCTAGAAGATTGCATAGAAGAAGAAGAAGCCAAAAAATTCATTATTTAAGCATTTTCATCATCTATCTTCCAATACCAAAAACCTCTTGCTGCAGAGAACTCCCACAAACTAGTCATGGGGGAAATAGTCAAAGAAGAGCCTACTGCTCAAATCAGTTTGCATGAGGAGAGCCATGATAAAACAATTGCAAAAACAAAACTCATGTTGGAAAAGGAAGAGTATTTTGTAGAGTTGTCTGTGGAAGCGGAACAAGGATCAGATCAACTTGCAGGCAAATTTATTCATGGAAAGGAAAATTTGTGGAATGTCCTCATTCATGAGGAAGAGCTTCAAAGGAACGAGCAAATCATGAGGATTAGGCCTTTCCCAATAAGATATCTGGTTAATTTAGAGCCATCTGAGAAGTTGAAACTAGTCGTGATTATTTTAGAGCATGAGGATGAGCCATAATGCACCAAAGATCAACCACATTACCTCTCAAATCCAAATACAGAACAACTAAAGGAGGTATTTATTTTGTTTGTTGATACTTTGGTAAGAAGGGTGGAGAACCGACTTCAGAACATTTTTTCACTCTTGCTAAAAACCATGTCCAATGTAAAATCAATTATGTGGTCTAAGTTTTTGAGGAAAGGCAACTATTTCTCCCTGCCTGCTGTAAGATTTGTTTGAGCTTCCTTTTCTTCTGGCTAAACTAGAGTAAGTAGTTTTGTTTTCAGTAAAAGAAATGCATGCGCAAACTCTACATGTTTCCTCTTGGGACATGTATGATTTTACATGTTTGTATATAGTTTCGTTTTTGCGTTCGGTTCTCTTCAGGATCAAATCAAGATAGTTGGAACAATTTATGAGCTTTAGTAAGAGCTCCACATATCAATTTCCAGCTAGCAGTCATCAGGCAGATTCGTCATAGATTCGGGAGGAATATTCTCACATGGAAAGATCAATGTTAAACTCGACTCCATAGCCCAATGGACAAGACACGAAACCATAGATGCTAGGACGTCATCTTCATTTCTTCCATTCTGGTAGAAATAAAGATGTCCACAAACGGAGCCAACTAGTGTACCAAAACATTTCACTTGGAAATATTGGGATATACCTTTAAAAATTTGGTCTTTTTGACTTGTACTAATTTGCTCAAGAGATTGCAAGAGGTTGTTTGGTCCAAAAAGTTGCAATAATGGATTGTATAAAAATAAGAAAAATACTACCACCAATGTGTAGAGATCGAGAAAATATGCACTTTTAGAAAACATGACACCTAAAACGAAGCCACATAGTGAAAGTTATGGCACTTGTAAGTTTTGTTGCTACATCTTTCGAGACCCTTTCCCAAAATGGAAAAATTTATTCTATACTTGTTTTCTTCGCCAAGAATCCAAAAACGGAAAAAATGCTTCTTAACTAAATCGTGATTCATAGAAACCCAGTCTTCTATGTAATTTGTGATTTCTAGAAAACTAGTCTTTTAAAACCCATGCACTTTTTAGAGAGAGGATTCACTAAGGTGAAATTATGGATTATAGAGATCTTGTCTTCCATATTAAAACATCCTTCCCTTTTAAAATTGATGCATCTTTTAGAAGGGAAAGTCTTAAGTCAAATCTTGGATATTTTGCCTTAGGTCTTCTAATTTGAAAGAATCCTCTTCCTTCCAAATTCACACAATCCAAGCTCCTTCAAATCTGCATAATTCTATTTGGAAATTGAAAGTGCAAATCGTGGTTTTCCAGTGTCTTGTATTTCTTTGCAAATAATCCTCAGCTATAGAAATCCACGAAATTCTTAAAAGGGGGAAAAATCACTTAAGTGTTTTTCGTGAAAAAGAGTAACCCAATCTTCTAAAATCCACGCACTTCACACATTTAAGTGATTATCATGAAACGCCGGTCTACTGTCTTCTATTTTAAAAATCATCCTTCACCATAGAATTTCACACAATCCTCCTCCCTTGAAATTCATGAAATTATTTTTAAAAAAAGAAAAGAAAAAGTCACTTAAAGTCATCATGGAAATTAGAAGTAGCTTCTTCTTATTTTAGCACAACTTTCCAAGGGGTAATTGCTTAAGTGCAAATCATGGATTTTCTTTTTCTTGCCTTCTCCTTGCAAGCATGTTACCCCCTTCCAATTATCCACGTAGATTTTAAAAGGGAAGTAATTAAAGCCAAGTCGTGGTTTTTCATGGCAGAGTCTTCTCATTGCAAACAACCTTATATCCCAAGTTCCACGTAATTTCCCAAAGCAGCCACTATAAACGCATGTAATTCCTTAATTGAGCCCACTTCTCTTTGACTTGCATCCGGAGTAATTCCCATAATTTATGGCTACCAATATTATATATATAAGGAGGATGAGTTGAATGTTTGTCTGAATTCTTTCCATACAATTCACTTGTGCACATACTTGTGAAAATTAAACAAAAGTAAATGTCTGATACATTGGAGATACCTTCATAATCAGGGGAAACAATTACATCTTCTACACAAATAGATCCAGCTCTCATAATGGAAAAAGCTTCAAGCAAAGGTGGAAAAGGGAATTCTCAGACAAAAGTAGATTCAAGCAAGCATGAAGTGTAGCAACTGGCATATCTTATTTCTTCTCCTCTTTCTTCTCTTCTTTCTTATTTTCTTGGACAAAATTGTAAAACTGAAGTATTTGGTTAAAATTCATTACTTCAAGTTATTTAAAAATCTCCTTTAATTAAGAATAGGTGGCATACATGGAATGATTTGATTTAATCTTTAGATTCATGTCGTTTAGAGAGAAATTCTAAGAGAAATATTTCCAGTTGTTTTCCTTTATATCTTCCACATGTGGAAGTTAATTGAGAGTATCTCATTTGTAATTTCCCTCTATGCACTATAAATAGAGGAAAATCCTATGGGTTGAATCATCACAACTAGTTTTATCAGAGCTTGCTTTAGCAAGAGCTTTTGTAATTAGATCATTCTTGAGTTTTTTAGACTTTGTGTTGGAACCCTCGGTGTGATTGTTGCGAAGGCTTGGGATTAAATAAAAGGTGGATTTTCTAGAGAACTTTGTGTGTATGGTGCTTTGTTGATCACTTATATTTAAGGTTTTAGATAAAATTTGTGTTATCTCATATCTAGGTTAGAAGTCATTCCTTTCCCATTCTATTAAATGTTATGATTTATCTGTTTATTTAATTTGTGTGGATGAGACCAACTATGTTAACTATTAGTGGATTCAACACATCTTCCTTTCTTCTATTTTCTCCCCCTTTTGCAAATATTTATTTCCCAACTACTTAGTTGCTACAAAATTACCAACATGTGGTTCACGAGCTATGGGAATTAAAGTAAAACCCCTAAAAATAGTTATTAGGATTCACCCTTACCAAATTGATAAAAATCTTACATGGGAACCTCACTGTTAAATGAGGGAGATTTATCTCATGATTGACTAGGTTTTTAAGCTATGCATAAAATATAGCCAATAAGGAGCAACAAGGAGGGGCAAGAGTGCATGGGCGCTTTTATCCTATCTGTGCACTAGTGTCTGAGGTCATAAAAAGATAAATCAGTCAAGTGCTGATAGAACTGTAGGATGTGTAAAGTTAGTAAAGTGTAAGAGATAAATCACCCAAAAGGCCAAAAGAATTTATTGATTTAATATAAATTGAATTAAACATTTATTTCAGAGTAACTTACTGTAATGAATGATCTATGTATAATAAAGTACATTAATGCACAACCAATAAGCATTTAACAATGTAAAACCCCTAAGAAAATGAGAAAGTGAGATGACTTAGCTGATTTCTATGCAACCTGGGAGTGATCAAGACTGGGTATCTACTAGAACATGCTGGAAAACAGTGTCGTAAAGGCTCAGATGAGGGTTCCAAAAACCCCTAGGAATGTACAGGGATAGAAGTGCCCACAGGAGGACAGGAGCATCCCAGGTGCTAGTGATTGATTTGGGTGCCTGTGCCTTGCTCAGATGCTTGGAGTCTATCTTTTATGGGATAGAGGAGCTTCATTGTTGATCTCTTTGTCACTCTGGTTTCATTGTTATGTCGTCTGGTCACACCTGTAACCTGTAAAATTGACTACCTACACATGCCCAAAAACCACATCAAATCTAATAAAAAAGATGCAGAATGTGGAGTTAGACTCACCCTGATGGTCACCCGAAGAGTGAAATTACAACTGAGCATTGTACTACATCTCAAACTCCATGTAGTTCTTTGTGCTTATGTGTAATGATGCCCTAGGTTGCCCTTGTGTAAGTTTCACGATGATAACATAGCTAGATATAGATTGTTCCAGGTATGAAAAATGTGTGTGATGGAATAAAATGAACTCCCCTCCTATGTTATGTATGCAGAATCAATGCAACCTTTGTCCCTTGTATGGATGTGCTAGATGTATGCCTTGTAATGCTCTTGTGTATTTATGCAAGCTTAGGTGGTGATAGATAATGCTTATAATGCTTGGCCCCTTATTTGAGAGAAGTAACTAAGTATATATGTGATTCCCTTGTTTGAATTTTGTAATTGACAACTGAAAGGCCGACCCAAAGTGTTACAAGATGACTCAAGAGGTGAAAATGACTCAAAAGAGTAAGAAGAAGGAAGAGAGGGATAGGTGTGCCTAGAAGGGACAGGAGCGCTTGGGTGCTTCTGTTGTAACTAGGTGTTAGTGTTCAAGGGCATCAAAAGGTAAATCAATCAAGTGTCGGCAGAGTTGTAAGATGTGTAAAGCTAAAAGGAAGCTCAGTCAAGCTTAGAAATAGTAAAGTGCAAGAGATAAAGGAACCAAAAGGCCAAAAGGAGTTGTCAACCACTAGTTTTCTTGCTTAGGAATCATGTATACATTAGTATGCTTTAGGACCTAGAAATGTACCCAAATGCATAGCATTTTGTGTACATTTCTGGGTCCTAACAATATACTTGCATTCATATGATTCCTAAGCGAGAAAACTAGTAATTGATTGTTTCCTTTGGCCTCTTTTCTGTAGACTTTCTTTGCTTTTTATGTTTGAATCTTACACACCCCACATCCCAATATGAATTTTATTGCTTTATCTTTCATAACTCGTGGACACTAGCACCCAACTAGGACACTATTGTCTAGGTGCCCTCATCCCCTCTGGGCACCCCTCAACCTCTTTATATCTTACTAGCATCTCTTTTGGGACTCTTTTATCTTTTGGGCCTCTTGTTATCTTTTGGGAATCTTGTTTTCTTATGGGTCATCTAACTAAGAGTTCAATAGTTGTCGATTACAAAATTCAACCAAGGGAATCATATAAATACAATGTTATACTGACCAAAATACAGATGACCAAGATCTAAGCATCTATTATCATCACCTTTTCATGTTGCATCTAAATTACATCTAAATTTCATCAAAGGCATTCATCTAGATTCATTACAAGGGACAAGCGATTACATTTTCTACATACACACATAGGAGGGGAAGTTTCTTAATTCCATCCACACATCTAAGATCTAACATTGGTACATCTAGTTGTCGCTTGCTATTATGTGTACTTTCACAAGGGCTTCCTAGGGAATGATTTTATCACACACGCATAAAAACTACATGGAACCATGAGATGTAGTGTAGTAGTCTCAGTAAGTAATGTTCACTCAACTGATAGGTGTCCAATATGGGTCAATCGGACTCAACAACATATTACATATTTTATTTTTGGTATTTGATGTAGTTTGAGGGTTTTGTAGGTCATATTCTCTTTGCAATGTTACAGGTAAATTTGGAAATCATCCAGTGAGATACATAATGACCAAACTAATGAAGGTTTTTTTTAGCGACCACCTTACGATACCAAAAAAACTAGATTGAGAACTCATTTTAACAGTCACATTACTTGACAGAGGTCTCAATGACACCTAGGCACCTTAGCCTCACTTCACAGGCAAAATATATATATTTGCCCAAGCTTGTTTGACAGTTACACAATTTTTGTGAGCACTAATTACAATAGTCTTCCCTTCTGTTTCATCAATTTAACGTTCAATTCAAAAAATGGTTGGGGATCAAATGTGAACATCAGCTAAATCTTATATTCCCTTTCTTACACATTAGGGTTTTATTTTTCTTTAGCATAATTGCTTGTTTCAAATCCAAAGTACTTTAGCATTTATTTATCATACCATGACTCTACAATATCTAGGGTTCTACAAATTTTATATTTTTAACTTCAACTTTAGGACCTAGAAATGTACCCAAGAGCATAGATTTTGTGTTTGCATTTTCCCCCACTTTATATTGTTGGGTCAATACTCAATAACATATTTTAGTAGATAGTAAATGTGTACCTTGTGATCAAGAGAAGAGTGTAAGCGATAGCATTCCGAGTGGACGAAATTAGGCAATGTGATCATGGTAATCCTCTTCTAGGAAAGGGAGGTAGACCCTAGATTTTTTTTGCGCATGCATAGTAGAGTGTTATTGGAGCTTGTGCTTTTTGATGCTAGTTATCTTCTTGATAAGGATGGACCTTTACAAAAGAAGAGAAAAAGAGTAGTCAAAGTCCTTTATGTGAAGCAATCATAGTAATGTATGTATAAGTAAAAAATACTGTAGAGAAGTAATAGTTAATGAAAGAGTGCACCTGATGTATAATAGAGTAACCATGATAGAAAGTTATTCTTCCTTTATTTTGGAGATGTTTTCACAATTCAAGCTTCCTGCTGCCAAGGGTGAGGTTTTTGGGTGATAGTCAAGCCAAGAGCAATTTTTTTGGGTGATTTCACACCAAAAACAAGTTTTTTGGGATGATCTCACTCTAAAGGGTGTTTTTTAGACGATCTCACACCAAGGGTGAGTTTTTTGGGTGATCTCATGCCAAGAGAAGAGTGTTGGGGAGAAAGGTATTTTTTCTATCCTTCCATAACACTTCTTAAAGTGCCACTATAGATTGGCACGTCCCAATTTGTAACCAAATTTGTAACTGAGTTGTAATTGAATGACTAAATTTTTTAACTAAGGTGAGTTTCTGATACTGTAGAAATATACTGTAAACTTCTAGAAACTATGCTAAACTAAGAAACTATCTTTTTTTCCCCAGAGGAAACAAGCACATTAGGTGGGACACAAGCACCCACCGTTCTTGTCTCTTACTGGGCACTAGTGTTTGCTTTGTATTTTTAGTCCAAGTTAGATTCTGGACCATGTCTGTGAATGTGTGCTTTAGCCACTTTAATGTACTGTGTTGTTCTGTTCTAGAGTTTTATGTTGTTGGAAGGGTGATTTGTTTACCCAATAGATGCCCCCCTCATTTGGGGTGCATACGACAAGTGTAGGAGGAGGAATCCCAAATGAGAGGACCTAAAAATGATATGCATATATGAGATTGGATACCTATAGGGGTAGGGGATATGTATGGTAGAAACCAAGGCACATGCAAACAATGTAGGCTATAAATAAGTATTAGTGTAAAAAGAGCTAGTGGTGCAATAAAAGACAGTGTAACAAGAAAATGTGTAGATAAGAGAGACCATGAAGATCATGTTATTCACACATGGGACATCGCTCACAATGTCACAAGAAAATCAAGGCCGAAGCAGCCATAAGCAAACAATAATCAAGCAATACATAGGGCATAGGTCGCAAGCAGTAACAAATAATAGTAAGAAAAAAAATAATAGATAACCATGGTTGTATAAAGTCTTGCAAGGAAAATGCTACACATGAAGCACTTGTTAGTATGTTATAAATATAAGTAGTGTGTTAAAGAATGTATAGATCAATGAAAAGTAATGGTGACAAGAAGTAGTAAATATTGTAACAATAGAACATGTGAGTGTGTAGTATGAGAGTTAGCAAAGGTAGATGCCCCTATAGAGCCTCAACAGGACTAGTAAAGAGTTATGTCAAACATCATGCATCATTTAAGAATCTATAAAATGTTATGAATTCACCTTAAGATACCACGTGAATGTGCATGTGTGTATATAAAAATCAAAATAACATACTAAGTATCCAACTAGCACATGAAATAAAGTGTACATGTAAGTAGTATAAGCTAACAAGAGTGAATACAACCAAGATGTACAGATGTGGTGTGTTGCAATATGCCAAATGTGTATATGAGAGGAGACATGATTTTCCCCCATTGTATGTGTGTGAGAAAATGTTCATTTAGGAATGCTCCCTCAATAGTCAAGTATGAACTATATACCAAGAGTGTGTCATCAGGTAATGAAGGTAAATGATGTTTACTAGAGATGTGGTGATGCTCATAAAGATAAACATTGAAACACTTAATCATGAGTAGTCAAGTTGCAATAGGTGAGGATCATGGAGGAATTACACCCTCAACAGTCAAGCATAAACCATATAAAAAGAGTGCATCATATGGGTAATGAATGTATTGTATGCTATTGAGATGAGATGTTAGGAAATATTTACCATGAAGCACAAAGAATGAATTATAGAAATAAGCTAAGATTATATGATAGAGATAGCCAATGGTGATGGAGGGGGAGAAAGTGTGATGCCCCCTTTCAAGTGTGCAAGTGATGGGGAGATATCCGATGATGCGAAAGATGTCATGTCATGGTGGCGGATGTTACTAAATTTGGCCTAGTCAGGAACATAGTCTTTATCTGGATCGAAAGAAGGAAGTGTAAATATAATATTATGAAGTTGGTGTGGGATATCAACTTGTGGCGATGGAATTGGTTGTTCTTCCTTTGATGGTTTGGCCTTAGATGGGGCTTTCGATAACTCTTGCATCACTAGAGAAGGAACATGAGTGAAAATTGTGTGATGCTTGTTAGACATAGAGGAATCAGATTTGGGAAGCCATTGGGGTTTAGTAACTGGAGATGAGCGTGGAGAAGAATGATGTGTAGCAAGTGAAATGAAACCCTTACACTCCAAATTTAGGATTTTTTGTTATAAATCATAGCAATCGTTGTCACAATGTCCATTAATCCCATGGTAATTACAATATCGTTGACCTTTGTGTGAACAACTCGATAAAGAGGGTGGTAATGATTAGGTAAGAAAGTAATTAAGTGATTATCGAGTAGCTCAAATAATATATCATGTTGTCTAAGATTCCGATCAAACTGGAGAGGTTCTTGCTATGGTA
The DNA here is from genome assembly GCA_019776745.2 of Taxus chinensis. Taxonomy (NCBI): domain Eukaryota; kingdom Viridiplantae; phylum Streptophyta; class Pinopsida; order Cupressales; family Taxaceae; genus Taxus; species Taxus chinensis. Next base: position 627,824,523 of record CM034154.1, on the reverse strand, counting down.
ATACCTTTTCTTTGTTGACATTTGCACATGTAGTAGACATAGGATCAAGATGGTGTACAAAATAACTAATATGGGCATAAGCAACATCCTTGAGATGTTGTATTTCAGCTTTGAGGGATGTAATCATGGTTTTCATAGCTTGAATTTTATCTTGAAATGCATGGTGTAAATATTGAATTGACTCTAAGATAGCTTGATAGGTTGTGTTATCAGGACTAATAGGTAGGCCTAAAATATAATTGAAAATGGCACTTACTTGTGAAAGTGTTGTATCATAAGGAAGGTACATTATGTCTATGGATTTTTTTGGGAGCATCTTAAAAAACTGGATTTTTCTGAAGTAATTAATACAAGGATAATCGAGGAAATTTAGAGTCCATGATGTAACTAGGGTGTGGGTTTAGAGAAGAACAAAACTAGTAGAGCATGAAAAATAAGGATCCGAGTGTTCAATCAAGAGTTGGGGTTCACCACATGATTTGATCTAAATTGAATTAAACCTTTATTTTAGAGTAACTTACTCTAATGAATGATATACAGGTAATAAAGTACAGTAGTGCACAAACAATAAACATTTAACAATGTAAAAACCTAAGTAAATGAGAAATTGAGATGACTTAGTTATTTATATGCAGCTTAGGAGTGATTAGGACTGAGTATTTGTTGGAATAAGCTAGAAACAATGTCGTAATGGCTCAACAAGGATTCAAAATCCTAGGAATGTAAGGGACAAAAGCACCCACAGGAGGATAGGAGTGCCCCAGGTGCTAGAGACTGGTCTGGGTGCCTATGTCTGCTCATATGCTTAGAGTCTGGTCTTTTCTGGGTTAGAGGAGCTTCACTGTTGATCTCTCTTTGTCACTTTGGTTTCGTTGTTATGTCACCAGTCACACCTATAACCTGAAAAATAGATTACTAGATGCACATGTCCAAAAACCAAAACAAATCTAATAAAAAATATGCAGAATGTGGTGTTGGAATGACCCCAACGGTCACCTGAAGAGTGAACTTACGATTGAGCGTTGCATTAGATCTCAAAATCCATGTAGTTTTTTGTGCTTGTGTGTGTAATGATGCCCTTGGTTTCCCTTGTACAAGTTGGATGATGATTGCGAGATATATCTAGATTATTCTAAGTATGCAGAATGTGTGTGATGGAATAGAAATGAACTCTCCTATTGTGTATGCATATCAATGTAACCCTTATCCCTTGTATGGATGTGTTAGATGTATGCCTTGTAATGCTTTTATGCCTTTGTGCAAGCTTATGTGGTGATAGATAATGATTATGAGGTTTGTCCCCTTATTTGAGAGTAGAAAATAAGTATATATATGATTTCCTTGTTTGAATTTTCTAATTCACAACTGAAAAGCCGACCCAAAGTGTGAAAAGATGCCCAAGAGGTGAAAATAATTTAAAACAGTAAGAAGAAGGAAGAGAGGGCCAGGAGCTCCCATAAGAGATAGGAGCACCTAAGCGCTTCTATCCTAACTGGGTACTAGTGTTTGAGGCCATCAAAAGGTAAATCAATCAAGCGATGGTAGAGTTGTGGGGTGTGTAAGGCCAGTAGGAAGCTCGATCAAGCTCAAAAACAAACCAAAAGGCCAAAAGGAGTTGTCAACCACTAGTTTTTTTGCTTAAGAATCATGTATACATTAGTATGCTTTAAGACCTAGAAATGTACCCAAGTGCATATATTTTGTGTCTACAGTTGTCAAACACTATTTTTCTTGCTTAGGAATCATGTATACATTAGTATGCTTTAGAGCCTAGAAATGTACCCAAGTGCATATATTTTGTGTCTACAACTTTTGTAATGTCAAGTTTGGTTATACTCCCTTGCTAAGACAAATGGTCAAATTCAACTAGCATATCTCTCTAGCTCTTTCATGTCTTTCTTATCTTTACAATCTATATTGTCATCAATTCAATGTTATGATCCTCATGTGTGGATTTCACTAATGCCTCGAGGTTTTGGTGTAACGGTTCATTACATTTGGTATCAGAGCGACCACCCATGTTCGAAATCCCACTCAGTTGGTTACGCCGTGTAGCCGGGGCCCATGGGGCGCCTAAACGTTGATGAAGAGGGGCTCGTACGTATGGGAGTGCGGGCGTAAACCCAGCCTGAGTCGGGCTCTACGGAAGTGTGGTGGGATGTTATGATCCTCATGTGTGGATTTCACTAATGCCTCGAGGTTTTGGTGTAACAGTTCATTACATTCAAGAAATAATATTAAATCAAATTTATAAATTAGCCTTGTACATCATACCACAACTTTTTATTTCTCACCACATTCCTCCTTTCTAGAATTATATACATGGTCACAATATGGAATCCAATCCTAACCAACTTGTATGATCTCAGCCTTCCACATTCTATGACTCTATTTTCAATTTGAATATCTTTATTGGGTGGTTTCATCTTCCTAGCATTTTCCTTATTATAATATTTCACCTATAAAAGGCTATATAAGCAAGTCAATATCACTTTATAACTCACCTACCACTCTTATAAGATCATATTACAAATATCATTCCAAAAGCACTTGAGACTCTCCTAAATCTACCCAAATCAATTGCACATCATTTAAAGAAGCCCCTAGTAAAAGTATGAAGCACTCAACTAGATCAAAGAGTTAGATTCCTCTAAGAAAGAAAAGGTCACATACCCATGTGCAAGAGAAAATTCACTCTAAGAATTTTCAAAGGGTTTTAAGGAACAAAGGGTTAGGTCTTGTAGTTGAGGTATGCCAAGTCACACTACTACTACACTAGGTAAATTCTATACTATATATTTATCCTATTATATTTGTGCTAAGAGACACAAGGGCATCCTTAGGGGGTAATCTTAGTTTACACTCACACTTGTACAAGCCCCTAGGAGAACTACACAAAGATTGATCCAACGCAAGGGCATGTAGTGTGTCACTTGGATTAGTTTAGATGTTAGGGTTGAATGCCAAGGGTAGTCCAACCTCACCACACACATGATTTCTCATTTTGATTTGCTAATGCTTTAATAGAGGGAATTGCAATTTTTTTAGGGTTTCCACTTTGTTATAGGTGATTTAAGGTCATCCCGAAGTTGTGTAAGAAAGAGCAACATACAACAAAGAGAATTTCTAGGAAAGTGAAGCACATAAGATGTTTTCGATCCCAACTACTAAAGTTCCAAGACCAAACTATTAAATTCAAGCCTATATAGTTCCAAGTCTAGACTGTACAATAGTTCTACAGTACTTCGTTTCCTTATATTCTAGTTCCAAAATTGATAACGTTCAACGTATTCAATATCTAATCTATCTTTTCAACTTGCATACACATCCAAATATTCTATGTTATGACATGTACAACTAAATATTCATCTCTTCTTGCGTATTTGAACCATTGTTAATTGTTAATCAATTGTTGTAAGTATTAATGCATTCTTTTGGTTATGAAGGGTTAATTGTAAATTGATTAGATCAAAATAACGGGCACTATTACAAACCCTTACATCCTCTTTATTATTGTGTACTTCTATAACATTATATCTAGCTAGGGTCTAAACACTATGAGATAACGATATGCGTGTGTGTTGAGTTAATAAATTTGTTGAGTTCCTAGTCATATTATATGTTGAATGCAATTTTATTACTTTTGTGATGATTATTTTGAGTGTTACATGGTCTAAAGCATCCCTTAATTGTGACACAAAAGAATGCAGGCTCATGAGCAATCATATGTCAATCGAAATAAGTGCATAGTGGATTCAATTATTGTTTGCATTCTATAGAGAATTTTGTTGTGTTTCTAGAGTCGTGCAATGAAGAAATACATTTATGGAGGATCATCAGAGTTTAATATTACATTTTGTGGAGTGTGCAAGTTCTTTGTGCAATTTATGTTGAATGTGCAATCCTTCTACATAATGTCTAGCCTATTATACAATGGTCTTGTCCACAACATTAGCTGTGTAATCTTGTTCATGCCATGGATTCATAGTTGTTTAAAGTTCAAGGCATAAGTTATAGAAAAATTGATTGGTTATATTTGGGTTTATTGTTAGTTCCTTTGATCCATTCATTTGAATTCTATAAAATTAGGAGTCTTAAGAGGTGACACGAATGACTATATAAGTAAATCACATTACCATGGATTAATAGTCCAAGTTTAAGAAAGAACTCAAGGGTATGCTTAAGGGAAGAGTAGATATATGATTTTAATGCTCATTGTGAATAGAAATAATGAAGAAGTTGCGACATGAGAGGCGATAATTAAATGATGTCTTTTTATGCGATTTGACATGATAACGGATGCGAAATTATTTAATAGGCTAAATTGTGAATGATCGATTTGATGATACATTGTTTCTGGGAATACGATATCTCAAAAAATTATTTTTTCTTAAATTTGTGTCCATTTCATCATTTTTTCAATGCATAGATATTTAAGTATTGTTTCTATTGTATTAGGAGGGCTACAAGTTTTGTGGCAGTCCTTCGCTAGACCCCCATACCTCGTTTGCGTCAAATTGGGACCCCTAATTATAACTAAGTCACTAATCCACATTTAAAGGTTGGAAATGCAAAGGTTTCCATGCACGTAGCAATTACCATGGGGCTACCCTTTAAAATTAATCAATAGTAATATTTTTCTGTTGATTAATTTTAAAAACATAAAAATTAATGAAGTTCAATAAGCTTTCATTTAATACTAGTATGAAGTCTTGATAAGACAGCTACATGGCAAAGAGACCCTTAAGTTATCCATCCATTGTTCCCTTCGTAAAAATTTGATCAAATATTAAATCTTTATTTTAGATATTTTGATAAAGGGAAAAGGTAAATATATATTTAATTAAATTATTAAACTTTATACTTTTAGAAATATTCGACACAAGGATGAGATTTGATGGTTGACCCCACCTATCAAACCAAAAATTTATGATGGTAAGAGGTTTTAAATAGCCCGTCTATTTGTGTTTAAAAAATTCTTAATTTAATAATTTTAAAAATACAATATTTTTTTCACTGTATTTACAAGTTTTGGATAAGTTTAAGGGATTTTATGTTCGATATAAACACACTTTTAACCAAATATGTTATTTAAATATCTATATAATATTGCACTTATATTTATATTGAATATGGTTATAGTGATAATGACGGTTTTACCGAGTTCTTTTGCGTCAAATAGGGATTGTTTGACAATTTTACAAAGTGTAAAATACGGTTAAAATAGGCAAAAATGTCCAAAACGGGCGTAAAATCTCATCCCTGATTGGACATAATGGGAACATGAGAAAATTCAACTACCCTTTTAAATGATCTTGATAACGAGCTTGATATCATTATCGTACAACATATTGAAGTGTATAATATAAAGTAATTACGAATTTACAAAATCTTGGTATCTTCCCACCTTCAATATTTCAAAGGGGAAATTTGATAAAAACTTGTATTAGAGATCTTAAAGATCTTAGAATACAACATTATCTTTGTAACTTCATTATCTAATTGAAGAACCTAAAGACACATGCTTTAACGTTTTTTTAATTGACAAAAAAATATGGTATGAATTTTCAGTGTAATTAATATCAACTTCACTCAATTACAATATAAAATATAATTAATTATGAAATAACAATTTTCATAAAGGTAAATATAATCAACCCAAGTTAATATTAATATAGAACATACATCCTCACTTAAGTTTATGGAAGAGGTAATATTGACATGGAATAATCATGAGTAAAACACTCACATAGATAGATAATATTAATATGGAACATACATCCTCATGTGAATCAATGAAAGAGGTAATACTAATACGAATAATCATCCCTACATGAATAAATCTAATATTAATTTAGAACATGCATCCTCGTGTGAATCAATGGAAGAGGTAATAAACATTTCCACACATGTCAATTGAACTCTCGTGTAACTATGTCAAGTTAACAATTTTCACCTACTAACCCAGATTAATAATGCCAAATTCAACTTTCAACAATTATTTCAAATTAAATAAACATTTCCACACGGGTCAATTGAACTCTCGTACAATATGTCAAGTTAACAATTTTCACCTACTAACCCCAATTAATAAGGCCAAATTCAACTTTTCAACAATTATTTCAAATTTAATTTTCACCAAGTGGCTACACCCCACTTTTGTAGGACCAAATTGGATACACCCCATTTTTTGTAGGACCAAGTTGATTACACCCCAGTTTTGAAGTTGATGGGGGGTTCTCACTCTTGCCAAGAAAGAGAGCTTTTCACCAAATCAATAGGAAAACAACACATTCCCACAAAAAAAACATGCGGACCTTCAAATTCAAACAAACTAAAAAGACACATTTATCATATGGCCATATGAATGACCTTAGGGTTGAAGAAAGGAACCATCGTACAGTGTGTGAACACAAAGTCACATGGTCAAATACCACACAACACTCCAATTTCCGATACCCCTTTCGAAACAAACTCCAAATACATAAATCCACGAGAAGCTGACTCTTAACTGTCAAATTTGACTGCCCATCCCTAACCAAGGTTAAAATATCTGCCACGTGTCAATTAAACCACAGGTTTACTCAGTGCAGTTACTGTATACCCGGGTGGAGGTGGTGGGGACTTCTGTGCAACAGGGAAACAAAAGAGATTGAGAGAATTTGGAAAGAATGCCTTCCACAACACAATCTTTTATTAGCATTTCACGCCATTAAAACACCCCTCATCCCGTGGATCTCTAACAGAACAGCCCAAAAAAAAGCACAGGTCACAAAAACATACAAGATTAGTAGGAATCTGATCTGTTTCTTTTGTGTTTATGTTTTGGTTTTGATTGATTTTGGGTCTGGTTCACAGAGTAGAAAAAGATGAACTGTTTTACTTGCTATGGATCTGTGGATGAGGATAAGATTGTGAAGCGGTCTGAAAGCAACAGTACTAAGAGGAGCAATGATGATCGCCATCAATCTCCTCGTGTCGCTGTCAATCATATTGCCAAGGAACCTTCAGGTATGTGGGTTTTTGTGTGTGCGTTTGAAAAAAAAAAAGGACCTGTTATTAGGATTTTTAAAGCATTTTGTTATTGAATTGAGCTCAAGCAGCGGCATATTGATAATTTTGTGTTCGAATTTTGATTTTTCACGAACCCATTTGTTGAAGGTGTTGATTTGGCTGAGACCTCCGTTTTTCTTCTCTCCCCCAATTGTTTCAAGGTTTTTCTCTCTTTAAGTTTAAATCGAGTCCTAGTAATGAAAAATTGGTACCCATATGATCAAAATTCGATTTTTCATGAGCCCATTTGATGGAGGTGTTGATTTCAGTGAGACATCTCTCTGTTTTCCCCCATATTTTTTAATCTTAAATTGATTTGCAGACAGATTAGCACCCATGTATTCAAATTGTGATTTTATAAGAACCCGTTTATTGAAGGAGTTGATTGGGCTCAAGCGCTTGTGAATTCATCAAATCTCTGATCAAAATTCTATTTCTGCATATACACTGTAACCCCTTAATGATTTCTCTTTAATATTGAAGGAATTTTAGCATCTATGTGACCCGTATCTTTTGTATTTAGGGAGAGATGTGCTTGACCAGTCTCGCGGGGTTGGGAAAAAAAAATAACAAGAATAATCTAAATTTTAGATTTTTTAATTGTTACAGAGGGAAGGAAAAGTGTATGATTAGATCCTTTACCTGTCTGTCACTGCTCCTTATTTGCTTGACTTATGGCCTATGAAATGAAGATGTCATATACGCTTCTTTAGGTCATGGGAGTTATTCCATCTATATCCTTGTTAAGGTTGAGTCCTCAAATGGCAGTTAAAATACTGAATGGATACTCATTCGATTAAAAATTTAATTTGTTTTAAAATCATTTTTTTGAGGAGTTGAGTAACTCTGACCTACTTGTGAATTCACCATATTTCTGATAAAAAATTTGTATGAAAGGTTCAGTGGTCTCTTAATGTGTGACCTTCAAAAGTGAAGCCTGCTAGAGTCATGGCTAGTTTTCGTATAAAGCAGATTGGGACCCATTAGATATATTTGCCAAGTCTATTAGGTTTTAAGAGGTAGTTTTTGTGGGGTTGATCCTTGTTGAGTTGTTTGTGATAAGGGAGAGGAAGTGAATGCTTTGGTTGTTTACCTGTATGTTATCAGTTTCTTTTTTATGGTAAGAAAAAATATCACAGGAATATTCATTTGTTCAAGATTCAACTTAATGTGAACCCTTTCGTTGAAGAACTGAGACACAATTCCATTTTTCTGATACTATTTTTTTTATTGTACCCCCCTATGTTTTCTCTTTAATATTGAAGTTCGGGAGAGAAGTAATTAGTTTTAGCATGTAGCAGACTGTAATTGGTATTATTTTTTGTTGCAATTGATGTTTGTTATAGGCCTGTCAGGTTTAGAGTAGTATTCATTTTGTGAGATTCATCAATTATGAGCTTTTTGGATTTTTGGAAGGGGAGACGAATGGAGTGTTATCATCCTTCACCTGTTTATTAACAGATTCCCCCTCCACATGTTACAGATAGATTTAAGCCAAAACTCTCCCTAGAGAACAAACGGGATGAGCCTTTAAGGGTTGGAGAACAACCAATCGCAGCACAGACATTCCTGTTTAAAGAATTGTCTCTAGCGACAAAGAATTTTAAGCCAGATTGCCTTTTGGGCGAAGGAGGCTTTGGAAGAGTATACAAAGGGAAGCTTGAAAGTACTGGGCAGGTGATTTCTAATTCCAGAATATTTTATATGGGTTTTGGTGAAAGCAATAATTAAGCTGACAAGTTCAAAGGTTTAAATCCCCGGTTAAAGGCATTATGCCAAAGGAAGTAATCATTTACATGGTTAGAGTTAGTACAGAGAGATCAAACCTTTCTTCATACTAATTGATATTTATTCATTGTGTTTAGATTGTGGCTGTCAAGCAACTAGACAGGAATGGGTTGCAAGGAAACAGGGAGTTTCTTGTTGAGGTTTTGATGCTCAGTCTACTCCATCATCCAAATCTTGTTAGCCTTATTGGATATTGTGCTGATGGAGAGCAGAGGCTTTTGGTGTATGAGTACATGCCATTAGGATCACTGGAAGACCATCTCCATGGTATTGTTCTATCAATTACTGGCACCTAATTTTCTTTGATGTGTGCCGAGTTTGTTCTCTGTTAGCATGATTGTTATGTTTTTCCTTTCGAAATGGTAGGAGTTTAATTTTTATGAATTAAATCAAAATCCATGGTTTAAGACCAACAAATTGGCTATGTAGATCTCCAGCCTGATAAGGAGGCTCTAGATTGGAGCACAAGAATGAAAATAGCCACAGGGGCGGCAAGAGGGCTGGAATATTTACATGATAAAGCCAATCCTCCAGTCATATATCGTGATTTTAAATCCTCTAATATTTTATTGGATTTAGATTTTCATCCGAAATTATCTGATTTTGGACTGGCCAAACTTGGACCTACTGGAGATAAGACGCATGTTTCGACAAGAGTAATGGGAACTTATGGATACTGTGCACCAGAGTATGCCATGACAGGGCAGCTGACTGTAAAATCAGATGTGTACAGTTTTGGGGTGGTTTTGTTGGAATTAATTACAGGAAGGAGAGCTATCGACAATTCTAGGCCGACAGGAGAGCACAATCTTGTTGCTTGGGTATGTTCTGTACCACCAGTGTATGGTTTGTTCCTCTTTTATTTAGTTTAGTCAATAAATATTCTTATCTCAGGATAAGAATGGAAATTTAGATTAATAATTGTTTACATGCTGTTTAGGCACAAGTTGGTCCTTAGAAACTGAAGGGGTTTTCCATCACACGTGTCAAAATGCATCCTTTTGTCATATTATAGAAATTAGCTTTCTAAAAACATTCTCTGCTCTGATTGCGCATTCATATAGAGACTTGAAAAATATTGTCAATTTTATTTGCTAATTGGTAGTAAATTCAGTTGTCTTTCTATGCACATTTTAAAAATTTAAATCAAATATGTTTTAAATGGTGGTGCAGGCAAGACCATTGTTCAAGGACCGTAGAAAGTTTCCACAGATGGCTGATCCAATGCTTCATGGACGGTATCCTATGAGGGGATTGTATCAAGCTCTTGCTGTGGCCGCAATGTGTCTGCACGAGGAGGCCACCACTCGTCCCCTAATTGGTGACGTAGTTACAGCTCTTGGTTATCTTGCATCCCAGACATATGATCCTGCTGTTCATCCTGTTCAGAATGTTCGCAGCACTCCTTCCACTGCTCCTTCCAGTCCTCCTCACGAGAAAAGAGTCAATGGGAGAAAGCATACTGGTGGTTCTGATTCAGAAAAGGACAAAGGGAGTAAAAATAGAAGCAACAGGAATAGGCTCGTTCATGAGGAAGGTTCCCCTGATAATCGCCCTGCTCGTAGGGCTTTGGGTAACATGGGTGAATCTGGAGGTTCTCAAGAGGGCAGCGGCAAGGATTCAGGAGATTCTGACAGGTCTGATGGAATTAAAGATAGTCCTAAAACTACTGGGAGAGCTGCTAGAGATGTGCATAGAATTTTAGCTGTTACTAAAGATCGTGAACGAGCAGTTGCTGAAGCCAAATCATGGGGTGCGAATTGGAGGGAAAGAAACAAGACAAATGCCAATGGTGGCACGGATGGTTTTCATTGAGTCTTTTCTTGAGTGGCTTATGACTCATAATTATCTAGATTTTCATAATTGCACATCTAGTCTGGCATAAGAGCTTTTAACATCTGAACCTGATTAGAAACAGTCTATTCCATGTGTAAATCTCCATCGGTCACAAAAACGGGAATGTTGTTTTATATAACATGCAGGATTCAAGCTTGCCTGAAAGTTGAACTTGAGTAGAGCAAGAGACACAAGGAAGGTTTTGAGATTCTTCCAGTCCTTTTGTACAGGAAGGGAATTGATACAGTCAAGCATTTATATCATTCACAGAGATTTGTAAAGGATAATTTCAGTCATCCTCAAGGTGACTGTTGGAGGCAACGAAACCGTTGCAGTAGATTTCTTTCCATGTTAGGTGCCAAAAGGATTGAGCTTTTTGTCCCTGTCAATAGGTTGTGGTTTCTGCAAGGCAGGCAACTCTTTGTATGTACATACGGGCTTTCCTCAAAGGTTGAAAAGCTTTTTTGCCCTTGGGCTTTTTCAGCCTTTAAGATGTTACATTCAACCTATCTCGAGGTTGTCTAAAACATGTTATGTTTTACCAAGTCTTAAATTATCTTTTTTGAGTTAAGACTCCAATCTTTTTTCAGTTTGTTTTCCCCGAATTTTATCTGCATTTCATTTTAAACAATTACATATGCATTTTACATGAACCTAGGTATGTATACATTTAACCTCCTATTTACAGTGTGCATCTAAAATTGAAATTAGATTGGAGTCAATCTACATTTAGCATATACAGTAGCTTCCCTAAAGTTGGGCAATCTCTAATTCAAAATGTTTCTTTGGATAATACGTTAGCTACCTTCTTGGCAGTTTCCTTCAGCTTGAGAAAGCACTACATTCCAAAAAAATCTGTTAGTCAACTGTAAAATATTCCATAGACCCACTAAACTTCCAGACTTAATAATCAATAAAATAGGCAAAGTAGACAACTAATGCGTAGAAAATGACCACAAAGACTTCAGAACAAATATTTGAAAAATCAAAACATGTTTTGATGTGATTTCATATTCTTCTTTTAGCCGATTTCAACTACAAAGCTTGGGTTCAGTTACAGGAAGCTTGTTCTTGTAGCTGTACCCAAATCACCTGGTGACTGCTTAAATGTGTAGCCATACCCTCATTCGTATACCCCTATTCTATTTCAAAATGACATCTACATGCCCCTATCCCCAGGTTATTGGATTACCATATCTTATCTAAGAGCAAGATGTGCAGGCACTCTTCCAATGAAAAACTCAACTAAGAGAGAGCACTCAACCTTCACAATATAAATGATGTCCTAAAACCATTAATGTAAACTAGCCACAAAAGCAGAGATTACACTTTAAAAACACACATGGTAGGGCCCCAAAAAATGCCGCCATCGTCCTTTCTAAAATCAGCATATAAAAATAGAAAAGGAACTTCCAAGCATGAAGAAATACTATATTTCAATTTGATTGTTAAGGGCAGAAAATCAAATGTGTCATCTAAATCTGATGTACATGTGGTTTGTAGCCCAAGTGCTACATGGTACAAGGTTCCATCTTTTTAAAGTGGCATTTGTAGAAATGGTTCACTAACATTTGACATTTGTTGCCTTCAATCTTGACTACCTGGATATTCTTGCACTTCCATGAAATCATGCCTTTAAATTTGGCAGCTTTAGGCTCAGATCACAATTGATTTTGTATTTGTAAACAAGATAGCTAACACATCTTAAAATCTCTTGGCTTTTGGGTGCACTCTTAGATGGTGGTCCCATGGAGCGGAGCTAACTAAATTTCTCAAGTGGTGCTGCTGATTTTTTTTTCAAGTCTATTTCAGTCAAGTGACCCCATGGATTTCCTAATTCTTTTCCGCCATTAAATTTAGGATCCTAAGTAAGTTACCAATTAAGACATAGAACTTCCTAAGTAGGTAGCCCTGTCTCCCACTGAAGCTGAAAGTTTACTGGCTCAAAATGCAGGGCTCCAATTGTGTAGAAAAATATTTGTTTTATTCTTGTAGCAGGTGTGTTCCAATTGTGTGCGAATGCGAATGGTCTCGCAGTAAGCCCTTTCTATGGGACCTCATTCTTGTCCAGTCGAATATCAAATATGGGCCACTGTAGAGGTTGACTCTCCAAGTTAATCACTAAATTGCATCGTCCTTAAATTACAGCAAGGTTGATTCTTCAAGTTATCAATGGCCCACAATTCCTTTTATGTACATTTGAGTTGGATTCTGCAATCCGTGCATTTAAGTTACAGTGCATTGAAGTTGTATTATTGTACATACCATCATTGGCTTATCAATGATGATGTTCCGTAGCAATAATTGCTTAGGATTCCCTTAGAAGACGAAAGTGGAAAAGTGGAATTTGTAACTCAAACGACATAAACTAAATATGACAATTCAATCATTTCTCAATTTTATACCTTTGTAGTTTTTACAATATAAACTCACAATCATTGATATTTTTTTAAAATACTTAAAATTAACTATGTAAATGTAATATAGGCGTATAAAAGATCCAATGCCAATTCTACATCTTGGATATGGATACGTACATTTAGATTTTAAAGGGTATTTATAGACAATTGCACGAGTAAGTACTCTCTATGTAGTCAGCAAAGCTTTTAGCATGAGGGGTATGAATCTAGCCAATGACATTTTTGCGAAGATATTTTATTTCTCTAGTTCATTGATGAATATTGTTATTTGTTTTATTTATTTTTTTAATTTGATCACTTTGTAGTTATAGCATCTTTTGTGTATTACATTATATTACCAATAGATACAACATACACATACACACACACACACACACACACACACACACACACATATACACACACACATATATAATGTAATTAGAGGAATCGAAAAATATCCAATGATTTAGAACAATGGCGCTTGTAAGGGTGTTGTCTATTTTTTTGACAAAATGAATGCACCCCATTTATTTCCCGCCAATAAACTTAATTTTTTAGTAGTATGTTGAAAAATATATTGTTTTTCAGTGAAAACAATTTCACAACTAATATAGTTAAAAATTGTGATCAGTGTTTTTAAAAAGTATGTATCAACCAGCTCAATTGTTATGGAAGCAATGATACAAACTTGTTTTGAGTTGACACTATAACATGTCAAACCTGTCACGCCAATGTCATGTATATATGAACTTATATAGACACATAAATACATTTTATAAGGAGATTAGACATTGCTCAACACAAACCCCCGACTTATGAAAGGATGAAATTAAGAAAAGAATTTCTTGACTAATAATTGAGAAGAGGGTTAAGAGCTTCACAATGCAAGCCAATGGACCACTGTACGTAAAATGCAATCCTATACACCTTTTGGCAATAGGGCCTAAAAGAATAAGGAAATCCAGCCAAAATGTTAACCAGTTTGTAAGGGAGTTTGAGGTGTACCGTGCAAGTACAAATGTTCCATGATTAGATCCTGGATCCTGTATATATTTTCCTTCACAAATGCAATATCCCACGAGGATCCTTGAAGATCATAATAAATATTATAATAAAAAAACTACATGTAAAAGAATCTGTCCATTTATGCATGCTACAAGTGCATTCCCACTATGAATGGAAGAGGCAAAATGGCTTAAGTATTCAGAGTTGAGGGGCTTCATGGGACATTGGGATTTTTGAGCGATGGGCAATTTGTACTTTTGTCTATATGTGACAGTCTACGTATACAAGGAATAGTACCTATTGAATTATTGGGTAGAGACAATAAGTGATGGATCCAATGAAGCCACCAATGTTTATGGTTTTTGGTGGACCATGAGGATATGTGGAGGGATGATCCAAAAAAAAGCTAATGTTTTCTTAGTTTCCCAAGGGTTGGTGGACTTTACAACATGGGACAAACATCAATAAAGGCAAGATGCGAGAATAGACACTATTGAGGACAACCCCAACACAACTCAAGAAAAAGTGTGTTTGAAACTTGTAAAATGACACATCCTAAAAAAACAAAAAATGGTACAAAGTACAATTTTAGTCATTTGGGCTCTCAATGCTTAGGGTAGGTCAGGGTTAAATTTGACGGCTGTTTAGACATTTTTCGTGATTTTAGATGTAAAATACTTGTAATTATCTTATCTAACCGTCACATGTGACTTGCACATTTAAAACTTAATAGTCAATTTTTATATAGGTTTGTATATAAATTATAAAAATATTTGTAAATATATATCAAAAAAGATATAATAAATATAGAATAATTAGTAAAAATAACATTATTTTGTGTTTTTGAAAGGTAGTATCGAAAAATTACCGTCACCCAAAAATTGTTTGATAGGCATAGGTGGCCGTCAAATTTAACCCCTAGGGTAGGTATACCTTTTATTTCTTTTTCCGATTTTGGTTTGGACTATATACATAAATGCACCAAGAGTTGATTGTAGATGTGAAACAGTGGAATATATTTATTCATAAACATTGCATCTTAGATTTAAATACATATAGGTATAAGTGTATAAAATAATATTTTTTGCGTAATAATAATTGGTAGAGAGGGGTGTTTAGAGGAGTATTTGATTTATCATAATTTGAGCCTAGTAAAAAAGATAGTGTAGTGTACTGTTGTAGATCTAGATAAGAAGGTGAAGAAGACTTAGAAAAATCAACGTAAATGCCACATTGTTATTATAATTGTTTTTCATATCCTCGTATCATAGTAGTACAATTTTGACAATTGTGAACTAGGACAAATTTGATTTCATGAATATGTTTGTTTGTTTTAGGGCTCCAAAAAGTCACCTACTTTTTTTGAATTCTACGTAGATCTCTAGGAAATTGATCACCTTCCTTGGAACCTCAATGGAACAACAACACCTTTAAAATCTGCATTAAAAAATGGGAGATGTTTTGAGGGACCCATGTTATCTATCCATTATTATCAAGTCTTTTGATGGGAACAATTAATTGAATCCAACACAATGAGTATAATGTAAATCAACATGTAGCTCAACGTAATACAAGCTTTTAACGATCCAATCAATGTAACACAATAAATGTTGGATGCTTTTTAGATTTCCTTAAATGCTTGAATATTGTTTTAAATATATTTGGCATGAGGACGCTCTCTAACGCTTCTAACTTTATTGATCTCTATTGATTTCATATCTTAAATGCACCAATGAACGTGTTTATATATCTTTTGAATGTAAAAAGGGTCATATTAATGTGCCTATTTACACACAATAGGTGGGAAAATTTAACAAGAAGGGCCAAAAACCCTAGGGGACCAAAATGTAGCTCAGCGTAATACAAGCTTTTAACGATCCAATCAATGTAACACAATAAATGTTGGATGTTTTTTAGATTTCCTTAAATGCTTGAATATTGTTTTAAATATATTTGGCATGAGGACGCTTCTAACTTTATTGATCTCTATTGATTTCATATCTTAAATGCACCAATGAATGTGTTTATATACCCTTTGAATGTAAAAAGGGCCATATTAATGTGCCTATTTACACACAACAAGTGGGAAAAATTAATAAGAAGGGCCAAAAACCCTAGGGGACCAAAATGTAGGTCAGCGTAATACAAGCTTTTAACGATCCAATCAATGTAACACAATAAATGTTGGATGTTTTTTAGATTTCCTTAAATGCTTGAATATTGTTTTAAATATATTTGGAATGAGGACGCTCTCTAACACTTCTAACTTTATTGATCTCTATTGATTTCATATCTTAAATGCACCAATGAATGTGTTTATATACTTATTGAATGTAAAAAGGGCCATATTATTGTGCCTATTTACACACAATAGGTGGGAAAATTTAACAAGAAGGGCCAAAAACCCTAGGGGACCAAAATGTAGCTCAGTGTAATACAAGCTTTTAACGATCCAATCAATGTAACACAATAAATGTTGGATGTTTTTTAGATTTCCTTAAATGCTTGAATATTGTTTTAAATATATTTGGCATGAGGACGCTCTCTAATGCTTCTAACTTTATTGATCTCTATTGATTTCATATCTTAAATGCACCAATGAATGTGTTTATATACCTTTTGAATGTAAAAAGGGCCATATTAATGTGCCTATTTACACACAACACTTGTGGGAAAAATTAATAAGAAGGGCCAAAAACCCTAGGGGACCAAAATGTAGCTCAGCGTAATACAAGCTTTTAACGATCCAATCAATGTAACACAATAAATGTTGGTTTTATGTTTTTTAGATTTCCTTATATACTTATGCTTGAATATTGTTTTAAATATATTTGGCATGAGGTAATACGTTCTCTAACACTTCTAACTTTATTGATCTCTATTGATTTCATATCTTAAATGCACCAAATAATGTGTTTATATACTTATTGAATGTAAAAAGGGCCATATTAATGTGCCTATTGACACACAACAAGTGGGAAAATTTAACAAGAAGGGCCAATAACCCTAGGGGACCAAAATATGGGTCAGAAGTGTCCACACCAAAAAAGATCCCCAAAACCATAGCGTTATGGTTCCAAGGAACCAAAATCATACATATATGGTTTTGAGAAACTGGAACCGAAATAATACGATTATAGTGAAAACCCATAATAGCACAGAAACACGATGAAGAGAGGAAAACAAGGGAGGAGAGATGAGAACAAAGGGGAACATGCCATAAGACGACAAAAAAAGGAGCATGTGCCAATAAGAGCCTAATTTAGACCAATAAATGATAAACTCACAAGTATATTAGGCATGCAAATCTCTAATAAATAACTAGTCCTATACCAACATTAAGTGTCCACATCATGCCCCATTTTGATGTGTGTGTACAAACATATCAAAGAAAATAAAACACGAATACACAGAAGTTACTCGGTCCTCTAAACTCTTTTGAGAGTTCTTAAAGACAATATTAGAATAATAGTGAGCTAAAAGTCAAAAGGAGGGAGATGTCACCTTGTTTCCATAGTAAAGGGTTGCAAGGTTTCAGGAACTAATATTTGTGCTCCTTTGTCCTAAAGAGTGAGGGTTCAAACATGTGGCACATTTTTATATAGAGAAGTGACATGATTTTTTTCTTGAAAACAAGAATTTATCTAAGTTCGAGTGATGATAATCGATATATTGATTTAGAATTTTGTACTGGTGGAAATAGATAAAATGTAGGATTACGAATTTAGAATATTGTCATTTTTTAAAATAAAAATTTAATTGTATACCTTTTTTCATGTTTTGTGCAAGATGCTAATATATTCGTGCAACTAAGCACATAGAATGACAAATTGGCATGCTTATTTATAGTCACCAAAAATAAATTTTGAAACAATATTTTTTGATTACATAAAGTATTTTCGAAGTTTTAGCTCAAAATATATATCTAATTTTTTTCCACAAATATTCATTTTAACTAATTTTATAAGCACAATTTATATGGATTTTAAAATAATGTTGTGGCACACTCAATATCTCAAGTTTTAATAATTTTTAATTGGAAAAATGATATGTTTGTACTATGCTGACTTTTTTCTACAGGTGGATATTTTTTCAAATTTGCATTAATAATTTATATTTATATTTTTAATGTATATACTAAAATTGGTTAAAAAGTAAAAAACAACGTAAATTTAAATGAAAATTGGGAAAAATGGAAAATTAATTTGAAAATAAATAAACATTAATGTGTAGCGAAAATAGTTATACAAAACCCAAATTTGATTTTTTTTTTTAAAATTCCATAAATCATGTTTTAGAAGAGTCAAAGCGGTGAATATATGTAAACAATTGGCCAATAGTATTTAAGGGTTGATTTTTGTTGCCACTAATGTGCCACATATAAGCCCTTGGATAGTTATGGCTATAAACTTGTTTACTACAATGTTGTCTATTCAAAACAAATTGTTAGCACAACCTGTGATTCTATCTTCTTGTCAAGATATGTCTATTATTTTATTCTTCTCCCTACAATTTTATTTTGTTAATTATTCTTCTGCTTTTATTTTTTTAATAAAATAGGAGGCATCTTCCTATTGTAGGTAAAACCTGTGCAACTATTAGTAGCATATCATTTTTAATACTTGGAATGTGCAAATAGGAATGAACCAAGTTTGGTATAAAATGCTTATGGGAGACTAAAGATATTCAAACCAGTCTAAAGCAAGTTAGAGATTCCAATAAAATAAAAAAACCCCAATAATAATATACTAAAATCAATATTAATTTTCAACTATTAAAATGGAGTTTATTGGATACCAACTAGATCAAGGGGCAAACAAGATCTTAGCAAGGGCCATGTTATAGTTGAGTAAACAATCTTCAATAAATCCCATGGGAAACATGAGTACCACCAAATTTTGCAATAAGATTTTTTTGGGAAGTGTAGACACTAGAAAACACACCTTATGCATAAGGTATCCTATTCAAAAATACCAAAAACATCATAAAACACAATAATCCAACAAAAAAAAAAAATAACCCGACAACTAAAATACAAAATATAAAACCCCACAAAATGGTGGTAAAAGACACCTCATCACTCATTTACTAACCCTCACCCACTCACATTTAATTTTTTCCATCCCACCTACCCATTTGCATGCCCAAAGCACTATGGACCTATTATCATCTCACCCATCTATAAACATTGTACCCATATGTGTCACAATATCCCCTATGCACTTAAAAACTATAAAACACCACTCACCCCATCATTCCAACCCCTAACTCTTTGTGCACTTGAGCCCATACTTGATTTTTTACTTCTTTTCTCACATATTTTAGTATTACAAGTTTTGGAGAGGTGAAGACGGATCACAAAGGATAAGTGCAACTTGATGTATCACTATTTTAGCAAAATATTTCAAACACATGTATCAGTTGTAACTGCAATTGGCTTACAATCTCTATGTGATTTTCAGTGAATTGCAACTATGACAGTCCTGCGACTGATTTAGGTATACTTTTCATTTTATGCATTGTTTTATCATTTTTATTCAATAAAATGTCTTTTATCTCCTTAAAGGGTTAAGGATCTGACCGAAGATAGGTCCCCTAACCACCAAAAAACAACTAACATTTTCACTAAGTGTGTTTGTGTGTAAGTTATAGATTCAGATAGAAATATTTTACCCACTTTATTCATTAAAAATCCCATAATTATCCCTCACTTTTTCAATGATAATGTAAGCCCATTATTTTTAGTAGCATTGATTTGGTGATTTTTATATCAACTAATACATCTTGTAGGTGATCCAAATCTAGGCATACATTTTGGTGACCATGGTGGGACCATTTTGGTTGTGGGTAAAAAAAAACATTTTTTGAATCTAACAGTGTTTTCTTTAGGGTTTTATAGTCCTTTCAATTTTTTTTTTTTTCCTAATGATTGTGTTGCAAATCTAACACTTGGTTTCATAGATCTACTAAAAATGCTAAAAAAAAATGGTCGTAGGCCAGTCATAAATGGGACTATGTTGCAATTTTTTTTGCCAAATAAATCTAACAATATGGTTGCAATGGTAGTCGCACGACGCGACTGTTTTGTAATTTTTTTCTATGCAAAAACATTAAAAAAATCACTTATTTATTCTTAAGGGAAAGAATTGGGAATGAATACACATTAAATATAGATTTGGATAAGGGTAAATACCCGTCTACATAACTATCAGGAAGTACTTGGAAATAATCCCTAAAACTCATTATGAGGAGTACCATAGGAACCCCGAAGTAGTTGGCACATTAAGAGGACTCGTCAATGAAAAAGGTTCAATGACCCAACATAATTGACTAGTATCACCCATGAGGTAAATCAAATGTTGTTCAATGGCAATGACCCCATCTTGATTAATCAAGGGGTAAAGTCCTGCAACTATAATTTTTCTGTTGAATGGTAATCGTTTCAGATAACATTGGTAATTAGAGAGATATCCTTACATAGGAAGCCAAACTAATTGAGCCCATATTCAACCTGAAAGACATAAACAAAACTACATTATCCCAATAATCAAAACACTTCATCTCAATTTCCATTATATCTGAGTCACATCCACGTGATGTTTCATATTCTTAGCAACATTCTCTCACATTTCCATATAAATTTCTAACATCATTGTTGAGAGTCTGATTTTCCCAGTCTCAGTAACAATAACGATTTCCCTTACGATTTTCCATCTCATATTTTTCCTAGAGCCATTCACAATGTGAACTGGTCTATAACCTTCCAGATCCACAATTCATTCATTCTATATTTTGTTTCTGCATCTCTATCTTTATCCCAAGCATAGTTGTAACTGTGATTGAGTTGTGATTTTTTTTCCATTTTTCCATTCCAACATCTCATAATATCATACTTCCCACAATTTTACATTTCTACTTTTGGGATTATCTTAGATTATCTTTGATGGTTACTACTCACAGACGTTCATATCAGCTTCACCTCACACCA
Source organism: Taxus chinensis (assembly GCA_019776745.2). Taxonomy (NCBI): domain Eukaryota; kingdom Viridiplantae; phylum Streptophyta; class Pinopsida; order Cupressales; family Taxaceae; genus Taxus; species Taxus chinensis. Next base: position 627,803,451 of record CM034154.1, on the reverse strand, counting down.
TGGATCATGCTTCTTAATCACATGACAACATGAAATATTTTGCCATAGGATATTGTATTTAGTACCTACTTCGAAAATATTCTACATCTACTTATGCTCCTCCTCTAATGACGATGATGATTTACAAGATTCCACCTTTTGATCCCAAGTTTGAGGAGGCCTTAGATCATAATCCATGGAGATCTTGCATAGAATATCTTAGATGATACTATTACAAGCTATATGCCTTCAATCTGAATATTTATTTTGTAAACCATGATCCTTCATCATCTACTACTAAGGCAACTCATACCACTACTATGTCGGTTGGTCCTACGCCATCTACTATTGTATCCACACACACATATCCCTTCTACAAGAACTACACAACCACTTGGGTCACATTCTTATACCATAATTCCTCCTTTCACCACTATAATTCACCTAATTCCTCATCTTTCTCTTATACATCTCATTCATTCTCTCATACTTACACCCATATACCACATCATCTATTTTACACATTCATACACTCAACCAATCCAAAGCCATGTTTCCCAACATGTACCAAACATCAATCCAAGAACTAATGGATAGAATTTGTAACCTTGAGCTTCAAAATAAAGGTATGGGGGTCCCTAAGCTCACATATAGTCTAGTTATGTAACGAACCTATCCACCCATTGGTGTACCCATGAAATCATATCCTCCACATTTTGAGATGCCCAAATTTGACAAATTCAAGGGGAAGGAGGACCCTCAAAATCACTTACGTATGTTCAAGTACACTTTTTATCTCATTAGTCATGATGATGTGCTTATGTTGCAAACATTTCCATTATCATTAGGTGTCCAAGATTTAGATTGGTACACATGTATTACTCAACACAGCATCATCTCATTTGAGAAACTTTCCGGTTTACTCCTTGATCATTTTTGTCAATATTGCTAAACATACCACATTATCTTAGCTATATAAATTGAAATAATTTGTTGATGATTCCATTTACTAATTATGTATCATGTTAGAGGGAATTCATCCATGAGCTTCCATTTCCCATTTCTCAACTAGAACTTCACTCAATTATTTTCCAAGATTTGTGCCAAACATATATCTCACACTCTATAAATCCAATAATTTTATCATTTGAGGAAATCATATTGATGGTCAAGTGAATTGAAGATGTACACATTAGTAATCGGTGATGTCAAGATTTATAAGAAGAATGATTTCTCTAAGTTCACCAACAATACTCCTCAAGTTAATTAGGTCATTCTCTAATCTACTAGCTAACCAAGATTCTACATCAAATACCTCCAAAGAATACCTCCATGCAACCTAATAACCCACAGTTATTGAGTCACTGCAAAGCACATCACAAGATCCATTTCAAACGTGTCAGCAATACACTCCATTAACTGAATAACTCTCTAGTATCTTACAAAATTTCCTTGAGCACTCAACTCATCTCACTCCCACCTATACGATAAAAGGATCCCAATGATCTAAAACCAACTTTCGGCATCAATGGTCTACCGAACAAATGTTCCTACCATAGGATTGTGGGTCATATAACTGAAAGTGTCACCAATTTCGTAATGTTATTCAAGACTTAATAAAAAAAGGTGTTATTCAAATTGATAATGTCATGGCCCCCCAAAATCAAAACCTATGTCTTTAAAAATCCACTCCCATCACACATGGATTAAACCAATTAGGTTAGTCATGACACATCATAATCATCTCACCAAGATTTCATTGGCATGATTCATATTGTGACTAGAAATCAAGACTACCAATATGAATCCTAAATCCTCATCCTAATCGACATATATAACATACACCTTTACTGAATGTGGTACATTGCCTTCACAACATGGTCATCACTCTCATGAATAATATGATTAATCAATTAAAGAGTACACCAGGATAAGATCTCATTGTATGATCTCATCGTCTATCTTTCAATCTTTCAATGATCTCAATCATCATGATGATCTCATCGTAATTTGAGGCCTTAAATCCAATTGAATTGTCCACTCAAAATCCCAATGCTTTTTCACAATTTTTTGGAAACCTTCATACTTCGACTTCATCATCAATCACATTTTATGACTATGAGATTAAGTTTGAATCACCTCTCATAATGTAAGGGGGGATTGAGCCTTGTGATCCACCATTATTCATCATCTCCAAAATTAAACAAAAAAACATTTAAACATGTATTAATTGACAATGGATCCAACATTAATATCATATCATCTGCAAGCTTATGTCATCTAAACATACAGTTATCTCACCTTTCGCCGTCAACATTACAATTACAAATATTCAATGATTTCCTTATGCTTGCATTGGGCACCATCGCTTTACCATTAAAAGTTTCGATCCAAGATGTTCCACACCCTTTTATACATTATAGAAGGAGACCTACAATACAACATCTTATTTAGGACACCCTTGGATTCATGATATGAAATGTATTCCATCCACCTTCATCAATGTCTCAAATACAAGAAAGAGGGAGTTACACATTATGTCACTACCGATGCACCGAACCATTTAAGTATTACAATAATATCACATTCTCATTCAATAGAGTGGTACCTATTACACCAGTCACACCCATTATCTAATCTCTCATGTGGATGTATCTAATACATCCACTCATATATCTACTATGATTGATCCATCACCCTCAACACAACATTCCTGATTTACCACAATCACAAGATCCATCCTCTTCATCATCATCATCTCATGACCAACCATCAACATCACTTCCATGGTAGTAATCATACCTCCCTCACCATCCTCGTCATCTTCACCATCATTGGATCAAGTTTTATTCCTTTTAGTAGTTAAACCCACAAAATAGCAATATACCTAAAGATCGCAGTAAGGATCCTATGATAAATGATGTAAAATATATTGGTGTTGGGGAATATAAAAGATCCCTTATGCCACTGTATCCCTACGCAATATGTCAACTATCGAAGAAATGGGTAAACCATCTCCCACACAATATGTCAAAGGATCTCCTAGGTTCATTTTTTAATCCTCCCAAGAACACTTAATTTGTGTATTGGGGGATATGATACTGCAGCTTCTTCACTAATAAACAATGTATTTATCCTAAAATATTGGTTCACATCTGACATTTCATACCTTTCAAATCCATATTTCATCTATGTATTACTTACTCAATCAAGGATGGAAAGGTAATGGCCTGGGAAAATTTTAACAAGGAATTACCCCTCCTATTCATCCACATTATGCAAACTATCCTTTGAAAAATCGGGATTAGGATAGACCAAGCTAGACAATGACATAAAAAATCTAACAAAATATTTTACTTATATGATTTTCCAATATAAAATAAGAAAGTCTAATTATCCACATCCACATTGTTCCTAAATCACTTATTCATACCAAGATAATTCACCACATATTCCTTAATAAATCTACATGATTCCATTTCACCAAACTATTACATGAGTTTAGAACCATGTTCGATTAGTCTATTGATCATCCCATGCCACACATGTTACCTACGCATGACGATGATGTTTTCTGACCTCCTAGTTCCCCACCTACATATTGTCTTATCCTATAAAATAATGTTACCATCGATTGAGTTAATACTTTCCATGTCAATTACCATCTTACAGACAATCCCATACCTCTGGATTTATTCCCTTCAAAAAACTCTATCTTTTGCCACTCAGGTGTTATGGATAAAGATCCCTACAAATCCATCACACAAGACACTAAACTCCACAACAAAGTATAATTTGTAGGAAATGATTATATAACCCTAGATCCTATTGATGAGCTTCCCACATGGGATTACCTTCATGAAACATTGCACATGGTTATTGAGGAAACTATCAAAATTAACATTGGTACACCTGAGGAACCTTGCATAGTACTCCTTGGAAAATGATTATCTGATGAAGAATGTGTTGAGTACACATCACTTTTATGATAGTATATCAATGTATTTTCTTGGTCATAAGTTGATATGCCAGGAATGGATTCTTATACAATTTTTCACAATCTTGTGTTAAAATCCTAATTTGACCCGACACAAACATGATTATCGAAGACAATATCAAACATTGGCTCAAGAACATCACATAAAAATGAATCTAAAAAAGAAGGTGTAAGTTGCATCTTACTGAGGGTTCATCAAACTTTGTCATATGTTATTAATTGATCTCATTTACATTGGATGCACCGATGTGTTGCATTACTAGTCAAATATGCTAGCAAAAAAATTGACTATCTGAAATGGGTCTCTAACATGGTCCCTATGGATAAGAAACCTGGTGGTATACGTGTTTGTACTAGATTTCAGAGATGTCAACAAAACTTTTCCTAAATATGAATCCCCCTTACCCAATATTGATACCATTGTAAAAAATACCAGTGGTCATGATATGTTCTCCTTCATGGATGGTTTCTCCTATTATAATCATATTAAAATTGTGCCAGAATACCAACATTAGACCACTTTTACCACATCTTGGGGGACCTTTTTCTATAAGGGTATGCCCTATGGACTCAAAAAAGTTAGCAACACATATCAACGACGTTATGAATTACGTATTCCATAATTATATTTATGATATTGTATGAGGATTATGTTGATGAACTTCTCAATAAATCCAAACTATGATTTGATCACATAAGGTGTGTTACACAAATATCTTTGTGTGACTCTTGAAATACAAAAATTGACAAAATCCTAAGAAATGTGTCTTTGGAGTCACATCAAGGAAATTTTCGTGGTTTCATTGTCTCATACACATGGTATTGAGGTAGATCCAGCTAAAGTTAAGGCCATCATAGACATGCCTCCCCTCTAAAACATCAAATAACTACGTAGCCTTCAAGGTGATATTTAAGCCATTGGACATGCTTCATCGCACAACTTTATGATTATTTTTGACCATTTAATCACCTCCTTAGGAAAGGTGTTTACTTTTGGCTAGGGGAGGAGTTTCATATCACATTTTAAAAACAAATTAAAAAGTATCTCCTCACACCTCCATTTCTTTCACGACCACAACCAGATTGTACCATGTTCTATTTGTACATTATCTGCTACTGACTTCACTCTAGGAAGTATGTTAGCTCAAATGAAATGCCAAAGATCATGAACCATTCATTTACTACATTAATCGCACACTTGTCACCTATGAGCTCAATTATGCACACATTGAGAAAAATTTCTTAGCTATAGTATTCTCTACACAAAAAATTTGACATTATATGCTCAATCATATGGCATACTTGTTGTTGCTAAAAGCAGATCCATTCCATTATATGATGAGAAAAACATACCACAATAGTCATACATCCAAGTGGATCATGTTTCCTCACTGAGTTTGACCTATAATTTGTTTCTCAAAATGCTATTAAGGGACAAGTGATTGTTGATAAATTAGCTGAAGCACTACTTACTGATTCACAACCACTAAATCCTTGATCTTATGGACATGATTCCATCTTTACCATATCTTAAAGTGATAGGATTATATCGATGTCAAATGAGGAATTTTTATATGACCTTAAATTTTTATGGATCAAAAATTGAACCAAGGAGGTAGCACAATGAATTGTCTTTTATCACAACCCAAGAGTGAATCTATTCCTTTATCGTTGAAACTTGATTTTCCTTGGAAAAAAAACATGAAATGAGTATTAGGTACTTTTCATTGACTCTTCAATTAACTAATCTCTCTCAAAACTAAATTCTTTCAAATTTTTTGGTGATTTTACAATCTTGTCTCTCAATCGAATCCTAAGGTCTTACCAGTGTCAAAATGCCTACATGTTACAATTAATACACAGATCCTCGAGGACTCAATTTTTTACTCACTCAGTTTACACATTTTGAGATTGATACAACTCCATGGTCACTCTACCAAAACATTTATGTGCACGCCATGGCCTCTTGATGAGCTTATCTTCATTTGGAGAAAGAAGATGAACATTATCTTCATGTTCCCATAAATGTAATAGCACAACCATATTTTGATTGTGCCGAAGCATTCTTGAGATTTTTCAGATCGAAACCTTATCATCACCTCTTCTTTGGTAATGAAGAACTCATTAAGTAATTCAAATGTAATACCTTACCACTGGGAATTAAACAAAATCTGGACATCATACCTTTTTTCAATCAACCACTAACTGTATACTCACATGCAGATCTACTTTATAAAGTGCGGCTTTAATGGTATATTATGATGATGCTTATTACCCTCAATAGAATATCATTGTGCTCACTCGAAGAAGCACATGATGGTACATGTGGGGGTCATTTTGAAGTGACATGGATATTGAATGACTTGATGCATTCATCGCATGGGATTATTTTTGAGTCTTCCTTATAATAAGATATTCTTATATATTCGTTTGACGTTATGAGAACTGCTCAAAAATTTACAAATCTCTCTCACCTTCCTACACAAGATTTACAATCTCTCTAATCTACTTGGCCATTTCTCCTAAATGGGGGCTTGAAATTATTGGCAAAATTTATCCCCATTGTCCTCTAAGATGACCACATGTGTTTACCATTACTTGTCTACTGAGTACTTTATGGAGTGGGTTTGAATTTTCATGCCACTCTTCATGCACGTACCATAGGTTTTAAAATTGTTAAATTCATTATCCAAACAAATCATTGGTCCACTTCAGCATTCCTAGCAAGACCATTTTAGACAATGGAATGCTCATTTAAGAATAAGTACATCAACACATTTTGTGAATTTAAGAATAAGTACATCAACAGCATTATGTGACAAGTATATAATTCAACATAGTTTTTTGACATGCCATACTATCCACAAGCTAATGGAAAAATAGAGGCTTCCAAAAAACCATTAAGAAAATCCTCAAAAAGGTTGTCAATGCTTCTCATAGAGATTGGAACACACAATTTCCCTATCCTCTTTGGCATATCATAATAGTATTTGTACACCTACATGGGCCACACCTTTTTTGATTGTATACATGGCTGAGGCTTGTTATGCCCTTGAAGCTTGAGATCTCACCCTTGCGAGTCACTCTCTAAGAGTTTATCAATAATAATGATTACTATTGTGAGAACCTTACAAAACTAAATTACTCGACAAAAGATGTGTCAATGCCCTTGATCATCTCCAAGTGTATCATGATTGCATAACAAGAGATTACCACAAAAAGGTCCATATTTGTGAGTTTGTGTTAGGTGATCTTTTACTTAAGGAAAACCAACAAAAAATCATCGCAAATACCTAACCAATGGGACAACTGTTCTCCTAACTAGTTTGGACCCTATATGACCATTCAAAAATATGGGTCTGAAGCTTACAAGTTAGTTGACATGGATGAAAATTAATAACTTGATCATTAAATTCCACACTTTTGTGGTGGTTCTATGCCTAAAAATCATAAATACAATATAACATTTATGAGAAAATTCCAAAAAAAATATAACATTTTCAAAACCACAAACACAATATACTATTACAAAAAAGCCAAAAATAATACAAAATGTTCAAAAATATAAAAAAATGAGTCATGTGACTATCTATGTGCATTACTGATTTCATTCACCTTTTTGTGTACATATTCATCTATCCATAATAAAATATCTCCAAATTTCATACTTGTATATAGATGTCCCAATGCTTGTAGGCGTGTTGCACATAGTTTGGACACATTCACGTTAGTTTCTGCATGGTTAACGCCGGCCTTTTGAGCATGGTCTTCATTGCTTGGCATATTTAAGAATGATTTCATCTTTTGATAGATCCACACACTTTACACACATTTAAACACCTTGTTGCAAATACTAACGGACATTATTTGTTGTTCACTTCTACCTCCTCTATAGATTCATAGTGGTTCCAAACCCTCAAGAGAGTTGAACATCATGTTAAAAGAAAAGAAAGTAATAATCAATCCATAAAAGGACACTTTAAATGGAAAAAAGAAAAAGAAAAGAATAATAAAGTAAAATCATCAAGCTCAAAGTAATATCCAACACTCTCTCAAAGGAGTCTTTCCATTATCTCTATTGGGGCTATGGACATTTGGCTAGTAGTAGAGAAATGTTGCGACTAGAACCAAATGTATCTATGTCGGGGCTATAGATGCATAGATGCCAACAAATAAATACATGACTAATAATTTATCCACCAAAATCACAATACACACCAACTATTATCTCATACATAACCACATTTTGGCTAGTGTGTCCTCATCTATGGATTCTTGATGGTTTTCCTCAAGCGGTAATTTATTCATTCACACACACACACACACACACACACACACACACACACACACACACACACACACACACACACACACACACACACACACACACACACACACACACACACACACACACACACACACACACACACACACACACACACTAGATATCAATGAAATGAAGGGCTAGTATGTCACCTTGTATTTGATAGACTTTACTCAAATCGTTGGTTTTCTCTATGTTGGTTTCGCACGCATTTGTGTCCATCAATGAGTTCTCTTGTATCTATAATCATTGTGTTACATTCACACCACAATAAATCAAACACACCCATTTTATCATTTCATATTTATATCTCGTTGGTAAGATTTTATATTGATTTAGTTTATTTTATCTCTTAATGGGCTCACCTGCATTATCCGACATAAAACTTACAACATTGGAGAGATTACCTATCAAGAAGGTGATCTAATCTACGTGTTTGAGAGGGGAAGCTCCCTCGTATGATGAGTTTATGGGGGTTTGGATACTTTTAACCTAGAAATTATCCGAAAGGAGAAAGAAATAAAAGTAAGAGAGGAAAAGAAAAGAGAGGAAGATAGTGGAAAAGAATGGAAAGAGGGAGCATACAAGAACAATAAAATGCGGATCTCATTCCTACATGCTAGAAAGTACACTATAAAAGTAAGTAAAGAGATTGAATGTTGTTAATTTTCATGAAAAGGAAAGAAATGAAATATTACATTTGACATAAGAACAAAAATAACCAATAAGAATCTCAAGACACAAAGTTCTACAAGCATCCCTGCATTTCTTCTTTGAAAGTAACACAACGTTTCCTTGTTGCCTTATCTTCAACAAAGTCTTGATCAGGGGATCATTTTTGAAAAAGTTCCCTAAACATCCCTAAATGGTGTCAGTGCAGAAGATCATCTCGAGAGATTTCCAATGACTATAAGAACGTGACAAATGGACATCGGGAGCTCTAGATATGTTCGGTCAAAGTTCAGACAACGGGAAAGTCAACTTTGGTCAACTGGTCAATATTGGACCAATCGCACTGCGACACGTGGCGAAAAGGTAAAAGGGAGTTGTTTGTTGGTTTTCAATCACCGATCTTTGACGAGCATAAAAATGGTGCACGGGAACAAGAGGCTCAACTTTTATTACGGAGGGGAGCCCGGCCGCCGTGTGGACTATGGTATTATCGCCAACGTGGTGGGTCCACAAGCCACCACGTGGCTTGCCACCACTCGTCGAATTCGATCGAATTGCCTATCGGGAGACGACAAGTGGAATATATATATATTTGACCAAGTGTTATTTATTTACATGGGTCGAAATTATATCCAAAGTCATATTACATTTCCCACGCATTATTTTATTAATTTGCCACGCCTTATTTCCAAATGCCACGCATTGCATATCAAACCTTTTATAACCATATTATCTTGGGATTGTTTTAGCGCCTAAAACTACAAACCATGCACCATCCCAAGAAATGTGCCCCATGCACCTCACTCACAAGCATAAGGTGGCTCTTTAGCCAATGTCAAAACTGCCCTCCATGCATTTTTAAATGCATTCCATTTTTCACGCCCCCACAATGTGGGATAAAACACTTGAAATCCGCCTAAGGAGAAGGAAGTGGAGATATGGGGGGGATTTGAACCATGGTCTCCATGCAAAAAGATAAGGGCCTTTGACTACCATGCCACTTGTTTAGAAACAATATAAAAGGAGCTATATTGTATTTGAATAGCAGGGGTACAGGTCTGTGTAAAGCAGCTTAAGGAGGCAGTTTCAGAAAATGCCATTTTTGAAGGCCTTACACTCAGATTGGGCATTCAAAGTAAAAAGATGAAATGAAGGAAATTCTGAGACGATTCCAACGATGTAATATTTGATCTTTTTTGTTGAGTTTTAGCCTATTTTTGGAAGCTTTGAATGCAGATTTTAACAGGGATCTTCAAGACAGCTAGTTGGAAAACATGAATTTCAATGCACTTCTGGTCCGAATTGTGACTTGGTGTAAACATGAAAAGTGTTCAGAATTCAGATCTGATCTCAGAAATATGATTTTTTTTCATAGAATGTTTTTAAATCTCCATTTGTAGGTGTTTTTCTAACACAGTTGCAGGGAGATCACATTGTGAAAACACTGTAGGAGCCACGGATCGTTCTTGGGACAGTTTCTGCTATTTTTCAGAGTTCTTGGGACATTGATCAGCTCATTTGCAGGTTGTGATTCATTATTGGTTGTTTGTAAGAGTTATTGTACTTGCATTTCAATATTATTAATGGATCGGTTCAATCTGAACCCGGGGACGTAGGAATTTCCGAACCCCGTAAACAATCTCTTTTGTTATCTGAATGTTTCAGTTTTTCTGATTATTTATTTTCTACACAAGTTTTCCGCACTTCTATGGATGCATAATAATTAGAATTTAATCAATTTGTGTAGTTTAGAATACTTAAAATTGGTTAAGAAAATCACGATCTTTGGAAACTTTTAAAAGTGATAAAAATTACAACTCACGTTTTCAGATCAAGTTTGGTATCAGAGCAGTTAGATTATCCGGATTAGCTTCTAATTGTGTTTGAAAATTTGGCTTCAGTTTCAGTATTGATTTCACTTTTTAGTGTGTAGACATTTTGGGGCTTGTTAATCTTCTTTTGCAGTGTGTAGTTTCGGAAGTACAGGTTGTGTTTGCAGGAACAGGGAATCATGGGCAAGTCATCCAAACAAGAGCAACTAGATGAGCTTGAAGCTATAAACCACCAACTCCAAGAAGAAAACTCCTTCTTGAGAGATAAATTTTATTCCTTGGAAGAGGAAATAGTGCGGTTAAAATCTGAGCCACAATCCTCTATAACCAAGAAAGAGGAGTATGTCAACAAGATGCTTGAAGAGAGCAAGAAGTTGATGGGCTTTGTTAAAGAGTTGCAGGAAGAAATACGGACCAAGGATGCCCTCTTGGAAAAGCTGCAACAAGGTGAACACAAGAAGGAAATGCCTTCCAAATCAGATGCAGGTACTATGACATAAGAATGCACTGTAAGTTGTTCACATTTTAATTCTTCCTCTCATTCAGTTTCAGATATTCCTTTGGGTCAGTTTGAAAAACATACTAAGGGAATTGGGTCTAAGCTAATGGTTAAGATGGGATTTAACGGAACGGGCCTTGGTAAAAATGGACAAGGTGATGCTAACCCAGTACAGGTAGAGGATCAGCCTCGGTTTGCAGGTTTGGGTTATTCTAGTGGGAAAATGGAAATTGGAGAAAGTTCCAAAGCAGCTGAAGGAAGACAAGCTTCCAACAGCCAAGGATCTACACCACTAGAATTGCAGGATTCCGCCATCAGGAGGAACAATGAAAGGTGTAAGAAAATAGGTAAAAGAGGTAATCAGATTCCACCTCCTTCCACTTACACTAAAAATAGCACTAAGGGAAAATCAAATCCTAAAACTTCTAATACACTCTTTCAGTTGGAACAATATAGCTTTGGTAGGCAGAAATATGCTTTCCCTTGCACATTTTGTGAAGGTACTAATCATTCTGTTGCATATTGTTGGAAGAGGAAAAATTTGATTAAGAAGTTAATGCCTTTTGTGAATGATAAGGCAGGTGCTAAAGACCAATCTCACCAAGGAAAGGTGAGAAATGGCAAGAATGTTACCTCTCCTAAACAGGGGAATCATTCTCGTAGACAGAGTTCTGAGAATGGTAAAATGGGTAAGACTCCTAAAAACAGGGAAGTTAAATTTTGTTCCCATTGTAATAGGAATGGTCATGATGTTAAGGTTTGTTGGTTTGTTTCTAAACAACAAAATTGGAAAGTTGTTAAAAAGAACAGTATTGTAAAACCAACAGTGCTAAACCTAACTAAAACTCATTGTGGTATTGAGAAGGTAAAACAACCAAAACAGAAAAACCCAAGTGATTGGTTTGGAAAAACACTCCTCAACTTTATATTTGCACTACAGTAAATTGTTGATAGTAGGCAAGCAAAAAATTAAATTCAGAGCTATATTTTAGGGATTCCTGTTGATTGATAAGGATTTGTTCCTAAGTTGATATTTAAGCTTTGAAAATGAATGGAAACAGCTGAAGAGAAGATTTGAGTGATAGGTTCATCATACTCATGTTTTGTTTTCTCAGATTGGTTGGTAGTTCCATTGTTGAAAACACTATGCAGGGATAGGCATCAGTAGCATGTCTAAATTTGAAACTTGCAGTTGTAATCAGCATAATCACAAAGTGTCAGTTGAACACTAGCTTCTGTTATAGATGGGTGTTATTATCTGAGTTATTATTTGTGATGGCGATACAGTGTTTTGGCATATTCATGTTGATTCAGTTGTTGACTATAGCTATTTTTGGGCGTTGATAGTCTATTATATTCTGATAGTGAATACTTGCAGTTGTTACAGTTTCAGATGGGCAGTGGGCACTAGCCTAATTGGGGGCAGTTTAGATGTCTTGTATACTGATCTGTGTTATGGAATTGTAATTTTTGGTAATCAGCCGTATCACAAAGTGACAGTTGAACACTAGCTTTCCGTAATAGAATGGGTGTTATTATCTGGTCAGTTATTTGTGATGGCATTACAGTGGGGTATGACAGTTCACAGTTGTGCGTAGAGTTGACAGGGTTGCAGCGTTTCAGTTGAACACTAGCTTAATTGGGTGTTATTATCTGATCGGTTATGTGACTAGCTAATCAACTATTTGCATTTATTTAACCTATAATGTTATTTTGGGTTCTTGTATGTGTTTGTGCAATGCAGGAAGAGATAGCATGTTTTTGTGGGTTGATACACAAACTTTTTGTGGACAAAAAGCCTTTCTCAGTGGGGAGGTGTGATCAGGGGATCATTTTTGAAAGTTCCCTAAACATCCCTAAATGGTGTCAGTATAGAAGATCATCTCGAGAGCTTTCCAACGACTGTAAGAACGTGACAAACGGACATCGGGAGCTCTAGATATGTTCGGTCAAAGTTCGGACAGCGAGAAAGTCAACTCTGGTCAACTGGTCAATATTGGACCAATCGCACTGCGACACGTGGCAAAAAGGCAAAAGGGAGTTGTTTGTTAGTTTTCGATCACCGGTCTTCGACGAGCGTAAAAATGGTGCACGGGAACAAGAGGCTCAACTTTTATTACGGAGGGGAGCCCGGCCGCCGTGTGGACTATGGTATTATCGCCAACGTGGTGGGTCCACAAGCCACCACGTGGCTTGCCACCACTCGTCGAATTCGATCGAATTGCCTATCGGGAGACGACAAGTGGAATATATATATTTGACCAAGTGTTAATTATTTACATGGGTCGAAATTATATCCAAAGTCATATTACATTTCCCACGCATTATTTTATTAATTTGCCACGCCTTATTTCCAAATGCCACACATTGCATACCTTTTATAACCACTACCATATTATCTTGGGATTGTTTTAGCGCCTAAAACTACAAACCATGCACCATCCCAAGAAATATATAATGCGCCTCACTCACAAGCATAAGGTGGCTCTTTAGCCAATGTAAAACCGCCCTCCATGCATTTTTAAATGCATTCCATTTTTCACGCCCCCACAATGTGGGATAAAACACTTGAAATCCGCCTAAGGAGAAGGAAGTGGAGATATGGGGGGGATTTGAACCATGGTCTCCATGCAAAAAGATAAGGGCTTTGACACCCACGCCACTTGTTTAGAAACAATATAAAAGGAGCTATATTGTATTTGAATAGCAGGGGTACAGGTCTATGTAAAGCATTAAGGAGGCAGTTTCAGAAAATGCCATTTTTGAAGGCCTTGCACTCAGATTGGGCATTCGGAGTAAAAAGATGAAATGAATAAAATTCTGAGATGATTCCAACGATGTAAGATTTGATCTTTTTTGTTGAGTTTTAACCTATTTTTGGAAGCTTTGAATGCAGATTTTAACAGGGATCTTCAAGACAGCTAGTTGGAAAACATGAATTTCAATGCACTTCTGGTCCGAATTGTGACTTGGTGTAAACATGAAAAGTGTTCAGAATTCAGATCTGATCTCAGAAATATGATTTTTTTTCATAGAATGTTTTTAAATCTCCATTTGTAGGTGTTTTTCTAACACAGTTGCAGGGAGATCACATTGTGAAAACACTGTAGGAGCCACGGATCGTTCTTGGGACAGTTTCTGCTATTTTTCAGAGTTCTTGGGACATTGATCAGCTCATTTGCAGGTTGTGATTCATTATTGGTTGTTTGTAAGAGTTATTGTACTTGCATTTCAATATTATTAATGGATCGGTTCAATCTGAACCCGGGGACGTAGGAATTTCCGAACCCCGTAAACAATCTCTTTTGTTATCTGAATGTTTCAGTTTTCTGATTATTTATTTGCTACACAAGTTTTCCGCACTTCTATGGATGCATAATAATCAGAATTTAATCAATTTGTGGAGTTTAGAATACTTAAAATTGGTTAAGAAAATCACGATCTTTGGAAACTTTTAAAAGTGATAAAAATTACAACTCACGTTTTTTAGACATACACCTAAACATCAAAATGAAACCTATGATTAGTGTCATATCCATTGGGCCAAGAGTCCTCCTATATCAATCGTATAAGAAATGAACTCATTGACCATGTGGGAAAACCTTATCATAACATTGAGATATTATTTTGAAATCCACTAGTCCAAACATCTCGCCATTAAGATATGAATGATCTAACAACCATGCAATTGCGCGATCATCCCACACAATGTTTGAATACTCACCTATATTAAAATTTTCCATGTAAACGTACTCTATGATCATGCTTGTATTTATTTTCTTTGGTGAATTGATGATTTATCACATTACCATAGTTGTTACACCACCTTCACTTATTAATAAGCAATATCCCATTTGAGTTGTTTAACCTTCCTATTATGTTGTGCTTGTTTGGTAAGTGAATTATTCTTAGTGAAACTGATCTGCACTCATGATCCACTAATGAGATTTTGGCCCTTCCTCAAGGTTCAAAGATGCAACATCTCTTCTAGCTCTATATGTTAGGAAATAAGAGATAAAATATGTGGAATAATCCCTTACAGAATCGCAATAGTAGAAACTAATATGCAAAAAATATTACAGATCTCAAATAAAAGTGCAAAATAAATAACACAACACAGAGAGACAAGATTTAACATGGGTCACCCAATTTGGGCTACGTCCACCAAGAATCACTTGCTCAGATTTTATTACAAGCCTCCACTCTCTTAATACAATACCTAGATCCATTTGGAGCTATGCTTAACAAACTCTACATAATTCACACCCGAATTCAAAGCACATCTGTAATACATTTGCTTGTCTATCTATCATATGCATAAGACCATATAAATAGATAATTGCTTAAGCAGTTTGATACAAAACCGTGGGTATCAAAACCATGGGCAAAAAACCGTGGGTATCAAAACAATGGGCAAAAACCGTGGGTATCAAAACAATGGGTACCAAAAAACCATGGGCCGAAAAACAGCCCATAATGGTTACCCTGCACCCGTTGAATCTTTGAGTGATCTCATGCAACGTTGGAACATCTCGAAGGTGTGGGACCTTGTTGCCTTGGGATGAACCTCTGGAGAAGTTTGGCTTCCTTTAGAACCTAGAGCACTTGATCTATGATAAAAACGCAAAGCTAAAACACTTAGAAATATCCTAATCTACTCAGTCTTTGGGATTAATGTTAGAGATAAATAACAATAAAACTTTAAATAAGGTGATGCACCAAGTTACAAACTGAACAGATAGATTCATTCAACAACAAAATTAACATATCACAACAATCAATTATATGCACATTTCATGTGATACTCTCTAATCTTTGACTGGTAAGTATAATTCACTTTCATAACAAAAAGGGAATAAATTCTCCATAGCTCAAACACGAAGGTTTTATGTCATGTTCCTTAAGATTAAAGAAATATAGCTGATATAAAGGTAGATCAATCAATCCATATCAGGGAATTAAAAATTCACAAATTAGAGATTAATCAATTGGATCACAATACACCATACATTCCATGCCAAAATATCGTTCTGAATATTATCAAAAGGCTTAAAGTAGCTTAAAAACTCTTCCAATATTGAAGAGCATTCTCACAAAATCTAAAATTCATCCCAATGCTTAACACCTCGAATCTATTTATAAGTTCAAGAGGTTGGCCATTACAGCCCCACCTTTAGCTAACTAATTGCTAAAAATAGAATGTATTTAAGTTCAAGGGAACATGATCGCATAAAAATATCAACACAGTTTCAAAAGTTTGACTAAGTCAATCGTGTAACCTTTGACCAACTAAGAACTCAGAACTTGTTCATAAATGGCCGCCAAGCTCATCTTGGCCCTGCAGTATCTACTTCTTGTTCATATTTATCCTGACTCTCCTTGCTTGCAGTCGTACGTTGCTTAAATTCCATGAAGCACTTCACAATTTCATGTATTTCGTCCTCTTCAGGTCCACATACATACTGACTTAGTACATTTGTTGTATCCACTTCCCTTGCAACCTTAACTGACAACCCTTTCAACTTGATTATAACTTTCTTGATCTGATTTATGAAATTCTGGCATGAAACAAGTCTGTAGATCGAATTAATGTCGAAGGTTTTTGTAACTTCATCATCTTGCTTTACCAAAATTCTAAAATTGGTTTTCACTTGATCAATTAGAAGAGTGTCAATGTTCTCATTGAATAAATTACGGTGTATCTCCTCAAATTCTTCTAAAATATCACTCAACACGTCTATTATTTCAACCTGTTTTTCATCCAATTTTTTAATCAAATCTTGTAACACCTGTGACCTGGATTTCATGGCCTTTTGAAATTCAAACAGCTTGTAGGCACTACTCACCACACCTTCTTGGAATAGTATATATGTATCAATACTTATGATTTATTCCCAGGTAACCAAACTAAGACCAAGATTGTTGCTTTCTTCAGACAGGGATGCATCTAGTTTCCTTATGGGATCTTTCTTAGTATTTAATTCATTATATAACTCTACAATTATTTTAATCAATGGATTTGCTTCTTGAAGTATGCCATCTGTCCATTGATCTTCCCTTCTGACCTATCTTATCGATTTCATGATATGAAATATCATCCAAGATGGAAGAAACTATCATAGCAGTTTTAGTTGAAGGATCACTAGACGAAGTGGGTTGTGTTAATTTCTATAGAAGAGAAGTGAGTTACTCAACCTTTTTATTCAACCCATCCTTTCAAGCCTTATCCTTGTCATATTTTCCAACAAATTTCCTAGATCCATTTTCACACCTTGTTTCACACCATCATGTGTTGATTTTCCTAGTAAAAACCTAGAAATCTGATAATTTGCTTCAGTAATAGTTTCTTTGGTTTTTCCTTCCATGGGGGTAGTTATCTCCATAAACCTTTCACCTGACTAATTTCTTGATAAGTTAGAGAAGATTCTTGGCCATTTGGCATGTCTTGTCAGAGTTGATTCTAACACACTTAGGTCAATTATGTCCACCAGGGGCACCTTTTTCTTTTGCTTTGGGGTTTAGCGATATAGCCAATCAGGTATGGTATATGTAGATGAAGATGGCATTATTGAAGTAGAAACTATGGTACTGGATAAAATCATGACACTAGTGGCAGTGGTAGAAGATGGAATGGAGGTGGTAACGATAGAAGGCATAGGTGTTAGAATAGCCTCAGGATTGGATGAAATAGGAACAAAAGTAAGAGGAAGATGATGAGAAGGTGGAGTAGAATTTGGGGAAACAATCACCTCTCCAACTGAGAGAACGAGTAGGGATGAGAAAACCTGGGCCATTGAAGGAGATGGAAAAGCGGAAATGGAATATAGAACAATATATGACAATGGAAGAGGAGGAACCACAAGTAGTGAACATGACAATGAAGGAGTTTGAAGTGAATCTTGAGACTCAAATGGAGAAGCACTAACATCAATAACCTTATAAACTTGTATTTTTGGGGGCACAACCTTAACAGTAGAAAACTTAGAAGAATAACCTCCAAAGGAAATATTTCTTGGATTTAAGCTAGTCTTTTGAGTGGATATTTTACTCCTTGAAGATGTGGGAAGGCTTAATGTTGTCTGAACTTGAACTGCCTTTATAGGTTGATCCTTGGGTGAAATACCCAGAGTAGCCAACCATTCATAAGACATTTGCAAAATTGGCCCCACCGTTTCCTTTGTGTTAGAACATTCTTCTTGATACCAATCGATCCAAGGTAATGGTTGATTAGCAATATTATCACTCCTATAAACCGGGTCAAGTATCTCATCATCATCTTTGATTTCATCTGGAACATTTATAATACCATATCTTTTAACCTCTTTCAAAGTTCATCTTTTGAATTCTCGATGTCTAATGATAACTTCATCTTGACAGTGGATCCGAATGTCTTCTAACTGTGGCACATGGGAGTTTTCCAGCCATGTTTCACAAAATTTTCCCCAATAATCAAAGTTGGTCCTAGGATGAAAAGTCTACAAAATGACCTCAGACATTTCTCCATCTACGTTCTTGGCTTTATAGATACTGGTACAAGTATACCTTCTGATTGCAATAGGAAAATGGACTCCTGATTTGTGTCGCTTATTCTAAATCTTATGATAATCAAGTAATTGGAAAACCAATTCTAACAGGACCCATTTATTAGTTGGACATCTCGGCAACTTATTCAGAGTACCCAAAAACCATGGAACCCTGATATATGTAAAAGTCAGAAACTAAAGATATATGGCTCCCCATTCCCTTACTTCCTGAAAGGCCTCATAAGATATTCTATGATTGTACAAATCTTTATAAAAATGATATAAAATAATAACAAAGAATGCATAATTTACTCTCTTTAAATGCTTACTTCCCTCCTTCATAGTGAGTTGAGGATAACACTCGTAGATTTGATATGTGCTTATAACACCTTTGGGTTTCAATCCAGTATATTCTCCCATAGTAGTTGTTGCATAGACAAGGAAATAAGTCATGAAAAAGTCTTTTGAAACCAAAACAGTTTCCAATTCATGACATATTGAAGTACTAATATCTTCCCCCCATCGTATGAATTCCTTATTTATTTTTATGGTGGCGATATATAGGAACATCCACTGATGAAATTCTTTCTCCGAAAAAAGACCTGAAACTCTACTCAAGAGAATAATAAGGTCATTTACCTCCTAGATAAAATCCGAGTGGAACAATGTTTTAGGGAGCTTAGTAGTACCCTTAGCTAAGTAATTTTTCATCATGAATTTTGTACATAATTCATACTCTTTATCCCAGTGTTCGACTGCCATCTCAGGAGAAATTGTTACATATTCCTCAACATCCGGAAGTTTGAATAAATATTTGAAGAAATCAACATCCAATCTGATTATAATATTGCCATCATCATCCTTGACATACTTAGTATCTTTATCAAAATGAGTTGCCGCAGTTAAAACAAACTTTGGGCAATGCATGGATGCAGGAAAGGCGGCTGCGAGAGCAAGCCCACTCTCAAAAATAGATTACATCCAGGTTGTTTTCTTGAGAGCCTTTAGTCTCTACTAGAAATCTACCATGTCCACTTGTCCCAAATTGGTGTCTCCGATGTTTCCTACATCTGACAATAAACAAGTATGAGGAGGGACTCCTAAGAATGTATACTTCATCTTTCCCTTGCCTTTTGATGAAGAGGTTGACATGAATTCATGGTTCGGAATCCGATTGAACCTTGAAAATTTATAAACAACCTCTTAAAAACTTTGAAAAACCGAAGCCTAAAAGTCCAAAAGAAATACAACTCCGAAACCTGAAAGTTTGAAAACAATCCAACTCCAAAACCTGAAAGCTAAATAGTTCTGAAAGTCCAAAAGCCTTGGTTCTAAAAATCTTGGTTCCGAAAGTCTGAAATAGCAACCTTCGAAACGCAGAACTCTGAAATCCCGAAAAATTAACTCCCAAAATGGTGGCTTCCAAAATTTGAAATGTTGACTTCCAAAAGCTAATAATTCCACAGATCTCAAAGGAAAATTTTACACAACCCTTGAATTCAATGAGGTTTGACGTATGTTTGCAAAATTGAATAAAAAGTCCAGACGACATGTTTGAAAATACTAAAAATAAACAAAAAATAGCATTGGCTTCCATGTTTGAGAAAGAAGAGAAAGAATGGAAAGAAAAGGATGATAGAAAAAAAAAACCATAGTCAATCTAAACAAAAAAGATTAAATAAACTCAAAAAAATTACCTTGAAAATGATGCCTTACGTTATGATATGGCACAATAAAAATTAGGGTTTCAGAGTGAAAGCCAGGTAAAAATGACGGGTGAAAATCTAGATTTATATAGGTAAACCCAAAATTAATGCCCGCAGGTCGACACGTGAGGGGTAGTTAGAAATTAAATGTTCCTTAGAAAGCCTAAAATCTGAAATGTACGCTCGAAAATTTTAATATGAAACCCAAAACCCGAAAGGCCGAAGTTATGAAACTTTGGAAATTCAGACTTTCAGACTTCATAATTTTTTAGACGAAAGTATCCCTAGGTGCGAAATGAAACCCCAAAACCCGAAAGGCCGAAGTTTAGAAATTTTGGAACTTTGGACTTTCAGAGTTCGAAAACGAAATATGAAAACAAATGAGAAATGCTAAGGAAAACTTCAAAACCCGAAAGCCTAATGTTTGAGCAAATTTCCTTGTTACAAATAATGAAGAACCCCAAATAAGAGAACTTTGAAATCTGAAACCCAAATTTTGGACTTCGGAGTTCGGAAAACTCCCAATTTCTTAAAAAAACTTTAGGCAAGAAATTTTCGTGGGATGGCAGAAAAGTTGAATTTTTTTGAAACCTCCCTCCCATTAAAGGTAACTTAAAAGTTAATAGAAAAATAGTGCCATACATCAAGGAATGAAAGTCAAAATTATTAGTGAGAAAAATAGTGGGTGCCAAGAATAAGAGAAGTTTTATTGGCATTTGATCCCATCATTTGTACAAGGTTCGTGAGCTCACAAAGAACCATTATCAGTGATCGGCTAAGTTGCACATGAAAATATAGAGAGAGTAAGAAGCTTCCACTTTATAATAATTGAACATAAGCACATCGAATGATCTTTGTTGTATCTTTACAAGCACCAAGTAATGTCCTTTCCATATCCTCATCTCTAACAATTTCATCACCTGAAGTTGCCAATTCTTTTGTTTCGTTTTCAAAATAAAGACATATTATATCTAAAGGTAAGTTAACCTCATCTCCTGGGTACAAATTAGAACCAACTCTCTTCATTACTAGATAAGATTCTAAAAAACCTCATCTTGTGATTTTTTGATTAAGTAATCTAGCCTGCATCTCTTACAACAATTTTTATTGTAATAATCTTGGAGATGAAATTAATTGGAGTGTGGAAATAAACACATACTAGGTTCTTGATAGATTTTATAATTATTTCAGGTGCATTTTTCAACAATCCAGATGTAATTATCAACTTATAATTTTGATGGCAGAGGATAAAATATTTTTCTATGATTTGTCTTCAATTTGGAAAATATGTTGCCACCTTTATCTTAAAGACAATTTCTCCAGCTTCACATTCATTTTCCCTATTATCATTTTGATAATAAAGTCTAGAATTTCCTTGAGAAAGATTGCACAGTTAAGAAGGATAGATATTCACCTTGTATGCATTTTGAGTGCCCATTATCCATTTTGTACAAATTGCATAAAACCAAATCCATCACAACTGTCAGGTTAGGAGTTGTGTCACATATTTGTATTTGATAAAATGGTTCATTCCCCGGTGCATGTTTCTACACTTAGAATACATATACACCAAGACACTTGCAATTAAAACATCTGAAAAAATACACTGTCAATAATGTTGTGACGAATGCCCATACTTTGTTTTAAGGCTCCCATTTTGGCATAAGTGGGAAGGATGTTGGAAAAGGTTGTACAAACTGGATTTACACTTTTCTTCAAGGACATTTGCTACCACTTGTTCCTACATAAAATACCACTTGTATCTTTATCCTTACATAGAAAAGTGATTTGAGGGTTATTGATGTAGATGTAAATACTGATAGCTCTTGATGATAGTCTATTTCTGAAATATATGTTACATGAATAGAATCATGAGGATCAACATCTTTTCTCCAAATTGGTCACTTTCTAAAGGGGTTCCATACAACCATGTTGCTCCACATTGAACCAAAACTTAATCACAACTTATCTAGAACAAGATGTAAGTGGGCCACTGTTTATCACTAGTACATGCTATAATTTATTTGTACAATAATATCTGCAAGGTACTTCCTTCATTTTCATTGTGATCCCTGCGACATGCAAAGGTTTTTACATAGAGGAAAATATTTCCTATCATTCATAATTTTCGTAGCTATCTCCCAAGCCTTAATAGTTGTGCTTTCTTCCGAATCCAAAGGGAGAAGGAAATATCATTTTCTTGAGTGATGTCAAATACGTCACTAGTATTTGTAAGAGTGTCGGGTCCTCATTCTCAGATTACTAATCATAACTACATAGTTAGAGTAGGGGAATCCACATACCAGTCTTTCTTATATGAATGTGATAAATATGACGATTTCAAATTAGTGGGACTTGAAGTTAGCAGAATTAGGTTGAGGAGGGAAGTGGATGAAAATTGGGAGTCAGCTCTACTAGGTTATTGTTTCTTGTTAACTTGTCATCCCATGGCATTTTCAGGCTCTACGGGATATTAATACCATCATTTTTTCTAGGGTTTCTAGCCCTTTGGGTGCCCCTATATAATGATCCCTCCTTCTTTAATCCTGGTTGTTATAACCATGGCTAGAGATAGTGGAAATTTGATCAATGGTACCTCCCTTGAAACATCCTCAGAAGTTCGTCCCAAAAGGGATTCCCCGAGGTAATGTTTCTCCTCCTGATGTCATATTACCTATTCCTGATTTTAATGTTGTTTGTCAATGGTTGGAACAATTTTTTCTCGTTGGGTATTTTGTGGGTCACATCCCCTCTAAAAGCATGCTTAAATCCCAGGTTAAGATGACTTGGAATCCTCATGGGGTCCGACTAAAAAGCATCCAAAATATGACCAAAGGATTCTTCATTTTTCACTTTTTTTTACCCAACCAATGCCCCCAACATTTTGGCTTGACAAGCCACTTGGTATGTTCAGAACTCTTTGTTGGTCATGTTTCCATGGAACAAAGACTTTGTGGTCTCTGAATATGTTGCACTTAAATTGCCCATTTGGGTATAATTTACTGGCCTACCCTTGCCTTGTGTTAATTTCTTGCATCAAATTGCATCTTCTATTGGGCAAGAGGTCTACCTCGAACCAGAGCAGTTTTACCACGCTCACCCACAAAAGCATGTTTACATTGAGGTAGATGTTTCTCAATACCTAAAAGGATTTGTGAAAATTCAGATGGGAGACAAGCGTTACTCCCAAAATATTTTGTATATCGACCCACCTAACACTTGCTTCTACTGTCAGCGCCTCTGATCATAAGATCAAGGATTGTCCTCTTTGTGTCCCTATGCAATCTTCCAGCTAGCCAAAACACCTCCCGAACCAACCAAACTCCCGTAGGAGGAAGGTTGGAAAATAGTGGTGGGTTGGAAAAATAAGAATAAAAATAAACAATCCAAGGCTTCTAGTTTGAATGGTCAGCGTGAGCTAACTGTTAAAGAACAACCCCATATCCCGCAAACTAAGAAGCTAATTGCTATTGCCAACTCATCTATCTAGTTACCAAAATACTCCAGCATGACCAAGGTGGCCTCAGTTCTCATGGACCAAAAAAATTATATTTCTAATGTCACCATGCCGCAACCATTGTCGTTGTTGTTAACAAACAACTCACAGGGGCCATAAAAAATCCCCCATAGTCCTCCTTGCATCTCTTGGGATCATAACCTGATGATGCAATGTGGAATCAACAAAAGAGGAGTACAACATCGAATACGCTATGTAGAAGAAAATTGATCTGCAAGATTTTTTTACAGAATAACACTGCTCAATTCCTGCAAAACCAGTTTGACACCCTTTATGGCTTGGATGCTGACGACATGGCTCTTGAACAACGTCTCCCATGAATTTTTTATCTTGGAATGTTCAGGGTCTTAAAAAATCTTATCGCAAGTATGTTGTTCATGAAAATCGACATATATTTGGCAATTCTGATGTTTTTTTTGCAGGAGGTGAAAATTACAGGTTTTTAGTTACAGGTGGTTTGTAAAGCCATATGGCCTGACAACTTGGACTTTTACAGTAATCATGAAGTGGGGTGTGGGGTCTTAATTGACCTTTTTTCTCCCAAATGGTGGCCCTTGTTGATTGACCATGGCATCGACCCCACCGACCATGCCATATGGATGATATTTAATGTTGAGAGCCACCCTTTTGGCAACATTAATATATATGCCTCTAACGATGCGACCGAAAGGGTTGATCTTTGACGGTGGATAACTTGCATAATTCCCAATGCTTATTGGGTCATAAGTGATTATTTTAATATGGTTGAGTCACCCACTGACAAATGTGGCCACCTACCGATGAGGTGGGCAACTAGAAAAAGGGAGGAGTGATTTTTCATGCGCAATACATTTGGGTTTTATGACCTTAATGCTTTTCTCACTCCCACTTCTAAAGCATGGTTCACTTGGTCCAATCTCATAGGAGGATCAGATCATGTTCTTAAACATATCGATAGAGCTATGTTTTCATCTCAAGATTATTTTTGATTTTGAAAGTATTTATTCCATGCTAGTGGAGGTCATGCCTGACTTTTTCCTTTCGGATCACTCCCCCATTCATTTTCATATCAATTGGCATGATAAGCACACCTTTTTTCATAAAGGCCAATTATTTATTAATACTTCCTTGATGGAACATGGGTTCTCACTCAATCATATCAAACAGTTTTATAATTTGGCCCCTCGACCTAGTCATTGTCAATGCTTTCATCCACCTATACATGCCACCTGGACTCAATGGTGGGAGGATGCTATGACTCGGACTACTAGATTCCTCAGAATCTACGGTAGACAGTTGGCCAAAATTAGATGTCGTTCATAATCCACCAAAACTTTTTCTCTTAACCAAGCGATGGTGGAGTTTAAGGGCAACACCTTCTCTAAAACTTTGCAACTTCAAGTTGTAAAGCTTTGCCAAAAAATTCAAATTATTGATAACTACAATGCTAATGGAGATTAAATCCGTGCCCGCATGTATTGGATTAAAATTGGTGACCAAGTTTTGAAATAATTATTTATTTCTCTCAGAGCCAAAAAACCTTCTTAAAAAATTCGAGCAATATTTGTTTGTGGAGCTAGGGTCACTAACGCCCAACTCATGCTGCAAGCATTTGTGTCACATTACAAGCTGGTATTTCAGGCTCAACAACCCTCTACTAACTGAAAAACAAACCCTTAAATAATGTCTAGCTGTTGTGTCATGCAAGCTTTCCCATGCTCAAAATGTGGTCTATGACCAAAATGCTCACCATTCATGACCTCCACAATGCAGTCATGCAAATGGAAAATGATAAGGATCCGGGATGTGATGGCTTCCCTTGCAAATTCTATAAATCTTTATGGGACTCAGTCGGTTAAGACCTTTTTCAAGTCTATCTTGAGGGGTTTAAGAACCAGTAATTGGGATCATGTATCAAAAAAGGGAATTTTAAATTCATCCCAAAACCAGGGGATATAGAGAAAATTATTTGTTGGTGGCCAATCACTTTGTTGAATTTCTCCTACAAAATAATTTCCAAAGCGCTGGCTATACGGTTACGTAATATTCTCCCCACTTTTAGTTAGCCAGAAACAACTGGGTTCATTCAAGGGCGATACATCCTGGACAACATCATTGATGTTTGGTAAGGCATGGAATGGGCCCGTAGATTCAATCAGTATGTTATGTTTATAAAAAAATATTTTGAAAAAGCTTATGATTAGATTAAATGGCCGTTTATCCTTTTCATGCTTCAAGCCCTTGGCTTCGGCCCCATTTTCATTCAATCAGCCAAAATTCTATTTGCAGATGCCTATGCCTAGATCATTGTTAATGGCCTTAGTTCTTTGTCCTTTGTATTTTTCTGTTCCATTCGTCAAGGGTTCCCATTAGTTCTCACTCTCTATGCGCTTGCTGCTGAAGGTTTTGGGTATTTACTGGCCCATGCCAAAACCCAAGGGCTCATTAGGGGAATTTCACTGCCATTTGTGAACAATTCTCAATTGCTTGATGGTCACTTCGCATATGATTCCTTTCTCATGCTCATTGAGAACAAATCCAATATTCGCAATGCCCTGTAATGCCTTGGTATTTGCTGTTTAGCGTCTGGTTCTTCCATTCAATGGCATAAAAACCAATGTTACTGATAATCTTCCTCCCAATGCCTGCTTGGATGACCTCTTTTGAGTGGAAGATTCTTGCACATAGCAAAAATTTTAAATTTCTTGGCATCCCTTTTTCCTTTCAAGAATCATCAGACAAGCTATGGTAGTATGTTATTCAACAAGTTGCCAAAAAATTGGATTATTGGATTACCAGACCTTTGTCCTTGGCAAGAAAATTTTAAATTTGTTCCAAAGTTCTAGAGGCCACGCATATTTATTACTCCTTCGTGTTGGGTGCCTTCCAAAGCCTCTATTCAGAAGCTGGAGAAGCTCCTCAAATCCTTTCTTTGGGCCAACGCTTCCACTAGAAAAGGATTTCATCTTGTTGCTTAGGAGATATGTTGCCTTCCCCACAATTTTTGAGGGTTGGGTCTTATTGACATTCAATGCCAAGGGTAGGAAATCTGTGCGAAATGGATTGTTAGATGCATTCAAGGCCAAGAAGCATGAAAAGTTCTTCTACGCTATGTCATCGAAGAAGGATCACCTTATGTCCACCCTGCATGGAAAGGTTTGGGATTTGTTAACCTCCTTATTGCTCCGGTGCTTGTTAAAGTTGTTGGCACTTTTGTGCTTGATAGCATTTGGAAAGCATGGTAGTGCATCAAACCATGGCTTCACTTGAAAGGTGATGTGTTTTTAATGGACTCTCCATTAACCATCATTCTCTTTGGTGGTCACTGATATTTCAGGATAAGGATAAGTATTTTGTAGATATCCCAGGGATTCCTACACTCAAAATTTTCAAGCACGGAATTTGCACCATCCAAGAATTATTCTGTAAACACTCTCAAACCTTGTATTCTTGGCCTAAGCTTAAAGCTTGACTTCGGCTGACCAACCAGCACCAGACTAGTATTACTGAAGTGCTCAAGTTGGTCCTTGACCATATGTTGCACAAGATTTCTATGCGCTCCTCTTGATTGTGGTGGATGGACTGGAAATGGTATGTTGATACCCCATTTCATAATTATCCAGCCAGTAAAGGCTATCATTGGCTTTCACCTCATTTTTCCATGGTTGAAAAACTCAATGCTCGTTAGGGGATTCATTCTGCTCCATCTTCCTAGAGTAGGTGATTTGACACTATTTGGTCTATCTGTGTGGAGCCTAAAATTGCCCATTTTCTCTAGTGTATACTACACCAAGGTCTTCCAAGTGGGGTCTCAAATTGTTCAAATTGGGGTCCCAACAACCAAGTGCCCATTTTGTGGCCACTTGGAAACTTTTATTCATCTCTTCTGATTTTTTCCGAAAGCACAACTTGCTTGGAATTTGATATACTCATTTTTCTTTCCTCTCAAACCACATTATTTTACTTGGCAGAATATTCTTTTAGGAGATAACCCAAAAGTTCTTCCTATGTTTGTTCAGATTTGGCATGTTTTCAGAGGGGAATTTTTGTTTTAGAAATGGAAAGAAAGAAATGATTTTTTCTTTGCTAATTCAGAAGTTGATCAACAATTTTCAGTGTATAACAAGTTTATTGTTATCTCCAATGTGCTACTACAGATTTAAGTCTAGGATAACAAAGTTTTGTTGGAGGTGGACCACCTATAGAATCTATTGTGGAACTGGAAGGATGCCCCATACAATGTCACTCGGGAGCCACCCTCATCATCTCGACACTCCTCGCCACATGGCCATGGTGTTCATCGCAATCATTCTAAACGAAATTCTTTCATTTGGGCTCATCGCTCACCCCTGCCCTCAACAACGAAGGAGTAATTTTCCACCAACTCATCAACAAGACTGGGGGTCCCCTCTTGCTCGTCAACTTGGGTGGGGCTCACCTGTTTCCCCTGAGATGTGCATGTTGGATGGATAGAATCTTCTCCCACAGCTACCACCACTGTCAGACAAGTTCCCCCACCTCTCTCTCGCCATCCCCACTCGGGGGGAGGTAGAAAATGAAGAATATAATCCCACTAGTTGGGAAATTTTGGATGTTGGCAAGGGCCTCCCAATTTTGGGTTTTTTGGATGATCACGATCCTCCCCGCTTTGGGAGTGTTTGTTGTTGCTGCTTAATTTTGTGTTCTAGTGGTTTCCTAGGTGTTTCCTAGTTTGTTTGTTTGTGTTTTTGGGGTGTGCTCTCATACCGTTCACTTTTTTTATTGAATGCCATCTTGTATCTTATTTCATTAATATAATATAAGATCTCTTTTCATAAAAAAAATCGGTGGGACTTGATACCACTCGTTCCACTGCATGTGTTGGTCCAAGGGTTTATGCAAGATTTTCTTTCATTATATTTTTATTTTCTAATATTTTATCTCTTTGTGCAGGTATTTTGTCCTAGTTTGGACGTATCATCATCTTATCAAATAAATCACATGTCATGTTTGTGCTTCCACATTGTGCATGCTTTTTTACTAAGGTGTTGGTAACTACAACATTTTACAAAAAGACACTTTCAATTATGCTTTGATGGATGCCCATACTCTAATTTAAACTTCTAATTTCTTGTTTTATTTCCATGTATGTCTGAAAATCCACTCTCTGACATTTATTTATATATTTTTACATGCACAAGTCCACATGTTTGTTATTTTCCCAATTTTCCACACTTTCTCTCTCTTTTTCTCATTGGTTTGCTTCTTGATTTTCCTCTCTATATCTCTTTTCTTATGCAATTTTCTAATTTTCTTTGGCACTAGTTTGGATGAATTTTATCTTTTCTGTTATGTCCTTCATCGTAGTGCATCCTTTGGTTTAGATTTTGTCTTTTAGTGTAGCTATTTGCTAATTTCTTTACCTTCATTTATTTGGTCGTGTAGTATGCTATATTTCCTTTAATTAGAAACACATGGCTTCAACATGAAATTTCTACATATCCAAATCATTTCTTTTCAATATTTTCTTCAACAATTGAGTTCCAAGTGTCTTCTCAATGCGATCAAAGATGAGGTCCAAACTCATAATCCTCCCTTAACAAGCTTCCAGTTTCCCTCTCTTTGTTAGGTTCTCTTGTTCACAAAAGTTGATTGGATCAACACAATGAATATATTTTGTTTCCTTCTTCAGCACGGGTTGGAAGCTTCAAGCCATGCATGTCGAGAATAACTACCTCATGTACACGACAAAGGAGAACAAGTAGTTAAGAACAAATCAAGTCTTCGATAACTGCCTCCATAATTACGAGAAATGGAATTGAATGTGGGAACGAGAGAGAGGGAGGGGAAAAGTGAAGAAGCGGGTTGTATTTTGCTAAATGCCTTATTATACTTTTAGAAAAATTCCCCATGAACTTCTTGAAGAAATATATTAACAATATGTTTTGTAGAAATCCATTTATTTTTATTCGATCACCGAGCACTCCAAATGGAGAAGCGGGAGTAAAATCCCACTTTTTTCATCGATTTGATTGTTAGTTCAACTTTTAATTAACATTTTTATAAAATTGATATCATTAATTTAATAATTTAATTTGTAATTTAATTAATAATATTATAACATAAATTTATTATAAAAAATAAATAAAAATGTTAATTAATTAATTTTTAAAATTAATTACGTTAATTTAATTATTTAAAATTAATTAATTAATAACATCAATTAAATCGACTGCTACCTGACTGCTCCATATATTTGGCTACCCGACTACTACCTGACTGCTCCATGGTCGCTACCTGACGCATCTCTAACCCTAATCGCGTCCATGGCAGCGGCTCTACTCCTGGACAGGAAAACAATGTGGCTGCGGATATGGGTTTCACGGGCTACACCAGGGCCAAGGTGAGCAGTGGATCTCCTTCCTCCCCGGGTGATGGTCAGGATTGTAATTCGTCTCCTGCACGTAAGGCTGCAACGTGACCCTTTCAACCTGCAGGTTGAGGCGGCAAGGCTTTGGAGGCTAATCATGAGGACTTGACCCTATCTTGGATTAATCTCACTTTTACATCCTCTGAGGATGGCGAAACAGTCACCAGTCAGGTTCCCTCTGGTGAAGTTGGGGCACCTGTACAGGGAGTTCACCAGGCTCTTGACGGGACTGGCCAAGGTGCATCTATTCACGACCCCACTATAACCTCATTCAAGGATGCATTAAGGGGCAAGGATTCTCCTATGAAGCTTGCAGACAATACCCCATGCATAACATTTGGGGAGGAGGTCATTACAACTAAAAACTACTATCAGGAACATGCTCTGATCTGCAGACTCAGAGGACTCTGTCCTAGCCTTCCTGACCTGCACACATGGATTTCCAAGCACTGGACTCCTTTTCTCGTTGGGAGGTTAGACTTATATCTGTGTGCTAAAGGTATCTTCATTGTGACTTTTTCTTCAATAGCTGATAAAAACTCCATCGCTTCTAAGCTTTCAGTTTGCCAATCTAAGTACCTGGTCATTAAACCCTGGTTCCCCTCTTTTAACCCACTCACTGAGTCTTTTTCATGCAAACGTGTTTGGATCTGACTGCCCCATTTACCCCTCCAATTCTGGAGCGGCGAATGTTTGAAATCTATTGGAAACACCTTGGGAACTACACTTTTTATAGATTCACAAACTTCTGATTACACCCACACTACCTATGCTCAGATCTTGGTGGAACTTGACACGGCTAAAAACCTCCCTGCAACCATTGATCTTAGGGTGCAAAGCAGGACTTGGTCACAACCTTTAGATTACGAAGGTCTTCCATTTCGATACAGAAGGTGTTTCTGTTTAGGTCATACCTCTATTGATTGTGGGATGGCAAAGCGCCAACATGAGAAACGCAATTGGTGGAAGGATGCCCTCCTAGAACATTTGGTTTTCGATGCAAAAGAGGACCTTGAATCAAATTCAAATGCTAAGGTTGAATCTGACTTTGTCCCTGAAACCCCTTTATCAAAAAATCCTATTTCCAACAGCAAGGAAATTGCAACAAATTTATCTCATTTAGTTGTTGACAGCAAGGAAAAATTATCTCATGAAAACAATGATGTTTTTTTAGTTGGAACTATTGCAACTATGGAAAATTATCCTTTTTCTAACCCTCCATTTGTGGAGGCATCATCAGGTTGGGTAACTGTCTGTAAAAAGAAAAAAAATTATTTTAAAGAATGCCACTTCTCCGCCTCGATGATTTGTCTCTCTTTTGGTGTTCGGCTGTTCTACATTGTCCCTTGTCTTTACTGAACAGTGGTTTTTGGATCTGCCATGGTGATGCGGTGTTGTTACAGACTGGTTGTTGTTTTTCAGCTTTTTTTGCTGAATTGTTGCTGGGTGTTGGTACTTTTCTGAGCAGATTGTTTTCTGCTGTTGGGCTTCCATGATTCAATCTTGGCTTTTGAGCCTTCCTGGACAAGGGTATAGTCCCTTTCAAAAAACTATTTGCCAATAAAAAAAACATCAATTAAATCGATATTACTAATTAGTTTAATTTTAATAATGAAATTAAAAATTACTAATTAATCATTACAAAGTCATATGGGTGTGCGAAGCACAATGGGACACCAATGATGACGAAAATGTGACAACGCAATGTTACGACAATTCACAACCGGGTTATGGGAAGGAAAAGCCATGGAAAAATAATGCGAGATGATTGATTGACACATGTATTAATGTGAATTTTTTCAAAATTTTAGATGTCAATTTTTTTGGACAACATATCCCACAACATTGTACCTCTATAGTCACACGACTCTATTAAATACAAGATAACGAAAAAATAAAAAACATTGGTTCACCATTGTGCATATCCATTTCACAACACCACAAGCACACACACACATCAAATGATAAAAAATATGATTCATAATGTGCCACAAAAAAAGGGCGAGATCAATGTCTCATATATATATATATATATCCATTGTTATGTACAAAAAAAATCATGATCACATGTCAATACAATCATGGGATCGGGCCTACATCAGGGATATGACTACTCTTACATATATGTGATTTGGTTGGATGCACTGATCCACTCCTAGGAGGACCCATGTTGGTCCTATATGTCTTGGACCTAGAGCTAGATGATATTGAAAATGGATGCACTGTAACATGTGGGACATGCACTCATAGTAATGTCTCATAGTATCTAGCATGTGTACCCTCTCTAGAAATCTTCTGATGAACATGGACCAATGTCTCCTATGCGAGCTCTTTACCACCTCGTTCATGCTCATGCACTAACAAAAATGCCTCTAGCCAAACAAATAACTCTTAATCACGCTCTCACTCGGCCACTATGATCTATAAATCATGGATACGTCTAGTGACATCTGATTATACCATCACTTGGCCCTCCAACTCATCAATCCATGCTCGATCCATCTCTCAGTGCCTTTATATCTCTATCACCTACCACTATATCCTATCATGTTCCATTTTCACCTCATCCAAAAAGGCCAATATTGAATCCATCATACATTCCACATCTTGACCTCTATCTCGACGTGGTCACTCCAATGGTGCTAGATGCCCACTACTCTCTCTTGTTTCCATAAACGATATTGGCTCCTTCCCCTACCTCTGCTCATGCATATGCCCTACCAATCCATCTATATCTAGTCCTGAATCATCTACCCTTCCTCTATGCCCACCCTCCATCTCTGCAGACACCTCTTGTATCTCTATCTCATCACCTATATAGCCACCTATCTACCCACTGACCTCTGCTAACTTCTCTATTCTATGTCACTAACTTTGCACTAATGTTTCATTGGCCTATATCTCTACTATCTCTATCTATGGTGTCTTTGTATCCTTCTCATCCTCCTCTATATCACTACCATATCACAACTCTCTCATCTTTGGAGTCTCTCCTACTACACGCCCTCTCTTCCCATAAATTTCCCACAACGTATCAAAGTATCATGTGGTACCTATATCGCCCCATACAATAAGTACTACTGGTGCATCATCCTCATCACTTGATTCCTCGTATGCTTGTAGTGGTAATCCATCTCCACTTAATTGTGAATATCTAAGTGGATTTGGTGGTACTCCTTGAGGTAGCCTAAACTACATCACCGCGTGGCCATACTGAACAAAGTATATCTTTCGCATTGTCTCCCAATCACCCATCTAGCCCTTTGCACTCACTGTAGATACACTACATCCTCTTATCATCCCATAAAACCTACCACCTCCATATATGGCCTCCGTATAATATCAGTTGGCTACAAAATCGCTAACATCTATCCATGGTGATCCATCACACCCTCATATGGCCTATTTCTAATCAACTCCCTATCATTCCTCCACCCTAGATAGAATGAAAAATCTGTTGAGAACTGCTCATGGATAGAGAATAGAAACCCACACGGCTTATCCACCATTATAGGCTCCCACATCCACACTTACAATAGGAACCCCATACTCAAACCCACCCTCATCTGACTAGTGTACTACTATAATTATGAATATATATGCGCCAATGGTTCCTAACCCCATGCATACACTACACCACACTCTATCAGCTCCAATAAAACCCCTCATTTATGCATCAACCCTTCCACAACCTACTCAATCCACATCTCATATAGACTTTATCAATTGCATGATCCAAACACCTCTTTCTCCATTAATATCCACACCTACACCAACCATTTATTGCACACCTATATCTACCTCATCCACTTCACTGAGTCTGATTCCCCCTTCCACATCTATTCCACATTTACCCATCATACTATCCATAGAGTAAATCTCGGTTCCTTTTTCCATACTTCTACCTACACCTACCACATAAACTATGGAGACCACATCCACATACTCTTCTCATCACTCATAATTTTCATCATTTGAAGAATTTTGGAAAACAACTCAACTCACATAAACTTCAAATGATCCTCCCATCTCATCTACACAATCCAAAAATTCCTCATCAAATCAATCTCTGCCTCTTTTTGACCTCATCACGAAAAAACTAATCCCTCCACCTGTAACACCACCCTCAGACCCTCCAGTTGAGATTGTGTTCATCCTTTCCAAGGGTTCTTCTTCTCAATCCAAATCGAAGAACCTTGGAACAATTCCACAATGATCCCTTGTACATCCCCACTAGAAGATATACCTTCCTCCAACAAAGACCAAACCTACATCATCTATTTTGGGGCCACATCCTTCCATCCTAGGACCACCCCCTTCATCACGATTAATCAACAAATCCAATCCAAATAGTATGACTCCCTCCTAGGACAAAATCCTTCATAAAAAACACTTCTACTCACCAATCAATCCAAGCCAAAATCATCCAATGCTTCTAGAAAACCAATCATCACTAAACCAACATCCAAGACATCCAAGCCCCAAAGTCCTAAAACTCCATCTTCAACATCAAAACATTGAAACACCCCCTCATCCTCGACATACAAATCATCTTATAAGACATCTCCTAACACATCGATCAAATCCTATGCGGAATTCCTTCAATACTTAAAATTTCTTCCATCACACTTCTTCCTATTAAGGCCTTCGATACAAATAGTCTGAAGCCATTGTGGTTCAAATCACATTGGGTTTGCACTTATCACCATACAACAGGTCATGGCACTGAGCATTGTAAGGCCCTCCAAACCATCATCCATGATCTTATTGAGGATGATGAATCTCTCATACAAGAGGATCTTCTTTCTCCATCTACCACAACCAATCTAGTTCCTACATCCTCGTCCATCTGATCTCATCCTTCATCCACACCCCCCATTATCATCCCTCCTCCAGAAGAGGGTCTTCCTTTATTTATTGTATTGTTGGCCTTGCCAATCATACCTATGATCCTATCCAATATACTTCGACATCCACGCACTCATCCACATCCAAGTCTCTTGACGCTGGTGGAGCATCTTCCCCTTGTTATTGATCCACTCACATCTTCTTCCTCATTCACACATCCTATTCACATCAATTCATATTTCTATCCTTCCAATAATTATTTTGATGTTAGGGGACTTCATTCTAGGGTTGGTCATCTTACAGTCTAAATCCTTTTCATCCTTGACATTTTCCATTTCATCCAATCTTATCTAGTTAATTTTAGTCAATCTATCTATCCACCATATTTTCATCCTAAGTACACTTTTATGGCCATATATGTGCTTCCCCTAGGGACAACATAGTCTTCATCCTAATCCCACTTTTTGTAGCCATTTTATCATTTCCTAAGATGCATACTTCTCGCTTCCTCGTTTCCAAGGTGTTGCACATATTTTATGATCTTTATCTTATTTGAATTCCACCATTGTGGCCATATTTGTGTCTCTCAAGGCACCATATTCTCATCTAAAGTACACTAATGTGGCCATACTTGTCCCTATCCTGGGGGACCATTTATTTACCTCATCCAAATTCCACCATGGTGGCCATATTTTTTCCTCCCATTGGGGGACCATATTTTTGTCTTAAACCCACTTCCGTGGCCATCTTTGTCTCATTAGGGACACATAATTTTCTCACTTCCTCACTTTTAAAAGGTAACACATAGTTTACAAATCCTCTCATCTTATATATACCACCTTAGACCATCCATTTGTCTTTTTAGATACACATATTTTCTTCACTTCCTTAGAAGGTAGCGCATAAATTTTATATCTTAACACATCAAAGAGCATGAATTTAATGTCAAAGACCTCATCCTTAAATAAAATCAAAACATCACTACTCTAGAAAGGATCCAACGTGGAAATTTTCCCCCCAGCTAGATTGGACCATACATTATTACACATAGGTATGGGTCAGGAGCCTATCGTTTTACCTCCCTTGATGGTAAACCAGAAGTGAAACCACTTAATACATTGCACATACTACCATACTATTGTTAGCACATTATTAATGAGCTCTTAGTCACATCTTTATATCATCCCTCCATCATTAGCCTCTTCCATCTATCATTGTAATGATTTGGAACTATGTGGTCTACCATCACTTTCCTTAGCATGACCTTAAATATAGGCACCACGGCTCTTCCCATAGAATTTTACTTATGGATAGGTTCTCCATTCTTGGTGAGAACTCCGTGATCATTACATCCATCACCCCCTTATTTCCTCTTGAAACCATGCAAAGGGCTCACGTGTGTCTCTTGCACATTCATTTCACCCTTTTAAGTGGTATACTTATCTATTCCCAACTCTTCCCCATGTTGAAGTCAAATTTCATGGATGCTCTTATAAAAAATCAAATTATCAACAAAAAACTACTCCCTCGAAGGACAACTATTCAAAAAAGAATAAACAAGAGAAAATCAAAACAAATCAAATAAGTAGACCATACCCTCGAAGTATCAAGTAGAATATTTTATATTATGGCATCAAAGGCTTCCCGCATTGATCAACCTTCCATTTTATTGACATCCTAAGAAATCTTCCTATATTGATCAACTTTCTTTCAACACACTTACTGCATTGATCAGTTTTCTCTTTCCCCTACCTAGAGTTGGGGCATAGATTTAGGGAACACCTCTCATGGAGAACCCTCTTCTTGCGTGCAAGTTGCATCATAAATCCCTTTGTCATGTTGACATTAGGTTTATGAGTTCATTCCAACCTTTTTTTTCTCATGATATTTGATATAACTAACTATTGTTGGTTATATTCTAACATCTGTTTCAGTCGCATGTGCCTTGCATTCCTTGTATGCCCTTCTTGTTTACCTATAATGTGATTGGAGGCATCTTTTCCTTGCACGTTCCTTGATATGATGTAGCTATCGTTCATACCCATGGGTCACCATCGTTAAGTTATGTTTTATCCTAAACCTTATTTTCACATCTATCTTTTATCCCTCCTTTAATGCAAATGTATCTACTCTTATATTATCTCTCTATTATTAAGTGCACATCCTTCTTTATCTACAAATGCTTATTACAACCACATATTTCACATCTAATTACTTATTATTACCTATTATCCTTTTAATCATCACTCATCACATCTATTTCCAAATTACCCTTTCTTAACATCACATACTATTCATATATAAAAAAAAACATCACATACTATTCATATATTCATCATCATCAATAAAAAAACATATTACTATCATCATTTACATCCAATATCATCTTCTGTGTGTATCATCTATCTTACATTACAAACCAACCATCTAATCATACATTTATTTCATCATCATCATCAAATATAAATTAAAGCAACCATAAAACATCATCGTCAAATCTAATCTAAACTATATCATCATAACAACATCATCACATATTTTCATCAACATCATCAAGTCTAAAACAACATATATAAAACCATCATCATCACATTATGAATCCAACTCATCACATCATTTAATAAACATATAATCAAGTATAACACAAATCAAAATCATATATATACATATATATATATTGTCAAAATGAAGTGTATCAATACATCATCGACCTCTAAGGGTCCTCTCTCAAAGTAAAGATATCAATAAAATGAGTAAACTGTACATCAAAAATTCTCAAATATTTCCCCTAAGAGGCAGGTCCCTACTGTCTGTGCTATCGGCCTCATCACCACTGGCCTAGCCCTCTCCTTAATGTGGCTGAGCCACACTCACCTGTGCTCCCATATATGGCCCCGCTCTACCTATTGCTACTTTGCCTTCTGCAGATGCTCCCAATATCATAATGTCTTCGGATAGCTTCTCGATCAAGATCCCCTCATAATACTTAGCCTCTGCGGCTAAGGATCTATATATCTATCTATCGAAATCATAACAGGAGGTGTCCATCTCTCCTCCTCCCTGTGGTGTTGCCTATCCACTACCCCGCTAGCCTCGATCATCCAAGAATAGTAGCAAGATCTCCAAAATGGACCCTATAGGCACTCCCTATCTGCAGCCTAGTCTCTATCCTGTCAACCCAGTATCTCCTGTGTAACTATATCCCTCTGTAGAGGATCGCAAGGTCTCTCTCAATCTCTCGTCTGATCTAGCTCTGCATCGAGACATAATCATGCCACCTCTATGCAGGCTCTCCTAGCATCCCCGTCTCTACCACCTCCTGGAGCTAACCCTCTACCTCAACCTCCATATGCTTTATCTCCTCCTCCTCATCTCCTCACTCCCCATAGCCATCTTGAGCTTGCCCAAGCTGTGGTCAACCAATCAGAAAATCCCACTCTAACTCCTATGTCATCATCGTCATCCCAAGGCACTTCCGCTATTTTCCTCCTCCAATGGATCTGCCATGATTCAGGAAGCTGGCAGAAATCCTCTATCTAGCTCCTCCCTCCTATAAAAAATAGGATCCCTAGGCACCATCTGGATGACTCAAAAATGTCATCGCACTCAGTCAAACTGCATGACCTCGATCATCTTTGACCATCTCCCCTGTACCCACCTCATTCACCCTCATACTAGTCCAACTCTACATCTACCCCTAGGACATGTAGGGAAAATATTGGTATGCCCGCCATCTGATCTGATCCCCATCCAACTCTTGGTCAAGTCGATCACCATAATACCAGTCTAGAATCCTCTCGCTCATTGTCTATAAATTTCTGTGATCATCCCTCCATCTCAAGAAATCCTACATGCCAACTTTATATGGTCTACAGCGACCAAAGGAAGCCTTGGTGCCCTGGATGACCAAAATGTGCTCATATGCCCATCAGTGAAAGCAAGAATCCTACGTCCAATCTTGATATCTTGCATGCCCTATAAATCAATATCCCATAGTAAACCTGAGCTAATAAAATCAGTCCCGAAAAGAAAATAGTATATGGTGATAAACTATGTCTGTAACCACACCATCCAATGCCCATGGAAACCCGGCTCCTCCAAAGTTCAAGCAATGAATAACACGAAATCGCTATCATAAACAACCAAATCAAATCGGCTGCGATGGTACGCATACCTGGTATCTCAACTAAGATGAGAATGCCCATGAAGAGTAATCTAATATGAGGCTGCATTAGCTCAAAACTAGCCATGTCAAAACTTGTCAATCTGCTATCATTTGTAATGAGGACTGTCTGCTACCCCCCTAGATCGACAAGCCTGAAGGATGCGGTAGAAATCCTCTAGGGTGATGGTCATCTCACTCCGTATTGGAAACTAGAAAATGTCCCTGTCTATCCTATCCCATCTCTCCACTAACACAATAATCAACCCCACATATCGTGAGATCCTTTGATAATTCTTGAAACCCCCTAATACCAATATGCATAGATGATCTCACTCGGTATCTGTAACATCCCCTCTAATATTCTCATATGGAGTTGACACTCTCGGTATCTCAAGTATAGGGTCTCAATAGGCCTATGCAATCACCAATTAAACATGCACATACATCGGATCCATAAATTCCAAAATCCATTCAAAATTTCATTAAATATTCTTCCAAAGTCCGTTTTAACCTTAAATCAATCCAATCTAACCCTAGCCAACGCCTGACCCAGGTCGGGTCAACATTTATAGGGTTCGATCAATCGATGACCTTAGGGCCTAGTATCAACGTCGACCTACATCTGGATTTGCTACCGCCAACTGCCCCTTGGCATCATCTCACTTTTTATTAACAAAAAAGTTAAAAAATAAAATAAAACTTTAAAATTAACTTTAAAACACAAGTGTAGGTTTTGTTACTAACCATTCTGCTCTACCCTCTGGCGTTTCCTCGTTGCTTCCTCCAACTTTCATCTTCTGCGAACTTTCCTATTTGATCTCTCTGATTTATGTCATCGCAAATTATTCAGATGAAAATGAGCATCGTCTGCTGCCCCTGGGATTATATAGCCTGCCAACACTAGATTGTCATCGTTGACCCCCTTGGGTCGTCATCGATTGGCCCTAGTCGTCATTGACTTCACCTTGGAAATCCTTATTTTGGGATTCTCCTCATTCCCTTCTTGTGCATCCTTTCCCATGGAATCATCTAATCTTGATCCTTCAAAGTCCACCTTTGTAGCCATCTATATTCTGCCTTTAGGCATTTTTATTTTAATACTTTGAATCATCCTCTGCATATCATCTTCAAAGTCCACATTTTTGGTCATATTTATTTTCCTTCCGAGGAATTTTAATCCAACATTCAAACTATCCCTTTCTATTCGCTAAGTACACATTTATGTGCCAAACTTATTCCCCCTTAGTGAATTTTACTTAATCGTTTCCTTCCCTATTTTCCTTTATGGCCATACTTACTTCCCCCTTGCGACCATATTATTACACCACCCATTTGCCAATTTCACTGTTGAGGAAATTTTTCATGTCCTACACTAGGGCACCATTATTTTCCATCCTTGTCCCTTGTGGATGCATATCCTTTTCGCTTGATTCTTCGTGTACAAATGATTTCACATTACTTTTTGCATTTGGTTGCACATAGTTTGATGTTTTCCTACGATCCATTGGTCACCCCAGCTCACATCCATTCGAGAGGTTTCTCGTTGGATTCTCTCCATTTCATAGTGATTTTGATCCACTCACTAGCACGTCGAACATTGTCCACCATCTCTATTGAGACCACAATTTGTCCCCTACCAATGTGATATCAAAGTCAACGCAATAGTTTTAATTGTTATTGCAATCGTTTTTTGCTTGGGGCAATCTTGCCTCGCTTATAATTTTACCCATCTTTCTTCACCTATCTGCACCCTTCATAATCTACTTATTTTTCAAACGTATCATCGATTTCCTCGTGGTGTCATAAATCCCGCATTTGATGGGGAGATAATCATCAAGCCCATGTTCGTTAACCTTCATCCTACTCTTTATCTCGTCATTGGTCTTATGGTCATGGCTTGTTAGCTCAAACCACTAGACAAAAGGGGTCAAATTTAGACACCTAAAATTGTTATCTTTACCCTTGTCTTCCCGTGTGCACATATTTCTACCATAGTCCTTAGTTAGACCCCCTTTCATGTAATTCATCCGCCTTAGGTTAATTGAATTTAATCTAAATGCCCACCTTATTATCCCATCACCTCTAATTCATAATAATCTTTATTAATTAACATTGATTAATTAATCCCCATTAATTAATTAATTAATTAATATCCATTAACTAACTTTCCCTAATAACCTTTCCATTTGAGATGATTTAATCCTAAATTACATCCCTAATGCTTTTTCATAGACTTTTATCCTACCTATCTTTATCATCTAACTACCCAGGACAATGATCCCTAAAAAACCTCTTCCCACCTACAAGCTTTTTAAAGGGCTTTTCCCATCCTTAAGTGTCTTGAAATCCCAACTAAAACACAAAATCAACCTCATTGGGGAAAGTTTCCCCATAATCGGTGGCTTGACCCATTTCAGTCACTTTCATATGCTATAATGACATGAGTTCTTCCCTTTGCAATAATATGCCTCAAAAATATACTAGGTCATGACAAAAAACTTGATTTTCTTACAACTATGTGAATCTCATCATTTGGATCTGAAGCATCTGCTAGCAACTGGTGTTTTACCTTAACTTATAGTCCGTGGAAGCTTTTTTAAATGCACTCTCATTATTTGATCATTTGAGGTCTACAACTTATTTATCTTGTCTTATCTGAAGAAAATTTATATTAAAATCTATTTCAGAAGCCTATTACAACACTGCAATCATGTATCCAACAAGCACCTGATGAAGCTTATAACTTCATGCAACATTTTTTCATCTATTGGCTAATCAATCATGGCTGCAATCTGCAGATGGATCCATCCAAAGTCTATGTTTATTTATCACATGGCCTAAGTATTGTACCCTACTAGAGTATGCCATAAAATGAACATCCTTGAAAATTTTCCACCCGGGGCCTTCCTTTTCCTTAAGACCTCAAGTACAATCCTTAGCATGTTCATTCTATGTCCACAAAAAAATTAGAACTAGATAAGAATATCACTCCAAACCTACATTTCAAATATTTTTCCAAGCATTCTATGAAAGTCCATTTTACATTCAGATTCATGCAAAGTGGCACGTGCGTTAGTTAAACCAAAAGGTAATAAAGTGATCTCATAGGTGCCCATATCTCATCTCTAAAGGTTATTTTATATATCCCTACTTCTGCATATTCTGGGTCGCCTAAGTTGCACCTAGTCAAGTACCATAGATTAATCTTAGAGTTTATACCGATGCACCATGAATTCGGTGAAATTCAGATCCATATTCTAGGAAGCTTTCATACTTATTCTTGATTCCTTCAGTATTCAACATTATGTTAGTCAATACATAATCTAAGTGTTCCATTTATATAAAATTTTCTTATCAAAAATGGTGGGTTGACATCTGTGAAGGTGAATGGTACACTCGGTCTTGGAACTAGCTTTGTTAGAGAAACCATGCTTATATAACATCTAAGTTCCACTAGTTCTGTATTAGTCTCAATGTATCCTAAGGTACTTTAGAGATGGGTTCTATTCCAGGCTTGATAACAAGGAGTCAATTCATTTTCACACCCGTTCATGGCTCACATCATATCAGGTGAAGTTATTCTAGAAACTACATCCATATTTACTCTCGTAATAGCAGATACTTTTCCATAAAATCACTACCCTCTTAAGAAGATTCTAAAATTTTTACAACAAAGAACACGCAACCTTTATTTTTAGCTTTTTTGAGTTGTATGGCTGATATTTTACTCTCAATCTGCAATCTCATCTTTTTACGGACCTAAAATGAATGTCCATTGCTTTATGCAGATTGTATAAATATTCATTTCATTTTCTGTAGCAATACCATGTTTTCACCCTCATGTTTAAATAGCCAATTTACACATATTATGATATCAAATGAACCTAAATTGTGCAACATCACCAGGTCTACCTCTATGGTAAAACTTGGCAATTCATAAGGTTACACTAAATCCCATAATCTGACCAACAATGTTGTTAGTAACAACATTATCCATCCGTACCTGGACTCAGTCCATGAAATTTTCATATAACCAACTTTTCTCTTTCAATAGTTAAAGATTAATTTAGCTATGAAATCAAACATTACAATCTATATGTAAAAATCAAAAAATAGTTTCATAGTGTCAACAACGATGAGCCCTGCATCAAAAAATTATGCCACTCAATAGTCCCATACTCCATCACATCACCCTCTAACTTTGTACCTTTGGTGGTTGTGGGTCAGTTTCGGATGGTTCCAACATGGTCGTATCAAGGTTGAGGCACATTTGGAGCATGGTCGTAGGTAAGTCACAACAACACCAAAAATCAATAATAATAAAAATTTTCCACAAAAATAAAAAAATACTAAAAAATAATCCTACTTATGGTTGGGTGGCTCTCTACCTTGACATCGATCAGTCAAGTGGGTATGTCATCTCTACCACTCCTCTCTCCTCCACGGTCCCCAGATGTCTAAATGGGCTCTCCATGAAACCCCACATAAATATATGGGTTGCTCTTATAACCGGACCACACCCTAATATCAGCTCAGTTGTGTGTGTATCTCCCATATTACTCCACTATCTAACCCTCTACCACCACTCCACCACCATAAACCCACCCTACAAACCTCATCATTACAACCCCAGTCGCGCTAGTGACCAGACATTACTCAAATGGAACCCCTCCCTTTTTCCTCGTGGTATTCACTCTATGTGCGAGTTTCACCTGTGACTTACCTCTCCTCCATTCTTCCTTGTGGCCTTTGCTCTACAAGGGAGAAGAGGTAGGTCAAGCTCACGAATCACTTCTCCTCTCATCCCTTGCTTCCGAATCTTCCTCTCACCCTGACCCCATACCCTAACCTAACCCCCTTCCCTACCTCCCTCTATATGCCTCAACCCTAACCACTTTCCTCCCTCCCTGTGACCTATCCCTACCCTATCAGTCGGTATAATGACCGACTCAACCTGAGACCTCACTCCCTACCCCACACCACCCTTTTGTACTCCCCACATCACCCTTTTACCCTATACATGCCTTCACCACCACTAATATTATTCATTTTTATGACCTACCCTGTTCCACCCACCATTGGTTGCCCCACCCTCCACCCCACCCACAATCATCGTCCTCGCCTAATTTTTCATCGTCCACCCAGTGAGTCACACTAGCAACTCATGCCATCGCCATTCCTCTCCCACCTTGAATTTCTTAGCTCCCTCCACAGTCCACTTCTCACCTGCATAAGTTACTAGGGAATTGCATCTCCCTACCCCCTACCATGACATAGCCCGCATGCTTTATTTCCCTTACATTACCATGATTTGATCCTACCT
Source organism: Taxus chinensis (assembly GCA_019776745.2). NCBI lineage: Eukaryota > Viridiplantae > Streptophyta > Pinopsida > Cupressales > Taxaceae > Taxus > Taxus chinensis. The sequence goes on along the minus strand of CM034154.1, from coordinate 627,758,678 downwards.
CCTTGTGCTTCTCTGCTCACACCAAGTCACAAGTTACACTCACAACTTTCCCTAACTATTCTCTCTAACCTCTCAACCTCACATTCTCTCATTAAATCATAAGTCACACTCGCAACTCACCTTAACCCCTCACCTCACCATGATTCACTCTCATGAATCACTCAATATTTACCTCCAACTAACATGACTCGCCCACAACTCCACTCACTCATTCCTGAAAGAGTTTGTGAGAATTGAATTGGAAATGATGCACCACGAAGTAGTTACACTCCAATGGAATTGTAATGGCTCCAACGTAATCGTAAGGATCAATCAACAATGGAAGAACTAGCACAACAAAAATAAATCTTGCTCATTCATGAAAGAAAGTGGAGTGTCTTGGCATACTCATAAATCAAGAATGAAAGGGTACATATAGGGTGCTAAGAAACCCTAGTGCATGAAACACAAGTAAACCCTAAATCTAACCCATGTGGGATGACCCTCCATATGTGAGTGGAGGACACATAGGATCCCACACACCAAGACCCCCCCTTCATGAAAGATGGGGTAGTGGCTATGATGAGTCAGACAGAACTAGAAGACACTCCTAAACAACTAAGAAAGATGTGTCAATGGGACCCGACAACTAAAGGTATGATAAGGTGCCCATATATAAAAAAACATCTTCCTAGAAGAAGAATAAGAAGAAGAGGAATATATAGCCCGAAGAAGATGAGAAGCTGCATAAGACCTCACCCCAAGAAGAAACCATAAGTGAAGAAAATTCACCTCAATGAAGGGCTTGGTGAATATATCTGCAATCTGATCAACTGTCTGAATGTATTGAATTTCGATTATACCATCATGAATAAGATCTCGTATGAAGTGCATATGGATCTCAATGTGCTTCGTCCGCTGATGTTGAACTGGATTTCTAAAAATTGAGATAGTGCTCGTGTTATCACAATAGATAATGGTAGGCCTCCGAAAGTGGATGCCAAACTCTATTAGAATACCCTATAGTGGAACAACTTTTCTGGCAACATTAACTACTCATCTGTATTTTGTCTCTGTAGAAGATATCATAATTGCATTTTGCTTCTTGCTAGACCAACTAACAGGACCTGAACCAAGAGAGAAACTATAGCCACAGGTAGATTTCTAATGATCTAAGTCACCAGCCCAATCAGAATCTGTGAACCCGATCAAGTCAATATCCACCCCTCCATAATAGTGAATGCCATCAGTATAAGTGCCACAAACATAATGAAGGATCCGCTTAGCTGCTTTCTAATGTAGCTCATGTGGCTCCTGCATGAATCTAGACACAATCCCAATAGCATAAGATAAATCCAGTCGAGTGTGAGTCAAGTAAATCAAGCTCCCTACCAACTATCGATAAAGGGTAACATCAACCAAGGGAGTAGAGCAATCATAAACCAACTTAACCCCATAAAGAAAAGGAGTAGGAGAAGATTTGTAATCAGACATCTGAAAATGAGTAAGCAAGTTAAGAGAAAACTTAGGCTGTGAAATCACAATTCTTGAGTCATATTGTGAAATCTAGATCCCAAGAAAGTAATGAAGCAAACCTAAGTCAGTCATGGAAAACCTGTTGGCCAAGGCGATCTTCACAAAATCAACGATAGAGGAAGAGTTACCTGTGATCAATAAGTCATCAACATAGAGAACAAGGATGAGTATGGATTCATCTTGCCATAGAATATAAACATTTGGATCATAGTGACACCTAGTAAACCCTGATGTAAGTAAAAAGGACTCCATCTTGGCATACCAAGCCTGAGGGGCTTGTTTAAGGCCATAAAGAGACTTCTTTAACTTATAAATGAGGGAGGGATCATAGACATAACCTGGAGGTTGTTCCATGTAGATATCTTCCTCTAGGTCATCATGAAGGAAGGCACTCTTAACGTCCATTTGATGGATTTTCCATCTGTTTTCTGCAGCAATGAAAAGGGCCAGTCGAATAGAAGTAATCTTCATAAATGAAGAAAAGGTTTCAGTATAATCAACCCCAACTATCTGGGAGAAACACTTAGCTACTAATCACGTTTTAAAATTTTTGACATCTCCATCTACTCCATCCTTTGTTCAGAACACCCACTTACACCGAATGATTTTTCTTCCTTTTGGAAGAGGGGTGAGATCCCAAGTATCATTCTTCATGAGAGAGGAATACTCCTCATCCATGGCAGAATCCTACTCAGGAATATTAGAAGCCTCCTAGAAAAGACTGTGGATTAGAAGTAGAGGTGAAGAAAGAGTGGGTTTTGATGAAATATGAGCAAGTACATCTCATATCTGAAGTATCTCCAACTAAATATCCAGTGCTTTGCAAATTTTTCCTAGGCCAAAGAGGACTAGGAGGATCAGGCTTAGATTCGAAAGATTCTTCACTCGAGTGAGAAGGGACATAGTCCTCATCATCACTACTGTAAAAATCAAAATACTCAAAGGTTTTATGGTCAAGAGGATCAGGAAGAGGAGAACACTCAACAACATCATCATCTGATGAGTTAGAATCTGAATCAACAAGCTAAAGAACCTCAATAGGTAGAGAAGTAGAAGTTGAAGAAGACTCATCGAACTTAACACTTCTCTCAATATAAATATCATGAGAAGTAGGATTAAATAATCAATATCCCTTCACGCCATTAGGATACCCTACAAAGATACAAGGTTTGGATTGTGGTTCCAATGCCTTGCATTTCTTCTTGGGAATTTGAGCCATAGCCTTGGATCCGAAGACTTGAAAGTGCTCAACATCAGGCTTGTGTCCAAACCAGGCTTCAAAGAGTGGCATCCCTCTTACTACCTTGTGTGGAACACGGTTATGAATGTAATTAGCACAATTCACTGCTTCAGCCCAATACTACGAAGGAAGAGATTTCAAGTGAATCATATAAGTGGCCATCTCCTTAAGAGTACGGTTCTTTCTTTCTGCGAATCCATTCTACGAAGGGCTATAAGAAAATGTATGCTATATGGAGATCCCTTCAGAAGTACATAAATCCATGAGCCTATTGTTTACATATTCACCTCAATTGTTAGTTTGAAGAACCTTGATAGATCATTCCGCATGTTTCTTAGCAAGATCCTTAAAGTCCTGAAAATTTTCAAAAACTTCAGACTTATGCTTAAGAAAATATACCCAAGTATATCGTGAATAGTCATCAATGAAGGTGAGAACATAAAGAGCTCTAGTAAAATAAGGAGATGAAAATGGACCAGACATATCGCTGTGAACAAGATCCAAGGGACAAGTAGCTCTCCAGGCGTTTCCTTTGTCAAAGTTCTTTTAAAGATGATTTCTAAGGGTACAACCCTCACAAATACCCTTAGAAAACTTGACGTGGGATAACCCATTGACCATTTCCTTTTGTCTCAATTGTTCAAGGTAGCGATAATTAAGATTCCCGAAACACTCATGTCATAGCTTACTAACCTCATTTGCATGAGTGAGAAAGGTAGTGGGTGTAGAATAAAAAGTAAAGTGGGAAAAGGTATATAACCGGGAATGGTGATTTGTCTTTCCCTTAGCCACTGTAGTGTCATCGTTAAGCTCACGAATAATCACTGAGTTAGGACCAAATTCCACTTGCATTCCTTCACCAAGGCGAGTAATTTGGTAAACTGATAGGAGATTGGTAGAAAGATCAGGAACACTCAACACTTGGTTGAATGTTCCCCCACCCATCTCTACCATTCCACTACTGGAAACCGACACTGTCGTGTCATTACCCATCATGATTTGGGACATACCACAAGGCTCGATGTTGGTGAACTCAACATGCGAAGAAGCCATGTGGTACAAGGCACCTGAATCTATAATCCACGTCGATGAAGGAAAAACTTTGGCTACAAGGGCCTTTCCTTTCTTATTATTAGATTTAGACCCTTTTGCAGTAGAAGAATCGGTCTTTGGAGCATTTTGTTTGATAGACTCAGGAACACCTATTTGATTTTTCTCAAGTAAATGAGTAAGGTGATCAATTTGTTTTCTCATACATAGATGCTCTTTATGACTAGGATTCTTGCAATAGGAACACAAAAACTTGTCTTTTTGTGCTCTAGGCTTAGAAGTTGAAGCGTTTGTGTTAAATTTAGTTTTGGTCTTGGTTTCCTTGTTAGGTTGATCCTTTCTTTCTTTCTTCTTTTCAGTCTTCTTTTCCTTACTAGTACTTGCTACAAGGGCATGTGACTTGGACTTGAGAGACCCCATTTGAATGAGTTTGTCCTATTCTCGAATGAGTTGGGATGAAAAAAAGTCAAAGGAGGGCATATTCCAATCATTGCCCAAGGCAAATTTTGTAGCGCAAAAAATTGACACAAAGACATAATATTCAAGACCTAACTTAGAGAGAATCGACAAGATCAGTTGAGAATCTTTCTTCTCTACTTGACATTCGTTTAACAACAATCTAGTGTGGACAAACTTCAAGAAGTATGCTTGTAGATTTTCAAAATCACTAGGATTTAAACCTAGTAGTTCATTTTCCAACTCATGTGCTCTCATGTCATCTTGTTTTCCAAACATTTTATCTAATGTTTCCACACAAAATTAGGTGTTTCAGATGACTCAATGTGGAAGAGCAAGTCAGGAGAAACAAACATGCAAAGAAGACCTAAAACTTCATCACTATGGTTTAACCACTTAGATTTTTTAGGATCGTCATCTAGTTCAGTCTCAGTTCCCATGGTGATGCAGAATAACCCTTTACCTCTTAATTTCATAATCATTTTTGATCTCCACTTGAAAAATTTGAACGGTGTAAGAAAAGGAAGTGAATAAGCATCCATTGTGAAGAGAGAGAAGGAATCCAGAAAAGAATCACAACCACCAAGGACAATATAATAACCCCCCTACTTTTGGCACTTTATAGTGTAGTGCGTTGAATACAATCAGGTGTGACTGTACATCATGAAACAATTGGTCACTCAGCTTGCAATCAGCATAATAACGCACAAGAGAGGGGACCACAATTAAGTTTCATGGAGCGCATCAAAGCGACACCATAAACAAGCACAACATGCAAAAAAATGAAAAAGGGAAAAATCAATTCCTAGTTGTGAGAAAAAGCATCTCACATCACAATGGATATCCCCTTGCTGCAAACTATATCAGATGCCCTCACTAGTCGCAAGCAATAATAAGGGTATATACAAGTTTTAGAAGAACTCAAGATGAGTCCTGACAATATTCAGAACGTCGGAAAAGCACTCGGAAGGCAAATAGGTGCTCAGAGTGTCACTGCACACTTAAGCGCATGATTAGTAAAAAATAACGCCTAACGATTACCTTTTTGAAACGTCTAATTTGGCTAATTTTAGAGTTATTGGAGTTTTTTTTTTAAATAAAAAATAACATTAATTTAAAAGACAATTTTAATACTTTATTGATCGAAAAAAAAGAGATCGCAATTAATAGAAATAGATTTAATTTCAATTAAATTTATTAATTACGAATAGAAACTAATTAAGATAATGAAATCCTAATTAAAATTCAAATATACTTCCATTTTAAAAGAAATACCCACCAAAGAAAAATGAACACCCTCAAAAGAAATCCCACCAAAAATGAAATTTTAAAAAACTTACCAACTGGCACGTGGCTCGGTGGAAACCGTTGGAGGTGGGAGGATCCCGAGTTGGGTGCAGTTGGACGCGGGGAAGACGGGAAGCTCAGAGTGGGAGGTGGGAGGATCTTGCGTTGGGTGGAGACCGTTCAGGTGCGAGAAAGATGGGAAGCTGAGAGTGGGGAACATGGAGCTCAGCATGCAGGGAGCGGGTGAAGCCGTCGGAGATCCTAATGGAGCAATCTCAGGGAGTGGGATCGAGCACGAAGCAGGGGATGAGCTTGTGGGAATGGTGAACCAGGGACAATGTGAGGTAGTGGGAGCTTAGGGAAGAGGGTGAGACATGACCATAGGGAAGAGCCAAGGTGAGGTTGCAAGTCGAGCGGGAGAGCCAGAGCCGAGGGTACGAGCAGTTCGAGTGAGGATGGGGGAAGACCATCTCGGTGGGCACGAATGGAGAACCACATAGGAAGAGAGAAAGATCGAGGTAGAGAAAAAACACCACGTAGTATGGGCTCAAAAAGAATAGAGGGACTCAGCCTCGCAGAGGGTGAAGAACACAACTTGACCAGGACACGACCAAAGTGAAAAACCCTGTTTTCTACAAAATATATGCAAAAAAACACAGAGAAACTAGAAAAAAAGATCTAAAAATATACTTCCAGTTTAATAAATTTGATTAAAAAACCAGAAAAAGATAACCTCTTGTTTTAACAAATCTCCAAATTTATTCGCAGCTAACTAAATTTAGCTACAAAACCCCTGAAAAACTCAAGGAGACCTACACATGCACAAAGAACACAACAAAATGACAACTTTCCAAGAAAAAATTGTTAAATACATTAGCACTAAATTTCTAGAATATAACGATCGAAAAACTTGCACGAGTAAAAAAATGAGACCAATAGTAATTATGTTGGCTAGATTTTTTGCATAGCTGAAAACCTACGCAATCATGAGATAAATATTCCTCATTTACCGGTGAGGCTCCCGTGTAATATTTGTCAGTTAAATATGCTAGTATCTATTTGTGGGTTTTACTTTAACCATGCAGCTCATGAACCATAGCTGTATAGTTTTGCAGCAAGTAAGCAGTTGTTAAAGAAAGGAAATATCTAATGAAGAAGGAAATAATATAAACACAGGAAAGAAAGAGGGAAAATGTGCAACCCAATCAATAGATTACAGAGTTGATTGCATGCACATAGATAGAACCAATATATATTAACACAAAAAATTATAAGCAAAGGCAGCTTTCAGATCTAGATCTAGAATAACACAAAGTTTATAAGTAGATCTAAGACAAAAAGTTAGAAACAAAATGCACCATCGACACAAGTTCTCCAGAAATCTGCTCCTTTCTATTCCCTTGCTTCAAATAGCTATCAGGGATTTTAGCACAAAGTATGAAACACAAGAATGTTGTTTACAAATTCTGATCATTTAACCCATAGGTTCTTCCTCTACTTATAGAATGTAGAGGGGAAATTACAAGTTGGAAGCTTTTAGTGGATTGGCACATGTGGAAGTCGGAAAGGAAACAACTGACAATCACCCTCCTAGAATTCCTCTTTGCATGACATGCATGATTTGCAGCTGTAGGTAGAACCTTCTATTTTGCATGTCTGCCACCTATTTCTAAGTAGTTAACTTCTTCAAGTAATGACTTTTAAACCAATCACTTAGGTTTTATAATTTAATTGATCGCTCAATTACTTTGTTGGAGGAAATAAGAGAAAGAAGAAGAAAGAGGAAATTTGTAGTCTTGTCCTTTTTCACATTTTGCATGCAGTTGATTCTTCTACCTTTGATTCTCACCAAAATGAATCTAGAAGCAGCTGGATCTGGAAGTGGCTGGATCTGGAATTTTTCTTATGGGTGTTGTCCTTTGCCTTGTCTTCCCTTTTATCCTTGAAGCTTTTGTGGTTCTTCTCTTGTACATGCATTAGTGTAATGTTTGTCATAAATAACTCATCTTTTTTTATTTTTAATTGCATATGAGCAATTAAAAATTATGGAAAAAACTCCAGCTGAATGTAACTTCAATGAAGGCTTCAACTGGAAGATTGGGAGCACATGCACAAGATCCTAGAAGGAATTTTCCATGCACTGACTTCTTCACAGGCTGCATTCGAAACAAGAGGATGAAGCCTTTGCAATTATGGATCTAGATCTGGATTTGGCTTTGAAAGCTATGCATGATTCTATTGATCCTTTTCTTTCATCATGCTTCACCATGGCCAGAGCAATCTTTGTCTGAGAAACTCTTTTTCTTTTTATTCGGTTAGAATTCTTTATAATCGGTGCAGATCTAGAGATTTCTTCAGATTCAGAGGATATGTTCAATGTATTGGACATTGATTTAAGCTCCCTTTCAATTATATAAACATCTATAATGAATACATGCAATTAATTCAGACAAAGACGGAATCCAGAGCATGACCACTTGATTTTTATCATAAAAATTTGCATATAAAGCCTACTGCCCTAAAATTTGAGGCTTTGCTTGCATGCAAAACAAGCATAAATATTTGTAACTTCACTTGGACACCTGTAATACTATGTAGACAATTAATCAGACTTAAATCAAGCTCCTTCAAACCTAGGCGCCAAACTTTGAAGCTTTTCGGCAGTGAAAACACCTTCCTCTGAGCAAAATTCCTCCTTCTTTTGGCGCCAAAATTGCCCGGGCTGCACTTTCTTGCTAAAGAATTAATAAATCCATTAATATGGCAGCTCATGCTTATATAACCTTCATCATTCTATAATTAATAATTGCCTTTCCTATTTCTGGCAATTAATTAATTAAAAATTATGTTTTTCTCTTCAATTTGGCACCTATTTTGTGCATGCTCATGGCTTCCATTAAATAAATTAAATTTATTTAATTTTAGCATGCTACATTTAGTTCACTTTGGCTTGTCTTCATGCATTAACTTTCCTTCTATTTATGGCACCAAAAATTGGGTGAACAAACATTAATAAATATTATTAAATGCATTGATTATTCACCCAAGGTGGGTCACACTTTTTGGCAAGGGTGAATTCTAAAAATAAGAAGTCAACTTCTGATGAGAATTTTCACCTTGCACTGCAGCTCTAAAAAATCCCTTCTTCCACTTAAGTGATTTGAATTTCATCATGGGAATTTTTACCCTGCAAGGCAGGTAAGAAATTCCCGACGGTGCTTTAAGTGATTTTCTTTTATAATGGGAATTTTTACCCTACAAGGCAGGTAAGAAATTCCCGCCTTCCTGCCACATCTAATATTCCCATTGCAGCTTAAGTGACTTTGACTTCATGGGAAAAATTACCTTGCAAGGCAAGTAAAAAATTCTTGCCTTCCTGCCACTACCAAAATTCCCACTGGAAGCTTAAAGTCTTCCTTCAAAAAAGTGCGACTTGTATGAAAGATAACTTTTTCCAAAAGTGCGACTTGCATTGTGACTTCTGCCTTTAAAATTACGTGAGAATTTGTCACTTAGGGAAGCGTGGAAATTGGACGCGGAAGGTAGCCTTGAAAATTGTGACTGGCATAAAAATAACATTTCTTTCCTTTTTTGGATTTTTGGTGAAGAAAACACAAGCATGGAATAAAATTTGCCATTTTTGGAAAGGGTCCGGGAAGATGTAGCAACAAAAACTTGCATGTGCCATAACTTTCATTCTATGGCTCCATTTTAGGTGTCGTTTTCTCTAAAAGTGCATATATTCTTGAGTTCTATGCATTGATGGTAATATTTTTCTTATTTCCATAAAATCCATTTATTCCAAAAAATGTGACTTGTTTGGGAGAGGCTTTTTTTTGTGCACGACTTCATCTTTTTCGAGAGAACCCAACCCCCTGAACAAATTCCTTATGGCATGACGTCCGTAGATGATCTCCAGATAATCTAGGAAAGAAAATAGACTGAACCGACAAAGGAATTGACCTAGAGAAATTCACAGAAAACAAAACGGGAAAACACCAAAAACGTAAAACGTTGCCAGAAGTCATAGATAAAGCCAAGGATTCATTCCTGGTTAAAACCCTACTGGTATATAGGAATATTGACATGTAAGACCACAACAGGGTTAAACCAGAGCACAATTTGCCTCAAATGGGGCTCAGAATAATTAAATAAAAATTTCCCGCAGGCAAACCCCAACGACATAATATAACGAGTTTGGGCATCTGGGTATTTATTGAAATTGGATTATATGACTCTTTGCGAATATCTTGATGTAATACTGACATTTTCTGGCAATAAAAACACAAAACGACCTGTTATTTTAAAAGAACAATTTTTGTTTAACATGGGGTAGTCTCATATTTCAGGGTGAAATCTTGGGACACCAAATTAATACTCAAATGACGAATGCACGTTTACCCGATCTCAGCTCTGATACCATGAAAGAGTTTGTGAGAATCGAATCAGAAACGATGCACCATGAAGTAGTTGCAATCCAACATAATTGTAATGGCTCCAGCGTAATTGGAAGGATCAATCAACAATGGAAGAACTTACACATCATAAGCAAAGCTTGCTCATATAGGAAAGACAACGGAGTGTCTTGGCATACTCATAAAACAGGAATGAAAGGGTACATATAGGGTGCTGAGTAACCCTAGTGCATGAAACAAAAGAAAACCCTAAACCTAACCCATGTGAGATGACCCTCCATATGTGAGTAGAGGACATATAGGATCCCACACACCAACAATTCCAAGTCGTGTATGTGACTATCCCCACCCCAATAACTTGAATCACCCACAACTCCACTCACCCTCTTCAAGTTGCATATGAGACTCTCCCCACCCCACTAAATTGAATTACCAATGATTCCATTCATCTTGAATCTCTAGAGAGACTCACTCACACCACTCTTCCTTGCTCAACACTCCCACCTCAAATTCTTGCGTGACTCATCACCATGTATGCTCTAACTCACTTCTAGCCTAGTCATTAGAGAAACTAAATATTTCACCTACCTCTACGCTCATCTAGCCCATGAAAAAAAATTAAGTACACACTCCACACACTTCAATAAACCTCAACACCAACGTACTTACTCATAGCCACCATTTTCACCACAAGTTCTACACGCTTCATTGCTTGTGTGCTATGTCTCAGTGTAAATTTTAGTGACAAATATTCGTTAATTCATGAACATTCCTATCTTTAAAATTTTCCTTTTGCAAATTTTTAGAGGAGGAATTTGGAGTAGGTCACCTAAATTTAATAGGTATAATTTAATTTAGGGATTGGTTCACCTAGCATTTACTCCATTAGTCAGTTGTTTTAATTCAAATCACCTTTATCGCGAAATTGAAATTTACCAAATTCACCTTTATATATATATATATATATATATATATATATATATATATATGTATGTATGTATATATATATATGTATGTATGTATGTATATGTATGTATGTATGTATGTATGTATGTATGTATGTATGTAACATACATACATATATGTATAAACACACACAAACACACACATACTAATTACGTATTTACAATTCCATATGCAAATTTTGACTATTTTTTTTTAAGATCGAGATTGACTGGATATCACAAGTAGCAACGCTGCGGGCCTGTATTAAGGTATTTTAAATTTTTATGGTATTATATTTCATGCTAGTGGCATCTATGCTACCAAATGGTAGCATGTTCAATATTACTAGATGGTAGCATGCACAATGCTATCAACCAAAAACATTAGGTATGCTACCATCCGGTAGCATTGTACATGCTAGCATCTAGTAACATTGTGTATGCTACCAAACAGTAGCATGTACAATGCTACCAGTTGGTAGCATACACAATTCTAAAGGCCGGTAGCATTTTACATACTACTAACAATACATTGAACATGCTACATTATGGAAGTATATATAATGATATTGGTTGGTTATATTGTGTATTCTGTTAAAAATATTTGCAGTGTTAAGATTCAAACCTTTTTCACCTGTTGTTTACAATTTTTTAAGTATTCTTCTTTAAAAAATAACCTATTTGAAAATTCCACTTGTATAGGTACAACAAACTTTGTGAATAATAAAACAAGGCAGATCAACTTAAAACAAAAAAGTAGTATATTAAATTATTTCAAACAACCAAAAAATGAGGACTCAACTTGATCCACTGCAAACAATAACACATGTAATAGATTTTCATTAACTTTTTCTTTATTTTTTGTTAGTTTAGATTAAATTTTTTATATCTTTTTCATTGTCAAAACTTTTTAATGTTTAAATATAGAAACCCTTATTGTTAGTCGTATTCAACATGGAAAAATTAACCAAAACATATCCCCTAAAGAAACAACTGAAAATTTAGTAGATGAAGATATAATTAATGATGACATGTCATATATGGAAAACAATCATCACTACCATATTCCTCTAATAGATGAATTTTCTAATGAAAATATTCAAGTAGAAGATGATATTTCAGTACTCTTCAAAAAAAAAAATGTGAGAAGGAAGAAAACTACCTATACAATTAAAAGGTCTTTTCAGGTAGATTAGGGAGAAAAATATGCATTCATTGAACCTGTAGAGCCAAAAAATGGTAATGATACTCCAGAAGAATGTATATGTACAATTTAAGTTGGGAATTAGGAAAATAACATAAAATCCAACTAAAATTAGACATAATTGAGAAACATTGTGGTAAAATATATTTGACAATCAAAGAAAATGGTGGAAAATAATGAAGATGCATAGATGGAAAACAATGAAAGAATGCATACATGCAAGATATACAGAGAAGTATGAAATTAGGCATAAACATTATCAAAAACTTGTGGAGAAAGGAGGAACAGATAATGAAAATTTGGAAAAGTTGTAAATAATAATTTTAAGGTAAAAATACACAGTTTTCAATTGTATTCTTCATTCTTAAAATGAGCAGACCTATTTCAGATTTTTTTGAATTTAAGAATTTTTTTAAGTTTAATGGGTTTCCTTACCTTGCACAATCACATTGGTCAGATACCAGTGCTTAGGAAATGGAAAAAATGTATTACAATTATTGAAAATGAGGATTTGAAATAGAAAGTCAAGAATGTAAGTTTTATATCCCTTTCTATTGATGAGGTTGTAGAATTGGACAACACATCTTGGGTTTGCATGCATGTTTATACTTTTGAGAACCACACAATACAATCTCATCTTCTAGTTGTTCATAAAATTAAGGAAAACTACAATGTTGAAAGTATTTGTAAATTGATTATATCTAATTTGAAGGATATAATTGGGATGGATGATTATTTAATAGCTACAAAGCTTATATGTGTTGGTGTTGCTGGTAAATTAGTAATGCAGGGCCATAGAATGCGTCTATGTGTCCTCCTTAAAAACATCAGTTGTGCCTTACATGTTTCTAATTCGTTACATGGCTCATAGGATGAATCTTGCATACAAGATAGTTAGCACATTTGAAAATGTTGAAAAATTTGAAGAGCTTATCCGTGAATTACACGTGTATATGTTAAGCAGTCCAAAATATTTGTAGAGTTTCATATATATTTACGATTGGAGTGATAGATGGTAAAAAACTTCTTAAATATGTTGATATAAGATGGATTTCCATATATGAACATGCATACATAATTTTTGATGAATATCCATTATTAATTGGTTTCATGTTTAAGAACCATTATGCATGTTGACAAGACATTATTTTCTTTACCACTTAACATATTTGGAAACATTGTTTACACTTAGCAAGATTCTACCCATGTTGAATGAAATCAATTCCTTGGCAAAATATGCTCATGAAATTTCCATTTATATATTCGACTTCATTAGATTGGGAAAAAAAGGTATGTCAAATACTAGATTTTTTATACAACTCTCATGGAGTTTTTCAAGGACATTTATTCAATAGTTGGCAAAATTTTAAAAAAATTAAAAGATCCTAAAAGCTATTTTAGATTCAATGAAAGTGGTAATATTTGTATTCTTATAAATGGGAACGAGACTCAAATGCACAATTTCCAAAAAAGAGTGGATATTGTTGGATCAAACATTGAAGTACCTGTAACACGTGATTTATACAGGTCTTATATCTCAAAAAAGAATCAAATTGCAGAAAATTTCACAATACTTATCCAGTGAGATCATAAAATGATTTAAAAGGGATGAGATCATTGAGGTCATGACAACTATCAATCCTATATTTTGGAATCATGCATCAGGTAAGAAATCAATACGTGATTCATATAAACAGACACATGGGTACTCTCATTAAGAAATTTGGAAAATCAGTCAAATATAACTTTGTTTAAATTAAGGGTCTTCTTCAAAAGGAATTACTTTTATGTCAATCAAATCATTTCAGTATCACAATGGTCGAACAATATGACTTACTAAGTGAACCAACAAATAATGGTGCAATTACACGGCTATGGAAAACATTGTATCCTAGTAGCATCCTACATGAAAGCATTGGTGAATATTTCCGATTGTATGAATTGTGTCAAAAAATGATATTGGGATCGGTTGAAGACGAAAGGATTTTTAGCGCATTAACATTTTTTAAATCAAAATATCGAAACAGACTAGATAAAAATCTTGAGACTTGCTTGAGATTGTATGTTTCATGATACGATGTGGACACATTTCCTTATGAAAGAGTAATGTAAGTATTCAATTATCTTGCATAAAGGAGAGGGGTCTATAATTCTAATTCAGGGTCTAGCAGTAACAAAGAAGACATAAACATCAAAACATAGACTGAAAATAAGAACAAAAGATTAGATTAATAGTTTGTGTTTTGAATACCTAAATAATCTCTTAAGAATTGATTGAGCTACCTGATATAGACTAAAGATGTATGCATGGACATAATATTTATGGAAATCAAATTTCATACCATATTATAAGTATGTAACTTGCTTATTTGTGATAGGTGCATGTTCTTTATTGAATAATATTTTTAGTGTTGTAATTTATTTAGAGTTTTTAATCAAGAAATGTCATACTTTATTTTTTTCTATTGTATTTTAAATCAAAATAATATCATAACATTATTTGTGGAACTTACACTTGAATATAATATAAATACAACACAATATAAATTTTAGTTCTCAATATTTTCATATAATGAAGAAGAACAAAATTCGAAGAAAAGTATTTATATTTATAGTCTAAATATTAAACTGTTTTACAAATTGCAACCATTTTTTTAAATGAAATTTTTGATAATTTCATCTTGCAGCTTCATCCTTAAGAAGTAGATTCTTTCATTTGTTTTACTAACTCCTTTGCACTAGAACCTTCTTTTAAAACACTTGAATGAACAAGATCCTTCATAGTTACATTGATATTAAAAAGTATGTCGTGTTACAGATTTACTACATCACCAAAAGACAATAATGTTTGATCTTATTATGTTTTCTTCTTCAACAATATTTTAGGATCGGGTAAGTGCACGAAGTTGGGGGGCCAAAAAGTGGACAAGAATCTGAAAAAAAGCAAAACGCATATGCATTTTGTTAAAACGCGCTCAATTTTTAATTTTTTTGGCTCAAGAATCACCAAAGCATAACACGTACACATTACATAATGCGTATGCATTATGCCTACTATAAATAAAAAAAGAGGCCCGAGCCTCTATCATTTTACCTCCCTCAAACGCGAGTTTCAGAGCTTGTTCGTGCCCTCGCATTTTTTCATTCAGCTGGATCTCAAGCTCAAAGGATCATTTCTGGATCATCGGGAAGATCTGAATCGACGATGGTGCCACAGAGAAGAGGTAAGCACAATTATTTTCTCAAAATTGCATTGAAATATGATAATTATAGATTAAAATTTGAATTGAATACATATTTTTTATTGTTACAGTTAGAGGTCGAGGGAATCAACCACAACCAAACCCTGTTATTCCTGACATCCCTCCCAACACTCCCACAATTGCTCAACATCCCTCAGGTAGTCAAGAAGATTTAGCAGCCCAAATAGTTGAAAACAAAATTGAAATTGAGGATTTAATCAAAACAATGAGGGATGCACAATCTACAAACCCCCACCGCGCCTCTCTTGCAAACACATTGGAGGCATTACTTGTTCAAATTGATGTGGCAATGGGGCAAATTGATCATTGGAAAACTTACAGAGAGGGTTGTAGGGTTTATTATTCCAACAAATTGTCATATGTGGATGTAAAGAAAAAATAAATTTCAAAAGAACTCATATGCACCTTATTCACGACCCCCGCACTAATTTTCCTGTTCCGTTGACATGTAAATGATTTCCCATCCATTGGTGCAATAATAATTTGATTAAAAATAATTTTTGGGACCGATGGTGGATGGTGTTTGATTTTCCACCTTGTAATAACAATGAGGTGCCACTATACTTTCTGAGGAAACTCTATTGTGAGTTTATCCTCAATGAGATCCCAAATTATTTTGATTTCCAAGATTTCTAGGGCTGAGGAAAAGGATCTACACAGGATCGACCAGGTGCACAACATGCACCTATTCAGCAGGGTAGATTCCCCACACAGAAGCCCCCTCACCCTGAGATTGTCCCTCAAGCAGTGAAGGAGACAGTAGAGATTGATACACTCCACGCGTGCTTCAGGGGCTATCTGCGACCCTTGTTCGACATACGAGGGAGATTTCTGAGCCAGATGCTCATGGAGGTACACAGAGTATTCCCTCAGGGAGTACTAGCATGAGGCCACATTTTTGCTCGTCATGTGGTAGCATATGTTTGGGGCCCGAGGAGGATGATACTTTCATGCATACTAATTTTGGTGCACCTGGTGCTAGGGGTGAACATGATAATGTCACTATGTCAGATGTCCTTTTGAGTGAGACATTTGGATTACATTCATCGAGTGTCACCTTCGCAGGTAAATTTGTTATGTTTTGTTATGTGTGTTACAAAAAGTTTGGAGTACCTGATTTACTTATATATGTTAAATTTTTGAAATAATTGTATTTGTACATGTACATGCATTGATATTATAGCGTGCGCAGGAGGCACATCTTCATCCTGACCATAGGCGGCGAGCACCATGCATACACATACATTCACAGAGGTAATTTAGAATGTTAATTATGTAAAATTTTCACATACATGTGTATATATATATATATTAGTTTTGAAGTCAAATATATGTATGTTCTTGTATGTCCATCTAACTCACGTGATATACATGTTTGATAAAGATGTTGACTTCACTAGACACCCCACCATCTCTGCGACAAGTAGATAAAGGTGTTGCCACTGTGATTTCATCTACGCAGCAACTCACTGAGGTATTCAAACAACACGTAAATTTTGTTAAATTTCTCGTGTAATTCATATTATGTTAAATTACATGTTAGTAATGTCTTTCATTGTAGAATTATTAAATTATGTTAATAATGTCCTTCATTGTGTGTATGCAGGAGTTACCTGTGATAGGTAGCAGCCCTGTTCATTTGATTCACAGGCGTGGCGGGTAAAAACAATAGTTCTATATTGATAAAATTAGTTAAAATATTGTCATTATGTAGATACATGTACTTAGCTCTATTTTCACTAATTCTGATGTTAGATTTTCTGATCTTATGTGTATGTAGGGAACTTCAACCCCCTCCATTTTGACTTCGAGGGCACAGACTCCTCCATCTCGTCGTCTTCGTACCCCCATTCGTACTGCAGGAGCTCCCGATGACTCATCTGAGCGTGAGATGCAAATTCGGCATGATCGACAACTTGTGGTAAGTTTGTGTATTTATGTAAATACTTTCATTCTAGCATGGTCTTAAATACATGTTGAAAACATATATAAATTAAGTTTTGACAAAAAAACATTGTTTGCATTTACAGGCTCATCTACAGGCAAGTATTCAGCGGAAGAGGACTCGAAGCATGGGCTCGGATGATCCAAAGTCATCTCATGGATCTCCATCTTCGTCTAAGGGAGGGCCTTCTTCAAGCAAGGCCAAGAGAGGGATAGATTTTGATGAGTAGGAAATATATATGTCTTACATGACATTGTTTTTGTATGCCTATGTGCATGGCATTGTATGTACGCCTATATGGCATTTGAACTTGATGGTATATGACCTATTTGGGAATTTTTGTATTTATTATGCACATTAAAATACTATTTGGAACTTGATAATTTTGTATGAGACCTTACATTTCTGAGATTATTTTCGCATGAATCTAATATGATGTGCACTTGACAATATTTAAGACATTATGGATTATTTTTTCATTTATTGGTGATGTACATGTACTAGCATTTTCAATGTATAATATGCATCAAACTTTGGAAATCAATATTTATATAATGTATGTATATAAAGAGTTACCTAATCTGAGTAATTATTCATTCAATTTATCAATGTGTATATGTGTATTTACCTTACTTGCGCTTCTTCTTGCTCATGGTCTCTTTGTACTGGTTCCTATCTTATCATGCACTTACTACATTCTTCTATGCTTCGTAGTCTTCTCCCCTGTTAAAACACCCGACAGTCGTCACAATTTGATGCCTTTCATCTGTTGATATTTTGAGAATGTCTCTCCATATACATTACTCCAATGCTTGAGAATGTCTCCAGATGCAATGACATTCTGATTCAGACACTCAATGATTCTTGATTGTCTAATCCTATCCAATTCATGTTACTACCTTTAAATCTGTAGGCATTTCAAGTTATTTGGAAATCACATCACACCCTTCACTAGGCTTGATGACTACCCCTATCCTTTTTAAGGTGCTTTTGAAAGCATCCATGGGTTTATCATAACATAAATTATCAATGAATGGAAGGTCACTAAGCCGTAGGCCAGCTGACTCCCATCTAGAACTAAACAAGAAAGATTTACTAGGTGATTGATAACTCCCATGTGTTCTTAGACATACCCCTATCAAATTCATTCTTAAGCCAATCTAGTCATTCAGGGCTCTTAAGCGACTATGCCCAGACGGGGTAGCCCTACACTGACTCAGACTGCACTATTTCACGTGTTTACAAACAATAACATAGCACAAACAATAGAGAACCTTGAGATGGAGATGGAGAAAACCATGAGAGGATTTCGTAAGGGCCCGTTTGAAACATGTCTAGAAGGTCTGCAGATAAATAATGATGAGACATCTCTAGGTGCCACAGAGTCTGAGAAATCACCGTCAAAGATATGGCGTGTTTGGGCCTCAAGGCTCTTAAGCGACTACGCCCAGACGAGGTAGCCCGAAAGCACATGGGGGAGCGTAGGGAACCAAAACGAATGCCTCAAATAGTGGGCCACCCTGACATGTTGGTGTAGTTGTTTGGTCCCACGAGCTTCCGTTTGTAAACTACAACGTCTGACAGCCCTACACTGACTCAGACTGCACTATTTCGTGCGTATTTGCAAACAATAGCACAGCGAGAGAACCAGATGGAGATGGAGAAAACCATGAGAGGATTTCATAGAGGGCCCCAACATGGAGGTATTGGATCTGATGAGATATCTCTAGGTGCCATGGAGTCCGAAGAAATCACCCGTCGAAGATATGGCGTGTTTGGGCCTCAGGCTCTTAAGCAACTACTCCCAGACGGGGTAGCCCAAAAGCACGAGAGCATAGGGAACCAAAAAAAATTCCACTAGCATTCACCTAGGCCACCCTGATGTGTTGGCATAGTTGGTTTGGTCCCATGAGCTTCCGTTTGCAAACTATAGCCTCTGACAGCCCTACACTGACTCAGACTGCACTATTTCACACGTTTGCAAACAATAGCACAGCGAGAGAACCAGATGGAGATGGAGAAAACTGTGAGAGGATTTTGTAGAGGGCCCCGACATGGAGGTCTTGGATCTAATGAGACATCTCTAGGTGCCACGGAGTCTGAGAAATCACCCATCGAAGATATGGCGTGTTTTGGCCTCAGGGCTCTTAAGTGACTACGCCCAGACGAGGTAGCCCGAAAGCACGGGGAGCATAGGGAACCAAAAAAAATCCTCCAATAGTGTTTCACCTAGGCCACCTTGACATGTTTGGCATAGTTGGTTTGGTCCCACGAGCTTCCGTTTGCAAACTACAGCCTCTGGCAGCCCTACACTGACTCAGACTGCACTATTTCACACATTTGCAAACAATAGCACAACAAGAGAACCAGATGGAGATGGAGAAAACCATGAGAGGATTTTGTAGAGGGCCCTCAACATGGAGGTCTTAGATCTGACGAGATGTCTCTAGGTGCCACGGAGTCTGAGAAATCACCCAGTCGAAGATATGGTGTGTTTTGGCCTCAGGGCTCTTAAGGGACTACGCCCGGACGGGGTAGCCCGAAAGCACGGGAGCGTAGGGAACCAAAATGAAGCCTCCACTAGTGTTCACCAAGCCACCCTAATGTGTTGGCATAGTTGGTTTGGTCCCACGAGCTTCCGTTTGCAAACTACAGCCTCTGGCAGCCCTACACTGACTCAGACTACACTATTTCAGCGTTTGCAAACAATAGGACAACGAGAGAACCAGATGGAGACGGAGAAAACCACAAGAGGATTTTGTAGAGGGCCCCAATATGGAGGTTTTAGATCTAATGAGACATCTCTAGGTGCCACGGAGTCTGAGAAATCACCTGTCAAAGATATGGCGTGTTTTGGCCTCAGGGCTCTTAAGCGACTACGCCCGGACGAGGTAGCCCGAAAGCACAGGAGTGTAGGGAACCAAAATGAATCCTCCAATAGAGTTCACCAGGCCATTTAGACATGTTTGGCTAGACGGTTTGGTCCCACAAGCTTCCGTTTGCAAACTACAACCTCTGAAAGCCTTACACTGACTTAGACTACACTATTTCACGCGTTTGCAAACAATAGGAAAATCCTTTTTTAGAGAACCGGATGGAGACATGAGAAAACCACGAGAGGATTTTGTAGAGGGATCCCCAACATGGAGGTTTCAGATCTAACAAGACATCTCTAGGTGCCACAAAGTCTGAGAAATCACCTATCGTCGAAGATATGACGTGTTTTGGCCTCAGGGCTCTTAAGGGACTACGCCTGGACGAGGTAGCCCGAAAGCACGGGAAGTGTAGGGAACCAAAAAAAATCCTCCACTAGTGTTCACCTGGCCATACAGACATGTTGGCCCAGAGTTGGTTTGGTCCCACAAGCTACCGTTTGCAAAATACAACATCTAGCAGCCTTACACTGACTTAGACTACACTATTTCGTGCGTTTACAAACAATAGGACAACGAGAGAACCAGATGGAGATGGAGAAAACCACGAGAGGATTTCATAGAGGGCTTCAACATGGAGGTTTTAGATCTGACGAGACATCTCTAGGTGCCACGGAGTCTGAGAAATCACATGTCGAAGATATAAGGTGTTTTGGTCTTAGGGCTCTTAAGAGACTACGCCCGAATGAGGTAGCCCGAAAGCACGGGGAGCATAGGGAACCAAAAAAATCCTCCACTAGTGTTCACCAGGCCATTTTTGGATGTGTTGGCCATAGATGGTTTGGTCCCACAAGCTTTCGTTTGCAAACTACAGCCTCTGGCAGCCCTACACTGACTCAGACTACACTATTTTGCACGTTTGCAAACAATAGCACAACGAGAGAACCAGATGGAGACAGAGAAAAATGTGAGAGGATTTTGTAGAGGGCCCCAACATGGAGGTTTTGGATCTAACAAGACATCTCTAGGTGCCACGGAGTCTGAGAAATCACATGTCGAAGATATAATGTTTTGGTCCTCAGGGCTCTTAAGGACTACGCCCGAACGAGGTAGCCCGAAAGCACATGGGCAGTGTAGGGAACCAAAAAAAAGCCTCCACTAGTGTTCACCAGGCCATACAGACGTGTTGGCCTAGATGGTTTGGTCCCATGAGCTTTCGTTTGCAAACTACAACCTCTGGCAGCCCTACACTGACTCAGACTGGGGCCACTATTTCGCGCGTTTACAAACAATAGGACAACGAGAGAACCAGATGGAGACAGAGAAAACCATAGAGAGGATTTCATAGAGGGAATCTTAACATGGAGGTCTTCAGATCATGATGAGACATCTCTAGGTGCCATGGAGTCTGAGAAATCACATGTCGAAGATATAAGGTGTTTTGGTCTCAGGGCTCTTAAGAGACTACGCCCGAACGAGGTAGCCCGAAAGCATGGGGAGCGTAGGGAACCAAAAAAAAGCCTCCACTAGCATTCACCAGGCCATTTTGACATGTTGGCATAGTTGGTTTGGTCCCACGAGCTTCCGTTTGCAAACTACAACCTCTGGCAGCCCTACACTGACTCAAACTGCACTATTTCACGCGTTTGCAAACAATAGCACAACGAGAGAACCGAATGGAGACGGAGAAAACCATGAGAGGATTTCATAGAGGGCCCCGATTTGGAGGTCTTAGATCTAACGAGACATCTCTAGGTGCCACGGAGTCTGAGAAATCACCCGTCGAAGATATGGCATGTTTGGGCCTCAGGGCTCTTAAGGGACTACACCCAGACGGGGTAGCCCGAAAGCACGGGGAGCGTAGGGAACCAAAACGAAGCCTCCACTAGCATTCACCAGGCCATTTGGATGTGTTGGCCTAGTTGGTTTGGTCCCACGAGCTTCCGTTTGCAAACTACAGCCTCTGACAGCCCTACACTGACTCAAACTACACTATTTCGAGCGTTTGCAAACAATAGGACAACGAGAGAACCAATGGAGATGGAGAAAACCGTGAGAGGATTTTGTAGAGGCCCCGACATGGAGGTCTCAGATTTGATGAGACATCTCTAGGTGCCACGGAGTCTGAGAAATCACATGTCGAAGATATAAGGTGTTTTGGTCTCAGGGCTCTTAAGAGACTATGCCCGAGACGAGGTAGCCCGAAAGCACGGGTGGAGGAAACCACCAATGTTCAATGATTTTTCCACAGGATGCAACTATGTAGACTATGAACTTATTTTTTTGGGGAGACCACCAATGTTACAACTGTTCATTTTGAAAGAATGAATATCTTCAATCAAACAGAGAATGAAGAGCCTGAATTTTTTTGGACATTACAAAAGGTTGTTTGTGCCCAAAAAGAAGCCGAAGGCCATATAAATTTTTAGTCTTCAACTTTAGATGACAATGAACATCTGAAGAAAAACAATTAGGTGAATATGTCACTATGATTCAATAAGAAATGCCTCCTGAAAATTCATAAAGAGTCAATTTGATTACCCAAAAACATCTGGAAGAACTTAAAGAGAAGATACGAGCAGAAGAAAAGGAAAAATGGGAAGCATGGAAGGATCACAACTTAACTAGAATGGAAGATCTATGTGATGTTGTCGATAGAAATCATGGATAATATTAAGGACAACATGCCAAGTTGATTATTTTTATTGATCCCAGCTGCTTCAACTTCACAAATCAAACCAGGTAGTTCCAAAAGTAGCATACTGAAAGAAAAACTGCAATGAAGTATTGATAATTGAGCCTGAAACTCATTTAGAATTGTAATTTATTTTTTGATTGAGCATCATTAAGCAGTCTTCATTAGATTGAATAAAATGGAAATTCATTTTATATGACCCTGATGAAATAGAATGCTTGTTTTAGTTTATTACTCCATCTGGTTCTCATTGTCCTATTGTTTGCAAATGAAATAGTGTAGTCTTCAGTGTAAGGATGCTAGATGTTGTATTTTGCAAATGGTCAGCTATGGGACCAAACCATCTAGTTTTATTCATGGCCATTGGTTAACTGCTAGTTGAGGCTTTCTTTTTGTTCCACGTGCTACCCGTGCTTTCGGGGCTACCTCGATCTGGACGTAGTCCCTTAAGAGCCCTGAGGCCAAAATCACGCCATATATTTGACGAGTGATTTCTTCTATGGCACCTAGAGATGCATCTCGTCAGATCTGAGACCTCCATGTCAGGCCCTCTACGAAATCCTCTCATGGTTTTCTCCTGTCTCCATCCGGTTCTCTCGCTGTGCTATTGTTTGCAAACGCATCGAAATAGTGCAGTCTAAGTCAGTGTAGGGCTGCCAGAGGCTGTAGTTTGCAAACGGAAGCTCGTGGGACCGAACCAACTATGCCAACACATCAGGGTGGCCTGGTGAATGCTAGTGGAGGCTTCGTTTTGGTTCCCTACGCTCCCTGTGCTTTCGGGCTACCTCGTCTGGGTGTAGTCGCTTAAGAGCCCTGAGGCCCAAACACGCCATATCTTTGACGGGTGATTTCTTAGACTCTGTGGCACCTAGAGATGTCTCATCAGATCCAAGACCTCCATGTCAGGGCCCTCTACAAAATCCTCTTGCGGTTTTCTCCATATCCATCTGGTTCTCTCGTTATGCTATTGTTTGTCAAACACACGAAATAGTGCAGTCTACAGTCAGTGTAGGGCTGCCAGATGCTGTAGTTTGCAAACAAAAGCTTGTGGGACCAAACCAAATATGCCAACACGTCTGGGGTGGCCTGGTGAATGCTAGTGGAGGCATTTTTTTGGTTTCCTATGCTCCCTGTGCTTTCAGGCTACCCCGTCCGGGTGTAGTCGCTTAAGAGCCCTGAGGCCCAATCACGCCATATCTTCGACGGGTGATTTCTTAGGACTCCGTGGCACCTAGAGACATCTCGTCAGATCCAAGACCTCCATGTCAAGGCCCTCTATAAAATCCTCTCACAGTTTTCTCTGTCTCCATCTGGTTCTCTCATTGTGCTATTGTTTGCAAATGTGTGAAATAGTGCAGTCTGAGTCAATGTAGGGCTGCCAGAGGCTGTAGTTTGCAAACGGAAGCTCTTGGGACCGAACCAACTATGCCAACACATTGGGGTGGCCAAGTGAATGCTAGTGGATCATTATTTTTTGGTTCCCTATGCTCCCCGTGCTTTCGGGCTACCTTGTCCAGGCATAGTCGCTTAAGAGCCCTGAGGCCCAAACACGCCATATCTTCGACGGGTGATTTCTCAGACTCCGTGGCACCTAGAGACATCTCGTCAAATCTGAGACCTCCACGTAAAATGGGGCCCTCTACTAAATCCTTCCATGGTTTTCTCCATCTCCATTCAAACTGAGTCAGTGTAAGGTTGTCCATTGCCAATCACTTGAATAATATAGGTGGTGAAATGAGAATTTTAATAAGATATTTTTACAATATAGGTGGTGAAATGAGAATTTATGTTTGTTGTTCCTATCTAATATTTAATTTCTCTTAGCTTCACTTGGCTTTGAGAATAATAAATTCTCTACTGACAGTGCCAACCACGTGAAGGTTTTTTGGCACCACTAACCTACATAAACATGTTAGTAAGCAATTAAATAGAATTTTAAATCATACAAAATTTAAACAAAATCATTTAAGTAAATATTCAAATCAAATTCATGAAGAACATACCTTTGTAAATTCAATCCAATGAACCACAAGGATCAACTCTATTCTTGACAGTAGCAAGAATTGCTTCATGATCTGATTCACGAACTTTCCACATATTTTTGTTTGATGGCCAACCTTGATATTTGATCAATTTAATATTTGTTGCAAGGACC
Source organism: Taxus chinensis (assembly GCA_019776745.2). Classification (NCBI taxonomy): domain Eukaryota; kingdom Viridiplantae; phylum Streptophyta; class Pinopsida; order Cupressales; family Taxaceae; genus Taxus; species Taxus chinensis. The sequence goes on along the minus strand of CM034154.1, from coordinate 627,733,636 downwards.
AAATGTTAATAGTAAAGTATCTTCCGATGTACTTCATAGTCTTTAAACAACCAAATGTTTGATTTTTTGATAGGATATCATCGAAGCCAAGTTCCGGTGACTACCATTGATCCAGTGGGATACTCAAGGTATTCACCATCAATGACTGTGGAAGTCAAAAAAAATTCCCCTCTACACAACAAGATAAGAAGTAGTATGTTCCCTCTTCGTTAAATTCCGTCGCAATAACTGCAAAAATGTGCCCTATGTATCACAAAGTAAAATTGTTCAGTCAATTTATAAATTCATTAAGAGTTGACCATTTAATAATTTATAAATCGAAAACATGGCATGTACATATATGTATGTACCTTGTTGCACTAAATCAGAGACTTGGTCAAAGTCAGGTGATGTTGTCATTTGATCTAAAGACCCTGCAAGTTGTAATACTCGTGGAACTTGATGTGTGTCGAGTGGAATTAGAGGTCTACAAATCCATTCATCCACCCACTGTTGTGACTCACAATCATTCCACGTAAAATCAATGCATGATATACAAAAACATGTCATGCACCTAGTATAAATAGTCCAAGCATTTGCATCTGAACTATGGAATGAGTGCATATCACTTGATCCTGTAACTGTCATACAATCTTCAAAGTTTTCCAGATGTTGTTGCTCTATCAACCAAAAATATCTACGAACCGTTGATCTCTCTTGAGATTCATGGCCCATATTCTTGACACATCAATCAACAATGTTTTTTGCATCTATAAATTTAGCACCATCCTTGAACTTTAACTCTTCTCTTGCAAGTGCTCTTTTCACACATGCTCCTACACCATCATGCTCTCCTTTTCCATGCCCCTACCTCAGTAAAACTCTAGATATGTTGTACATTTGTTTCTTTGTGCATCCTGCTTAGCCAATAAAATATCCATGCATTCTTGAATTATGATGTGTAGTTGTCCGACCAAATGTAATGTTAATCGAAACTAATGTTCCTCTCATTCAAGTTCACATAAAACACCTGGAAACACCCTTGTACATATTCTGTAGAATGTGTTCGATCATCACTGATGTAGAAATGATACTCTCTTAATATTTTTTGATCTTGCTCAGTACTTTCAGGAGAGTGCATGAATGTTATATGCATGAAAATAGAAACTTGCACTGAGTTATAATATTGAGACTGAACCTCCATTTGTGGCTGCAATGTGTAATTATCCATGAAAGTCAACTACTTAAAAAATAGTACCAAGTGGGAATGTGTCCTTGCTTTACTTGAATTGTTCATCCAACTATCGAGCTCTATGTGTGTGCCTTGCATACTCATAAAAAATTTCCTCTCTGAATTTGACCATATATTTTGATACAGGTAATTGTTTTGTAACAAGCTCACACCTCTTAGATTCTTTTCCATCTTTTAATTGATATGCCACCGATTTATATTTGGTGAAATCAACCAATTCTTTTCCTATTGAATATGTACTCTCCTTGTGGATACAACTTTTCAGATTTGGCAAGCCACTGCATACATTGCACGTTCCATCCAAACATGCTTTGTTATAAAAAAATTGTCTTGTTAATTTTTCACAAAATATTGTCAGAATAAATTCCCTTGAAGATTTTTGTGGGACATTTATTCCACACTTCTGCAACATGATGTCAGTATGCAAAACACTATGTATTTGACAAAAAAACATCATAATGCATTGAAAATTCAACATGATGCCTGAAACAACAAGTGGTACGTGAGTGATTGATTTTCACATAAAAGGGTTTTCTCATTTCAAAGAATCTTTGGCTAATGTTAATTTGTGGATTTTCATTTTTAAACTTAGAGAACAATTCTGCTTGAGTCATATCTAAGAAATGTTTTACACACAATTCACGATTACGAGAACCTATTCTTCTTTTTACTGTATCTCTTCTATTCAGTGACACCCTTGTGTTCTCATTCCAAAATTTTACGATTAATTCTTTTAGAATATCAGATGTATTATTGTCTTTTCGTGAAAATTCTGCTAGAGAAAGCCCAATAGTCAGTGTTATTGACTAACTTAAGACGTTTACGTCTCTCTATTGCTTTCATTAGTGTTTTTCTGTTTAGCTTCAAAGCACTGCTTGTTTTTCTAATCAAGCTTTTATTAATTGTTTTATCACTTACTATACAACTAGTTAGTGCAAGTCGTGTAGCATTACTATCTTTGGTGCGTCTTTTGCCACCTACAGTTTGGTATGATTTATGTATGTTTTCAACAATTGACGCATTTTGATCAACAACATTAGATGTTATTAACCCCAGGGTCTTCATTATAGGTCTCATCTTAATTAATTTCATCAATGAAACAAATAATTGACATCTTTGTGTATCATTTAAATTCTCAAAATAATTATCCCAAATTCCATTAGCTTTTCTTCTTGCATTTCTTTCAGACATTTTGTTAGGCATTGGTTTTATAATGTTTTCATCAATTTCAATTAAGTGAATTGGTTTTCTTAGCGAAATGGAAGGAGGTGTTCTTAGAGGTGAAGATTCCTTTACAAGGTTTCTACATTCAATGTTTTCATACAAATTTCAGGGTTAACATTTGGATTCTCAAGTAAGGGTTCAACAATTGGATTCATATCAATTTCTTCATCCATACCAACATTATCATTCAATTCAATATCATTATTCATTACAAAATCATTATTCTATACATTTTCATTATGTATTTCATCCCAATTTTCTAATACATTAGCTACATTTGATATAACAGATGTACATTGCCCTGCTCAAAGTTTTTGCATTCTCTTCAATTTTTTTATTCTCTTCTCTTCCAATTGCTCCGGTGTCTTATTCTTGACTTTCCTCTTGTCCTTAGCTGGATGTTTATTGCCCATGATTAGAAAAAATCAACTAGTGGGGTAGGGGACAAAAATAAATACTAAAAAATTGTGTAAGAATGTAGAGAATATTGCAGACAAAACAGAATGTTTACAGAATTCCCGTGAAAGAGATGAAAGGGACGTTGGGGGGCCACAATATATAAAACAAAGAAAAACGCGTACGCATTTTACATTTTCTCTTTTCCCAAGCCATGCCTCAAGGCTTGGGATCCGGTTTGGATCCCTAAGCCTGAGGCATGGACCTGCACAAACATAGCAAACAACGAGTTTTTACAAGAAAATATAAAAATGACACTTCCTCTATGATATATCAAAATAAAACAATCAATCCATTTAAAAAAAATTACACCATGACGTCAAGTAGAGTCTCTTCTTTCTAAAAATATAAATTTTTAAATTTTATGATTAATATAAGGTTTTCATATTATTTATTTTCTAACTATGCCTTTTTATAGCTATTTTTTGAAGTGTAAATATGTCTATCTTTCATGGTGTATCTTTTTTTTGGGTGATTGAAATTTAAAAAAAAAATTATATTATCCCAAACTAGGCATAATTCTATACATATTAAAAAAAACAATCTAATTTTCGATATTTTTTGAGGTAGTTAGGGGGGCACAGTCGGAACTCCATTATTTTTCAAAACATAAAATTTTTGTACTAGAAAAATCATAAATAAAAAAATATTTTCTAAAAAAATCTAAAAAAAATGGAGCCCAAACTAGATTTTCCTAGCTATCTTTCTACTAAAGGGTTTTCAAAAATACCAAATGGTGCTCAAAAAATGGTGGGGGGCACGAAAATCACTCTATTATGTTTTTTAACAAAAACAAGAGCATCTGTTGGTATTTTAGTTTTTTGACCCACTTAAACTTATTCGTTTTCAAAAAAATTTAGTAGCTTAGAAACTAGACTCCAAATGCTACGATTCATATTTCTACAACATCTTCCAATTTTGAGTGTAACTATTTCGAAAAACTCGTACAAGTTGAATTTTTTTTTTTCAGAAAAATGCGTCCACTTAAGACCCCTTTTGGCCCCCCAACTTGGTGCACTTACCCTTACCTCATTCTTCAAATTCTGGTACTCTCGACTACATTTTTTTTAAAAAATAAATTAAAATTTTAAAAAATGTAAGTCATATTTGTAAATTATTTAAAACTTACCAATACCTTATCCCTTTCCGCATTTGCAATAACAATAAGGCCCTTGTCTCTTGACCACATATTATGGTAGGCTTGTGCTTCTGCATTTAAATTATATATTTTTTTCGACATTATATCTAATAAATCATCATTATAAGTATTTTTAAGAGACACAGTACTAGACACAACATGATTCATCAAAATATCAAGCTTAGCTGGTTCATTTTGAATTGAAGAATATAATAATTGTCTTTGGGAATGGTTGTTAAATCGAGAATTTATTTCTTTAATAAAAAATTTAGCCCTAAACTCAAAAATATTAATAGTTCTATATCCTTTGATAAAATATCATTAACTAGGGCTAGAATATTGTCATCCAAAAGTATCTCAAGTGAAAAAAATGGTTTTTTCGAGAAGGTGTGTTTGATATTTGTTCTCTTGCTAGAGAAGGCTGCCTTATCCCATGAATCATATCTTGGGTATTGAATGTTCCATGGGTCTGATCCCCACTGACGCTATCAATGCCAAGATATTCTTTATCTAAATAAATTTCAATCAAAATAGAAACACCCCACACACTAGTAACATTTCCCAATGAAAAAGTTTGAAACTAAGCTAAAAAATTAAGGGTTCCCCTATTTGAAGTTGGAGCATTAAATGAAATGTTTCCCACTACCCCTAGTCTTGACATTTTGTTATGGCGGTGGTAGTGGTGGCATCTTTCATCTCAAAGTAGTAGATGTATTTGGAATTGGAGATAGAGGAGGCACTACAACAATCGATTGTAAAAAACATGAGAAAATAAAAATGAAAAATATAACAAGAATGGAATAATAGAAAATTATATATCATTTATGATTAAAAAACATTAATTCTTCACGTAGATCGTAGTTGGGGCCTATTTTTGTTGTTTTAGTTGATGTTGAGGGGCAGATTAAAAAGACTGTGAGTGAGATTGATACTAGTAGTGTTGATCTAAACATAATTAACCATTGACAATTTAAATTTATCAGTTCCATCATTTAAAAAAAATAAAATTTATAACAAACTAAAAATAAATTAAAATTAAAACTTAAATGAGATACATACCATGCAGTAACAAATGTATATCTTGATCTTGTGTTTCATCAAATTCATATACAATTATTATTGGGATAGAATGAACCCAATGATATAAACCTAAGCTACAAGGGGTTATTGCACCAAAGGAATGTAAATAATTTATAAATGTTTGATGTATATTTATATAAAATTATATATATGTTAAGCATATAGGAATATACAAATATTAAAAACATGCAAATAGTGGTATGGTGGGCATGTCAATTGGATGAGGAGTTAAGGTACTCCTTATCCATTTAACTTGATAAATTATTATTTGTGGAGTGGAGCGAGTGGTGTCCTCAGCCTGCTAATATTTTGAAACACTAACTGAATCTCTGAGATTACAATGATGGACCTTTATAACACTAAACAAAGGAAAAATGAAAACTTTAACCAATTTATACAATGATGGTGAGGAATCGTGAGTCGATTATTATGCTTTATTCCGAAGAAATAGTTGGTTAGCATCTTCATTCCTAACCTCAATAATAAACTATCTTTTCAAATTCAGATGCATTGTATTACAAATTTTTAGGAATTCATTAAGAAGGGTAGTCAAATTGAAAAGGCTCTCATTGTAAAATGAATAATAAAAAATCCTTCCAAATACCAAGAAAACAACAATAATCATTCTTAAGAAAAATTCAAGTATATCAATTAGAACCATAATGTTGTCAATGATGGGCTCACTAATAATCATAATGTACATAATGCTCAAAATAATCAAACAAAAGCATCTAAATCAAAAAAATAAATTATTGTTCCAAACAAGGAAATTCCTTCTCATGAATATAAACGATGAAAATTCACGCCATTGGGAGAAAGTATTTCAAGTATCTTATGTCAACTAGAAAGTTCCAACATGGTAATTTACCCCATAACAAGACCGTTTAAAGAAGGGCAGCCAAAACCATCTTGGTATAAAGAAAATGAATATTGTGATTATGATTGCATTGATGGCTATAGTAGAGGTCATTATATGAAACTCCAGTATTATATCTAATATCTCATTGATAGAAGAGACATTTCAATTGAAGATCCATCACCTAAAAACACGCCAAATGACAACTTAAAAGTGTTTTAGAACCCTTTTCCAAAGCATGGTACAAACGGTATAGCTCATGATAAAGGCCAATCCTCAAACCATGTTGAGTTTAAGTCAATCATTTAATTTATCAAAGAAATACCCAAATCAATTGACACATTCAAGTTTCATGCTCTTAATTATGCAATGGCCACGTGAAAGAAAAAGGTTTAGGTTCCTACACCTAAAAAAACCATCCACATCAACCACACCTCAAGTATAAAATCCTACAACTACAACCAATTTAAAACCAACACCCAATACTAAATCTTCCACATTTGGTGTTTATGACCTTGCCAAACATTTATATATGATGCTCATGCATATCTCCCTCATGGAATTATTAAAATGTCAACCGCACTTCAAGATATCCTTACTCATGCTCTTCATGAAGCATTTATTCCTAATGATATCAACACGCAATAGTTTCAAAGAAGTCGTTTCCAATATTTCACCTTCCAGTCCTATATAATTATTTGATCCTCAGAATCTCTTAAACCATAACCTTCAAAATAAAAAACTCATTGTACAATGAATCTTATATCACCAATCAAAAAATTCAAAGAGTTTTTATTGAAAATAGAGCTTCCTTAAATACTTGCTCTATGAAGTTGTTGTGATTCCTTGGTTGTACCAAATAGAGTTTAGCAACTAATGATATAACAATTCATGGTTATGATAATAATGAATAACAATATTTTGTAATAATCAACTTATCTATACAAGTTGGCCCATGAAAGCTAGACACTATTTTGTTAGATTAGGTATTTACCTTAGCTCATGTTCACCTAGGTGTTTTATTTACCTTTATTATATTTATCCTCACCCACTTATGTGTGTGGATATTTATTTTATCTTATTTAGATATTAGGAGATATTATCTAGTTGTTAGGTATAGTTCTTTCCTTGATCTATGGTATTGACTAGTTCTTTTCTTGATTTATGGTATTGAATAGATCCTTGATGTCTAGTTCTCTCCTAAATCTATGGTCTTGACTAGTTCTTTGATGACTAGTTATTTCCTTGATTTATGGCTTGATCTACGACCTTGAATGGTTCTTAGATAGTTATTCCTTTCCTATATAAGCAAGGCCCATTCTCATTGTATTTCATTGAGTTCCATAATAATATATGATATTGTTGCTCATTTGTTTGCAAAGGTTTTATGTAAAGTTATTCTAGTGAATTACTTTCATCTTATAGATCATGGTGTTTGATTAGCATATAAATTCTCATTGAAATCCTTAGCCCTTAGTCACATGGTATGGTTATATGCGGGCTTATAAATTATGATTCCTACTAGTAGGTTCCTAACTCCAGCCCCCTTTCAATTTATTTTTGTGGTGAACACAAGAGTATTTTATTTTGTTTTAGTGGAAACTAAAATAAATAGTAGAGCATAATATTGAAAAGCTTGTATCTTTTGATCGGTAACTCGGTTTTGAGTGCCTTTTTTTTGCAAAAGTGCCTTTTTTTTCATGCTCTTTCCTTTGGAAATATTTATTATGAGAATTTCCCTATAATTATAAATTTCCACACTCATTATAAAGTGTCAAATATGGAGGAGTGTTGTAATCAATTGTGAATGTAATTTCGATTGAGCCTTACGTCCTAAAATTTTGGGAGTTGCATTCTTGTATCTATCATAGATTGTAAGAATGATATGCTCTTCTCTCAAGTGTGTGGACTTCAAGAGGATATTGTAAAATTTGTAGAAGAAAATAGGTCGCTCAAGAAGGGAAATTATCTTCTACAATCACTCATTCATGATAAGGATACACTAACACACTCCTTGCAGCAAAAAAAATGCTAGCCTACAACATCACCATCATATTGTGGACAGCCATATCCATGCTCCTAGTCTACTTACAGTTGTTGCTCTTGTACCTAATGACATTGATCTACCAGTATTTGAGCCTATCCCTGTTCTTGATGCTCCTGATCCAATGAGGTTTGTTACTACATGCTCTTCCAATCTGTGCCTATTACAGTAACACATGTGGTGTATCCTACTTCTTCTCATATACATGACTCTTTTGAGAATCATACCACTGCATTCAGTTCTCGCATGCTCCTTTCTATGGGTTTCACTGGTGGAGGTATTGGTAGACATTCACAGGGTATTGTTTCCCCTATTCCACATGTTAAGTGGAATTTTCGCCATGACATTAGTTTTCAACCAACTACTTCATTGGGATCACACATTGACAGAGATACTATTCTTGTTCGCTCGACTCTTTCTGAGGATCATGAGTAACACATGAGTTTTGAACCTTCACTCAGGCTTGAGAAATATGAGATTTCAGTTATCAGACATGATCAACCTAACACATATTCTGATGTTCCTTTACATGCACCCATTATGTATTTTACACCAATTCATATGCAGGCATCTTCTTCATCCATCCATGTTGATTTGGGGTGGATATCTGATCACTCATGGTGGCGACATAGGAATTCATTGAGAAGACTCTATAGGCATGGCTCCTCCATCATTTGGCCTCTTACTCCACTTTCTATACCCTCTGCATTGTAATGCTTCTTATTTTGAGCATTTTTCTTTAGCAGGTGTAGTGTATCTCTCTTGTTTGTTGAGAAATTTGTATCTATATTTTCGACACTTTTGGCATGTTGACAGTATCTCTTGTGGGGGATATATTCTTGGTGAATTCCAGTGTTATTTTGTTAGTATTCGAGTAGTTTTTTTGACAACTCATATATATTTGTAGCGTCACTCCACCCATTCAGTAGTATGGGAGGGTGTGGTGTTGATCCTGCTTCTTCAGGTTTTTTTTGCCTTGTTACCTTGGCTTTTCTTGGATCGTGACACTCTGGATTTTGTGTCCTTTCATTTTTACTTTGGTTATTGTTCTTGGATCATGGCACACCTATTTGCAATAGTTGATCGAATTATGTTTGGTGTTTTTTTTTGCACTTTCGACATCACTCCGTTGACAGTCTCCTTATATGGAGCTATTCTGGTGAAGCCCAGTGTCAATTGTTTTTGAGTTTTGTGATCAAGTAGTGGATTCAGACCACAGTGCACACCAAATTTCCTCAACATTGTATGCATTTTTTGATCCAAGCTTCTTGGGATGCCTTACAGCGGGTTTTTACCCTCTTTACTTTGTTGTTACTGGTTTTGGGTACCTTTCATTGTCCATTTTCCCCAGTTATTGTACATGAGTAACTCATTAGGCCTAGTTGTCGGGACTCATATTATGGACATGCCACTTCTATTTTTCCCCTAGCTTCACTCGAGGGGGTTTTTTTAGAGTAGGTATTTACCTTAGCTCATGTTCACCTAGGTACTTTATTTACCTTTATTGTATTTATCCTCACCCACTTATGTGTGTGGATATTTCTTTTATCTTATTTAAATATTAGGAGATATTATCTAGTTGTTAGGTATAGTTCTTTCCTTGATCTATCTATGGTATTGACTAGATCCTTGATGTCTAGTTCTCTCCTAAATCTATGGTCTTGACTAGTTCTTTGATAACTAGTTATTTCCTTGATTTATGGCTTGATCTACGACCTTGACTGGTTCTTAGATTGTTATTCCTTGCCTATATAAGAAAGGCCCATTCTCATTGTATTTCATTGAGTTCCATATTAATATATGATATTGTTGCTCATTTATTTGTGAAGGTTTTATGTAAATTTATTCTAGTGAATTGATTTCATCTTATAGATCGTGGTGTTTAATTCGTATCCGTGTTCTTGGATTGGTACGATCTGGTTATCGTTCCTTTTACATTTTTCATGTTGTTGATGTTGAGACTCGTACAATATACTTCTAGGTCAACTATGGATACATGCCATGCAAGGTGTTCCTTTAACATTTCACCAATGTATAAAATTCCCTCATAATGATAAAGAGATCAACTTGGCATTGTAGATGTCAAACCATTCGAATATTGAAATTTCTTAGAGGAAAGGTATAACCATGCAAGCTATTGTCCTTTTGCAGAATAGATCTGCCACACCTTGTGTCATACTTGTACCAATTTTGATCACCGTATATATCCTATCACACTCTTCTAATCACAACCTACTACATCCAATCCTCTACGTGAAATAAAAATCTCTCATAAAGGTATTAGTCAAATATGATCTTGAAAATGCATTTCATGGTGGTAAGCTGCCACTGTTTCCACGTAGTCACGAAAGACCTAATGGTACCCATCTAAAAGAAGCTCATGTTACCTTAGTTGGAATAACTATATGGAAACGGTATGAATATTTATAAGATGAACATATTCATGGATCTTCAAACTATTGGTTATACAATGATTGGATGGATAGTTTTCTATGAATCCTATGATTAAAGGGAGGCTCATAAAATGATGAAGAACATGCAATAGAAAGGACACAGAGGACTTATTACACAGGAACAATGTCATCTCGAACCCATGCTATATGAATAAAATTTATATCATCATCGTCTACGTTATGATATTTTTGAAAAGAAACATGTAATGTTTTGATGTAATGACTAGTGAGGAGGAATATGACACCAAAGTTGAGACAAATTCCACACATAGCCTCTTTGAAAACCTATATGCACAATGCACCAATCTGTTTAATGAAAATGTTTCCATTCACACCCTTGACTTTGACATCATTTATCCTAACCTCATTCTTTAGGACTAGATAAATCACATATCTATGGACCTCTTTTAGAACGATGAGTCCATTGAAGAGTTTCTCATGACTTGAGACCCTATCCCATATCAAGATCACAAGAAGGGATTCAATATAAACCTTGACACTTCAAATTATTTTGGAAAATAATTTGAGTACTCCATTCCACCAAAGAAAAAAATAAAAAGAAAGAAAAAGAAAAAATATAACATCTCATAGTGAAAACCTCACTGAGGCGTTATTTGAGAAAAAATCCAAATGAAAGAAAAACATAAGAAAAAGGAAAAGGAAGTAGTTCTCCTGGTGAAAACCTTTCTGAGGCACTAGAGATAGGAGACTCGCTTCTAGATCAAATAAGTGACCTACATCAACCTAAAACATCCTTTCAGGAAACATATACATCCAAAATGCTAGTAGAAGAGACTATCACAATTAACATTGGTGCAAATGAGAATCCTAAACTATTACAACTTGGTGTAATTTTATATAAAAATAAAGATAGAAGAATTCACGGTGACTAACTTATTGAGTTTCAAGATGTTTTCCATGGTAATAAAAAGGAATTCCATAGGTTTATATCCTTCCCTTGTAGTGCACAATATCTTGTGGTTCGCCCATATACGAAACCAATCAAGTAAAAACTTAGGAAAATGCACCCTAAAGTGGGATTATTGGTTAAAGAAGAACTTAAAAAACTACTAGAATTCAATTTCATCAGATCAATAGACTACTCATAATGGATATCTAATATGGTACACTATTACAAAAAAGACACCAAGGGTTTGAATCTAAACAGACTTCCCTGATATCAACAAGGATTTTCCTAAGGATAATTTTCCCTTGTCCCAACATTGACATGATCATAGATTCTATAGCTGACCATGAAATTTTATCTCTAATGGATGGATTTTTGGGTTATAATCATATTCAAATTATCGTAAGACAGACCAACATAAAACAAAATTTACAACACCCTGGGGCATGTTTTTATTATAAGCTCATGCCTTTTGGCCTTATAAAAACATAGGAGAAACCTATCAATGTGCAATGACTATCATCTTCGATGATTTACTTCATGACTCCATGGAAGATTATGTTGATGACATCCTTGCTAAATCAAAAACATAGATTTGATCATCCACCATTTTACAATGCATATTTGAGTGATTACGGGAGTATAAGGTATGCCTTAACCATAAGAAATGTGTATTCAATGTTACTTCAGGAAAGCTCTTGGGATTCATAGTCTCACAAAGGGAATTAAATTTGGATCCTACCAAAATCAAAATGTGGAATCATGGATACTTCTCCCCAAAATAATATTTGTTAGCTATGAGAACTCTAGGGAAAAATTATGTCTATTTAGTGTTTCATATCTCAGCTAGTAGATAAATGTCACCATTTTCAATCAACTGCTCAAAAAATATGTGCAGTTCACATGGATCCAGGAATGTCAAGATTATTTCACCAAGATAAAATAATATTTATCAACTCCACTGGTACTAATGTTTCCTATTCAAGGATAATCATATGCTTCTTTATACATCCACTACAAAATATGCCATAAGGGAATTACTTACACAACACAATGACAATGGAAAGGATTTAAACAATAGTAATATCTTAGTATAACTCTTATAGCTCATGAATTTCATATTCATAGGTTGAAAAATTATTTTTGGTAGTAGCATTCACATTTCACAAGTTGTGTCACTACTTGTTCAATCATACGACTAAGCTCATTGCTAAAGTAAATCCTCTTAAATATTATTATCTAGACCTATTTTAACAAGAAAAATGTCTAGCTAGGTTATTCTCCTCAGTGAGTTTGATATTAAAATTTTTCAATCAGAAAAATGATTAAAGGGGTAAAGCTCTCGTAGATCAACTTGTGGGCAACACCATTTTCAGGATCTGAACCACTTCATTTTGAATTCCTAGATGAGGAAGTATTATATATTGATGTAATTCCTTTATGGACCTTGTTTTTCTGATGGCTCTTACAACATTCATAGGTCAGGAGATGGTATTCTATTGCACACACCTAATAATGGTGTTATCCCAAATTATTATCGAATTGGTTTCTTTTACAAAAACAACATCGTTGAGTATGAAGCCCTTATAACAGGTTTAAAATTTGTTATATCTTGTTAGCTCAAATAATTAACAGTTTATGGGGATTCTATTTTAATCATTAAGTACTTCAATGGAGAATATCATGTTAAGGATAAAAAATTGGTTCCTTACAAATGCATGGTCAATAGTTTCAAAGGTTATTTTTGGCTTATCACCTTCGAACAAGTTCCTTATCTTCATAACAAATTAGCAACATATGTCATGCCTACTATTACATCCATTCTTATTTCGATATTAATCAAATTAAAAATGAGTTTATCATTGAATATCTTATGGTGTCCCACATACAATTTTATAGAGTCAACCATGATAAGTATGTGATAGATTGGTCCTGAAAATCCTTAGTACCATGACATATACACCTTTATCCAAGATAAAACCTATCCTACAAATATGAATTCCCACAATAAAAGATCCTTAGCATACAACATTGATTTGCATTGCACCATCCTCACTAAAACCCTATATAGAAGAGGATATGATAAGACTTTCTTAATATGTCTTAATTAGGATGAAGCTAACCAAACACTAGCTGAAATACATGTAGGTATTTGTGGTGTGGGACACAAAGTGACATGGTCTTAACCACAAATATATTACACATGGGTTATTATTGGCCCACTATGGATTCTGATGCATTCAAATTCTTGAAGAAGTGCCAATAATTCCATAGGCATGGTAATTTTCTTCATGTGCCCTGAAAAGCCCTTCAAGCTATCACCTCATCCTTTCCTTTTTCTCAATGGGGGCTCAACTTAGTAGGAAAAATAAATCCCACATCTTTCTTATGGTCATACCTTCATAATCACTGCAACTGAATATTTTACCAAGTGGATAGAGGCCATGCCTTTAAATTATGTCACTGGGTCAAATATATTCAATTTTATCTTTAACCATATCATATGCTACTTCAGGATCCCTACCTCCCTTGTCATAGACAATGGTTCATCTTTTAAAAATAAAAATGTCAAAGAGTTAGCCAAAAAAAAATCATATCCAACTCAAATGGGAAACTCCATACTATACACAATGTAATTTCCAAGTTGAAGCATCCAATAAAATGATCAAATAAACATTAGAAAATATTGTTGATAAGCACAGTTGAAATTGGCTTACACAACTATATCCTGTTCTCTAGGCCTATCAAACCTCATATTGTACTCCAACTAGAGCCAATCCCTTCTTCTTTGTAGATGGATTTGAAGCTTTATTACCCATAGAAGTCAAGCTCCCGTCCCTTCACATATCATTACAACACTTGGTTCATGAAGATGATTATTGACAAGCACGCCTTGCAGAACTATAAATCTTAGATGAGAAAGTGTGTTCGTGCCTTGGATAATTTAAAATTGTATCAAAATTGACTCCACAATAACTAAAAAATGAATAAAACTAAGAGATTTTGAAATCAATGATCTCGTACTCAAAGAGAAAATAATAAGAATACAACCAAGGGGAATGAAAAAAAAAGGAAAATTTAAACCTAATTGGTTAGGAACTTATATTGCTACTACTAAATTTGGGTGTGGTTGATCCGTAAACTAACACTGACCCTATGTATTAAAAAGTTTACCAAACAGATCCTTTAAAAATAATCATTTTCCTAAAATTCATAAATAGGAATTGATTAAAAATATGATTTAAATATTTAGAATGTGATGAATAACTGAATCAAAAAATTATTTTAAAATTATTTGTTTCTAGATTGCACATCATAAACTAATATTTTTGAAAAATGTTGTAAAAGTGTTATAATTACACCAAAACAGATTAAAATCCTAATTTAGATATGCAAAAAATTAGAATAAAACTGATGTAAAAATAAACACACAACACCAAATTGTTAACGGGTTATAGAGTTCACCCGATGATCAGACTACGTCTCCAAGACTGCTAAAACATAATCTTATGAATTAAAAATGAAATTTGTAAGTACAGTTGAAATCTTACAAATGTTAATGGACCCTGTCACCTATAAAAATATGCTTAAAAAACCTTCAAAAAACTCTGAACTTGATCAACAATGTCCTCCACCTTCCTGTAGCACTTACATGATCAAATTTCCCCATGTTCTACATCAAAAGAAGTAAAAAATGATTTCAAAAACAACGTCAAATGAACACCAATCGAGAAATCAAAAAACTCAAGTTGATCATTTCAAAATTCTGAACATCTTTCCAGTTCTTTCAAAATATGAAAATGCCTCCAAATGGGCTAAAAATGAACAAACTTGTAATCTGCACCTTAGCACTGCTTTACACAGTCATCTAAAAAACCATGTTTAAATAGTAAGAATGCCTCTTAAAACCACTTGCGAGTTATGGGTGAGTTGGTTTTGCACCATATTATTTTACATCGGGTCACAAGTTCAAATCTCCTATGGGCGGCCTATTTTTGACATATGAGTGAGGTTAAATCCCACATTGTGTGGGTGAAGGTAGTTTAAGGGCTTAATATATCCCGTAATAGTTTGATTGAACTGTGGTTGTGGCCACATCTACACTTGTTTTTCCAAATTGGGATTAACACTCCCCCTGTAAGCTTACTAGTTGGTTTATTAGCTTGGCTATGTTGGCACTGTGAGTTGGGAGTTGAAATGGATTTCCATGTTGGTCAAAATGGCTTAGATATCGAGCTCAGCCTAATGACCCACCACGTGGACCTCTAAAAAATCTCCAAATCACTGAGGCTCCTATCCTACCACATTTCAACACAACAAGACATGAAATACGGTGGCATAAAATATATTGTAATTGGAAAAAGTAAAATCACACTAATATACCAAAACAAGAGTGGGCCTCATTGTTGAATCCAATTTTTTTACATGTTGTCAAATACCAGTGAAAAAAAATCAGGAAAACATGTCCATGATCACTTGTGATCAACTCTGAAATACAAAAATAGGTTCTCTGCACGAGCCAGGGTACTGTAGACTTGCACTTCCATGTTGACCTAGTTTGACCTTGAACTTTGACCATTGGTATCAGGAACATACAAATTCCGATTCATGTGTTCCAATTGGAATTTGAAAATATATCTAAGTGATCTTCTATACTATAATGGTTTAGGGAGAATAAAGGAACTTTTGACCTCCAAAATGTCATACGGATCACACCTCCCCAATAATACCTTTTGGTCCCCAAAAGTCAAGTTACCCACTGAATTTGGTAAATGGCTCTATGCATTACACCAAAATATAGAAACCAGAATATAGAATAGTTGTTAAGATTATAGATTATTTAAATTCTTGTCACATAAATGGATTAGTATGAAATAGACAATAAAATTATTTTTAGTAAGTTTCCAACTGAATCCATGTGATATGACCAATACTGCAAATGCCAAAATTATGTCAATATAAAATGATAACAAAATGCCAATGATAGGCGGGTGTCTATTGACCATGCAAAAACTATCAACTATGTAAAATATCACTGAAATAGATCAATATGAAATAGACAAATAAATACTAAACATAGGCGAGTGTCCATTGACCCCGTGAAATTGCAAAGTATTGTAATATCAAGTAGATCAGTATGAAATGATGACCAAATGCCAATGATAGGTGACTGTTCACTAACCCTATGAAACTGTTAATCATGAAAAAATATCACTGTAAAATATCTAATGCCATCACTAGAAATGGATTAGTATGCAATATAAAACAAAATTCTTCTCAGCAAGTGTCCAACTGAATCCCTGTGATATGTCCAATAACTGAATGCACAATCTCACCCAAAATAGATCAGTATGTAATAGACAACATAATGTTATACAAAAATTTATCCAGCTGACCTTGTGAAACTAGAAAACCACTGCATCCACATAATATCACCCAAAATAGATCAGTGTAAAATAGATAACAAAACACTTTTGTAGTAAGTGTCCAACTGACTTGGTGAAAGTGGAAAATCACTGTAAAATATCATAGAAATAAATCAGTTATGTAACATAATACACAATGCCATATAAAGAGGCAAGAGTCCAACTAAATCCCTGAAATTGCTAATGAGGATAAAATATCTATCTAATGTGAAATAGGGGATAAAACCAAACTACCTACACAAATGTCACATTCTAAAGTAGTGAAACTGCCAATCACTAAAAAATATCACCAGGTGCAACTGAAAACCAATTTGTTAGTGTAATAAATGTACACCCTAATTGTAACCACATGTGGCATTTACAAATAAATGCCTAAAATGAGGGTCTTAAAACATGTGCAAATATCACATGTGGATACAATAAGTTTATATATTAATTATAATTACAAATGTTACCGAAATGGGTCTTATAAGCATCCATACATTTGCAAAAAAGCAAAAAAATAATCATTGAAAATGCAAATCCAAAATTAGACATACTGAACATGCCCACTGAACTTGTGTACTATGTTTTGTAAATCACAATGGAATCTGTCAACCATAAATGTGAGAAGAAAAATCTGAGCATGTTAAACCTGTCACTTGGCTCTTCCCTATGGGTGACATCACTCTATCTAATGTGAAATAGGGGATAAAACCAAACTACCTACACAAATGTCACATTCTAAAGCAGTGAAACTGCCAATCACTAAAAAATATCACCAGGTGCAACTGAAAACCAATTTGTTAGTGTAATAAATGTACACCCTAATTGTAACCACATGTGGCATTTACAAATAAATGCCTAAAATGAGGGTCTTAAAACATGTGCAAATATCACATGTGGATACAACAAGTTTATATATTAATTATAATTACAAATGTTACCGAAATGGGTCTTATAAGCATCCATACATTTGCAAAAAAGAAAAAAAATAATCATTGAAAATGCAAATCCAAAATTAGACATACTGAACATGCCCACTGAACTTGTGTACTATGTTTTGTAAATCACAATGGAATCTGTCAACCATAAATGTGAGAAGAAAAATCTGAGCATGTTAAACCTGTCACTTGGCTCTTCCCTACGGGTGACATCACTACCTCCATCCACTTTCAATATGCTTAAAATATGGGTTAAAAACTACTTATCAATGAACATGAATCCCATAAAAGTGAAGGTGTATAAAGCATGCTAATCAATACCATAGCTATGCAGTAAAAAATTATCCAAGAAATCAATTTTACCAAATCAACGATTGATCCCTCTTCCTGGTTCAAAAACTTGAATAGAAGGCTACACCATAATAAACATCTTGTATAACAAGGTAGTGATGAAACCTCATGTTTTCAAAAAGTTATGAAATAATTCCAAAACAAGGCATTTCATTTTCAAAAAATCCACACAAAGGTTATCCAATCAAACATGTATATCCAAACCAAAATTGTCGAAATAGTCATTTTATCATAGATAAGAAATATTGGAATAATTTTAGCCTCCTTCAAAAACTATGAGTTGTACACCCTGTTAAGCAAAGGTTGACAAATAGTTGAATTTTAAACAACTTAAAGATTGCATTCTATAATGCTTAAGAAAAGAAGTTGTGAAGATAAAATCAAATGAAATAACCAATTAGTACCCAAATTATCAAGTGCAAAACTTGTCCAATTCCTTAACAATTTCCTAATGCCATTCTCCATATCTCAAAATGGGAAGTGTTATTTTCACTTGATCCTAATCAAAGGACATATGCTTTAAACAAATGCAGTTATTACACCAGAAAGGAATGCTTCACAATATGGTTTAAACTCAACAAACATTGTGACCAATGATAACTATGACATGAATCAATTACATACCTTAATCACCATGTAAAAAAGATCAAGAGATATCCATATGTCCCTCTCGTTACATGGTTCCCTTTTTTCTACAAACAACCTATACTCCCAACAACTACACATTAAAAATGGAAGATCAACAAGCCCAAATGTTAGCACAAACTAAATGAAACCAACTGAAAAACTGCTATCAAAATGCAATCAGAAGCTAATCCAACGTATTAACAAGATCTAATACCAAAACATGATTCATAAACTAACACTGACCCCATTTATTAGAAATTTTACCAAACGTATCCTTTAAAAAATAATCATTTTCCCCAAATTCATAAATAGAAATTGATTAAAAATTTGATCTAAATGTTTAGAATGTGATGACTAATTGAATCAAAAAATAATTTTAAACGTATTTGTTTCCAAATTGCACATCATAAACTAATCAAATATGAGTTTTGAAAAATGTCTTAAAAGTGTTATAATTGCACCAAAATAGATTAAAATCCTGATTTAAATCTACACAAAATTAGAATAAAACTGATGCAAAACTAAACACAACACCCAATTGTTAAAAAAATTCACCCATTGATTGGGCTACGTCTCTGGGACTTCTAAAACATAATTTGATCCATTAAAAATAAAATTTGCAAGTACAATTGAAATATTACAAATGTTAATGGACCTTTTCATCTACAAAACCATGTTTAACATATATTAAAAAGACTATGAACTCGACCAACAATGTCCTCCAGCTTCCCGTAGCACTTTCACTATCAATTTCCCCATGTTCTACATCAAAAGTAGTTAAAATGATGTTAAATGAATACCAATTGAGAAATTAAAAGGCTCAGGTTGATTTTCTTGAAATTCTGAACATATTTCCAGTTTTGTCAAACTCCTAAAAATGCCTCCAAATGGGCTAAAAATGGACAAACATGCAATCTTCCCCTTAGCACTCCTTCACACAATGATATGAAAACCATTGTTTAAATAGAAAAATGGCACCTTACAACCACTTGTGAGCTATGGGCGAGTTGGTTGGGCACCATATTATTTTGCACCGGGTTGCATGTTTGAATCTCCTATGGGCAACCTACTTTTGGCATATGAGTCGGGTCAAATCCCACATTGTGTGGGTGGAGGCAGGTTAAGGGCTTAATATATCCTGCGAAGGTTTGATTAAACCGTGGTTTTCGCAACTTCCACACTTTTTTTTACAAATTGGGAGTAACAATCCTGCTCCAAGCTCAGTGGTTGGTTTATTGGCTCGGCTGCGTTAGGATTGTGAATTTGGAGTTTAAACAACTTGTCTGTGAAGCAGACATATACGTATCTCACTAAGTTTTTAATATATGTGGAGATTGATGGTTACATTGTGATGGTAGGCCATGTGGTGGCCTGAGGACCTACCACGTGATGGCTTAAGGACCCACCATGTTGACCTCTAAAAAATATCCAAATCAATGAGGTTCTTATCCTAGCATATGTTAGCACAACAAGACACGAAATAATGTGGCATAAACTATAACATAATTGGAAAAATTGAAATCACACTAATATACGACGATTGTCGGGTTCCCTTTCAAAACAAGAGGACCTCACTTTTGAAACCATTTTTTGCACGTTGTCAAAGATCAGTGAATAAAACGTGACCAAACACATCCACTTCATACGAGCTAGGGTATTGTAGACCCACACTTCCCTATTGACCTAGTTTGACCTTAAAATTTGACCAGTGGTATCGAGAAAATACAATGTCTGATTTACATGATCCAATAGATTTTGGAAAGCTAACAGAGTGCTCTTTCATACTATAATAGTTTGGGGAGAATTAGGTAACTTATGACCTGAAAAATGTCCTCCAGATCACCGGTGCATACAAGTTATCCTCTGAAGATAGAAAAGAGATAAAATAACCCATGAATGTGGTTCATATGAAGAAGTTATATTCATGAATCCTTTATGAGTATACCTTGCATTGGGGGCATATCACACAACCACTTGTTTCATGACTTCATTATGTTCCTCTTGATGCATCATTCCAAACCATTTTATTGTGTATTCCTTACGATTAGGATGTGTATCCCTTGTCACAACAACCATGTTCGGTCGCAGCCATTGTATTCCATCCCTTGGTCTCAATGAGATGATTAATTTATACAATTTTTGGTACATTCTAGGGCCACCTTGTATTTCTTGTTGGTATTTTAAAACTTCAAAAAATATAACAACATTTTAAAACTTCAAAAAAAAATCCAAAAACATTTTAAAACTTCAAAAAATTAAAAAACATTTTAAAACTTCAAAAAAATCAAAAAACATTTTAAAACATCACAAAATCCAAAAATAATTAAACAAATTCAAAAATCACAAAAATTCAAAACATTCAAATAATCACAAAATCCTAAAAATTTACAAAGCCATCAAAAATCCCAACAAATAAACACAACTCAACGAAATCAAACTTTTAACTCCTATCCTAGTGATATTTTCAACCATCTTACGAATATTACAACAAATCATCCAACCCCTGACATGTATCCTTTCTTAGGTGAAATTCAAATTAATCTTATCCCTTGTGTGCATTCTCGCTTTGGTAAATTTTAGCTCTCATTTTCTCCCTTGCATGTGAGTATCCTTGCTTGAGGGAAATGACTCTTTTCAATATTAGATCAATCTTCAATGTGGATCCAACAAAGAGTGTTAATTGACCCCACTCTTTCATTCTGATCCATTCCCCTTGCATGAATCCTTGTTTGGGGCATCTACATCTACTTAATTATCATGGTGGAACACATTAGGGGCATAGTTAATTGTCTTTATTTACAGTTGTGTTGCATTGTTGTTATTATTTCTTGACCAATTACAAGTATTTTGTTACCATTTTGGTTCGTTTACAGTCTTGGTGTATCCATCTATTGTGCATACTAGGTTTGTTTGTTTCCTTTTTTATCTTTAGTCTTTCTTTAGACTAATTATAAGTATTTTTTCATCATCTCGATTTGTTTATAGCCATGGTGCATACATCTACTGTGTACATTGGGTTTGTTTTTCTTTTATTCTTTTATTTTCTATGTGTGCTTGTTTACGTACATAATGGGTTAAACATTAGTATTCTTTAATAATCATGGTGACAACTCTATCTTGCATCAACAAAATAAAATTTCTCTAACTTTCACTATTTGAATGGAAGATCATGCTATGAGCAAAATCCCTCGCCTCATCTGTTTACTCTTCCTTGAATCATTTGTATTTTCCTTCTTCATATCAAATGGTTATCCATCACATTGTTGCATCATTTATATGCTTGAGGGGGCATCCCCTTAGCATCCATACTTGATGGGGCATCAAAATGCTTCACCGGGGCATATCAAGCAAGTACACCATGCTTCCCTGTCATCCATTTATTGATCTACATGTGTCTACTATATTTAAAATTTTATTACTTTGTAATAACACTTTAAATAAGGGAAATTGTAGACACCCTAAAAATATATGCCCATTTCTAGTCATTCCCATTTATCCCTATCCTTTGTATAACATGCTAAACAAGTCCTAGCACACATCCTATACCATTACCCTCTCACTTTCCATTAGAATTCACCCACATCCCTTTATAATTAATTCTAGCATGCTTAAACCATGCACTTGTATACCTTCACCAGCTATCCACTCACCCTCCACTCATCTCCACTTCACCATCCAATTCACTCAAGTTGAACTGGCTCACTCCACTCAAGTTCTAGAACCCTACAAAGGTGGAAGCAACAATATTCACATACAATCACCTTCTTTAATAAAATCAAAAGCCAACCAAATATTCATTACCCCTTAAATGAATATTCAAACCTTCCAACTGCATAGACCAAATCAACTTGATAATTCAAGAAAATGTATTCATTTCCATACAACTCATTCAAACCTTGATCCACAATCCATGGCCTCTCCTTCAGCTATAAAAATGAGGCTCAATCGTTTGCAATTCATCCTTGGAAGCTTTAAACATTTACAACAAAACTATGCTCATATTCCATTTGAATTTTCATACCGAAATGTTGTCCTTGTGATCACTCATTTGTTTGTAGCATTCCTCTTCCATTTGGAGATAATATTAGAGAATCCACAATAAAACTATCCAATGAGATCCAACAAGTGGAGTAACACTTCAAAAATCTCATCTGAGGTTGCAAGAATAATCAAAGAAAGTTTTACATCTATTTATTTTCTTATTTCTTCATTGCTTTTAGTTTTCCTTGCCTACAATATGTGATACCATTCACCATGGTTGGTGTCATCAAACATGATGAATGAAATTTAGATGGTACCAAACATGGTTAAAGTCATTAACTCTAGGTAATAAAAAATCATGGGGTCCTAAAAAGAAGGATCAAGAGATGGATAAATAATTTTGAACTAATAAAAAGGTGATTTGATAAAGGTATAAGTGTGTTATAAGTGGATATATAAGCGATCATAATAAGGTAGTAAGGTGATGTCATATGAGGATATAAAAGGATGGTTGAGAGATGTATAGGATAGGGTATCTAAGGTATCATAGAATATACATTAAAACCCTCTCACAATAATTTCCATTAATCATCATATTGCACTCCTAATGCTTCCTTATTGGACATTGCTTAGGGGAAGCTAGTATGTCAATGGTTTTTGTAAAGATTAAAACTAGTGAGAGCATAAAAATAAGGTGTATACATATCTTAACCTATAATTAGTAGTACATATCAAACATGTTTCATCAAAATAAATATATCTTTGACTATATTGTTTCAATCTAGGAAGGAATGGAGTGAGCTCGTCACTCTAGTTAAAGAGGTAGGTTTTGTAAAATTAACTTTGAGAAATCTTATGACCAAATAGAATGGTCATTTATTATGTATATGCTCAAAGCTTTAGGTTTTAACCCTATTTCTATTCAATTTGTTCAAATTATTTTAATATATGCCACATATCACTACAAAATAAATGGATTCAAATATGAATAGTTTGGTCTTTATCATTTAATTCATCAAGGTTTCCCTCCAACCCCTTTGCTATATGTGTTAGTTGTGGATATATTTGGCTATCTTCTTGCACACATAATAAATTAGGTTTTGGTCAAAGGCATATTTATCCTGATCTCAATACCGATAAATCTATTCATTGGTCACTTTATAGATGATTCATTCCTAATTCTAATTGAAGAATAACAAAACATCAAAAAATCTAATTCCTTAATAATTACTACCTCGATTTAAGACCCAACAAACAAAGACATAAAACTCTATGTTAAAGATAGATCCTTTAAGCCACCACCTCCCTAGTTAATAAATTTTTAATGGAAATGAATTTAACATGGGTTAGTATTTTTATTTTTTGGGATTTCCTTTTCAATTCTAGAAACTACCTCCCTAGCACAACCATATGCTATTAAATGAGTTGAAATAAAGCTTGCATATTGGATCACTAAGCCCCCATCTCTTGTAGGTAAGTATAAATATTCTTTAAAGTTCTCACCAACAATCATAACTATTATTCTTCTTGTTGGGCTCCTTCTCAAGCCTCTTGTGAAAATCTTGAAAATTTGCTTATACATTTCTTGAGGCTAGTTCTAAACATGGGAAGGGTTTTCATAGAGTTTACTTAGATTTGTTTTCCTCCCAAAGAGGCTAAAAGCCTTGTGTTGTTGAAAATTGGTCAAGAAGGTACTACTCTTTGTGTCAAATGGATCATATTATCTAGTGAAGTTCAAGAAGATCGGAAAGTTGTTCTTTGAAATTTCATTTCGCAAGAAGCTCTGCAAGGTTGGAAAACTTGGCAAGGTCTTGATTTTCATAATCTCATCATTCTCAAAGGCCTGGTGAAAATTTTTAGCTTATTTTTGGTAAAAAGAATTTGGAAAATATGAAACCACGACTTCAATGGACTGTATATGGATTTTCATTTATAAACACTCACTTTGGTGGTATCAAGTCATTAATTTCCTCAATTTTTTTCTCACTAATTTTTTTGGGTTCATTATCTCAAGATTTTTATATGAGATATTTGCATGGTGCTTGACATTTTTTATAAATAGCCCAAACTTTTTTTGCCTTGGCAAAAAAAAAAGACAAGTTTTAGCCAACTGTAGACACCTAAATTCTGCTTTTACAATCTTATTGCCAAAACACATGCAAATCACTCTTATTCTTCCCAATTCCATTATAATTAGTGCTCTTTACTAATTAACCAACATTTCTTTCTACTTTGGTCGGTTAACAAGAACTTCATTAATCACCAAACCTCTTTCGCATTCAAGATGCCACTTTAAAATGAATCGTAAGTCAAAATCCTCTTCAAAATAGATAATTAGTGTTTATAAGCTAATTAAGCCTATTTTGCACTTGCTTTGGTCAATATACCCTAGTATTTGCTTAAACCCCTCTTCCAACCACTCAAAATAACCCCATTCACCTCCACAACGTCTCAACAAGCTTCAAAAGCTTATCCTAGCCTCCTAGTTGACCCTAAGCGGTCGATTAAGGCTCCACACCTCTTAATCACTTGGTAATTCACTAATTGTGATTAGCAAGACCTAATCATGATTAACAATTAAAATGTAATTTGGGGATTTTAGTCCCACATGCACCAAAATACAAGTTTATCCCAAAAGGAAAACTATAAAAAGTGTGTACCTCATTCATTTATTCTTTACACCATGCTTTGATTTGCATCTCATATAATACATATGATCTATAAGGCAAGTTCAATATTTGCCTAAAACCTTCAACAAGGTTAGTAGATGAATAATCTAAAGTGACTTAACAAGTCATTTGGAGAGGTCATTTTGCCATCATTTGGAGTAGCAACCATAACCATTTGATTTCCCTCTTAGGTCTATTTACGCCCATGTTAGGTAATTCAAGCATATTAGTAGGCATGTTTAATTAGATTTTGTATTGTTTTCATACTAGTTAAGCATTATTTTAAGCTTCTATCTTAATGTTACATTCCTAGACTTAGAACCTTGGCTAGATGGATGGTAATGGTGTTATCTTTCCTTGTTTAGTCATGCAATTTTTTTTGTAAAGTTTAGGGTGCTTTCATTTGGCACACCCAGTGGGAGAGTACCCCATTGCATTCAATTTTTAAGCTTTTTAACTTAGTTTCAAAGTTTTTCATTTCAAGTTTTAGATTAGTTTCAAGTTTCCTAGATTAATTTCAAGTTTTCTAGTTTACTTTTTAGCTTTCTAGAGTAATTTTAATTAGTTTCTTTTTAGATTAATTTCAAATTTTTAGAGTAATTTTCAAAGTTTTATAGAGTAATTTTCATTTTTGAAAGTTGTTTCAACTAGATTAGTGGTAGAAGTTGTGTTTTCATGATTTTTGCAAGATATAAGGAGGTGAAGCCCTGTCAAAATTCCCTCAAAATACCAAATATTGAACCTTTTTCAAGAAATCTTCTCAAAGCAACATTCAGTAAAGCATTTAGATATCTTAGAAAATGACTAGTTTTCTAAAAGAGAATACCCTAAATTCTTGGTAACTTTTTTCTACAATTTTATGTTGGCATTGCATAGTTCACTTCAATACCTTTCCAACGCAAAAAAAATGGAGTCATTTTGAGGTTGGGAGCAAACGTTATGGCCTCCAAAAGATAGTTTGAGCACCTACAAGAAAGAGGAGCGCCTGTGCATGACTATGAGCACCTCTGCATGACTTGTGTGAGCGCCCTTGCATAAACTAAATTTTTGGTTATGAGTGAAAAAATTCCTTGTGTATGACTGACAGTGCACTTGTGCCTCAGTGGAAGCACACATGCATCATTGACTATGTGAAAAATGAAAGAGGGGCGCATGTACATGATTGTAAGCACCTGTGCACTAAGAGGGGCGCCTATGCATCAAGGCATTTTTTTTTCAAATTCCAAAATTTCAATTTTATGATTCATGTCAGTTTTTAAGGGTTTTTAGATGTTGTTTTTTTCAATTTATTGATTTTAGAGCAATATTCCTAACAAAATTGGCTTAGGGTTTGATAAATGATATGTTTTCATACTTTGTTTTGAGTTTGGAATAGGGTTATGTATGCTCTTCTCTTGCACCTAGTGTGATCTTGAGAATCAAAAACACCCCTAAACCACTTTTTGCTTCTTGGGAGTAAGTAGGAACAATCATCCTTCATTTTTTCTTAAGGGAACAAACTTTCATGTTTTGACATATGCTTGATCTTTTAGTTTAAGAGCTTTTTCATTTGATAAAGAACCAAGGCTAAAATTTGTGTATGCTCTTCCCTTGCACCTAGTGTGATCTTGGGAATCAAAAGAAATTTTAGTCTTTCATTAAGAAGAACTTGGATTAATTGGGAATAAACTGTGTTTTTTACAAAGTTTGATGGTAGTTAGTTGATTTGCAAGCATTTTCATTGGCCATATTTATATGATATTGTGAATCTTTTTGAATTACTAACCATTTTTGTGAAGGACCTAAAAACGCTTGTAAAAGAAAGAAGGTCTCTCTTTAAAACCAAAATCTAACATTCACATGTGTTGTAGGTTTCCATTGGTGGTCTAAACCAAATTGCTTAATCCAAAATAAAAAATACACCAACACACCATTCAAAACACCGTATTGCAGGTTTTGGTTAAGATCTACGGCTCGTCGCTTAACTAGGACATAACCCCTTTGGCATAAGACTTAAGCTACAACAATGGGGGTGGTCCTAGGAACCCTAAAGTAGTTCATGAAAGAGGGAACCTTTGAACGAAACAGGAAAGTGCTCCACACTACCGACTTGTCTAGTACAAGTTGGTGAGATTAGAGTCAAAGATATCCATATCGTGACCCCTATGAAAGTATAATTGAATGCACATCGGTGCTCATTATACTGAAGGGGGTAAAGTAAAGCCAAGATACTCCTTGGGAAACCTTGGTAAATCGAGCTCGCCATAGATATCTTGTGACACCTAGAGAGAGAACCACCTAGGAAGCTTGCCGACTTAGAGCCATTGTTTTTGTCTTAGTTGTTATACTTGAGAGCTCTCACAAAGTGACAAATTTGTTAGATTCAAAACCTTGTTTTTCAAACAAGGGAAATAATCTCTTAAAGTTAAAACCACGTGATTTTCATCATGAAATCTACTTAGTGTCATTTTGTCCTAGTTTTTCACTTGTCCTAAGACAAGGCGAAACTCTGCCAAAATAACACCAAGTTTATTTCAACACCACTTGGTCTACATGCTTTTTTTCTTGTTTACCATTTTTGGACAAAAGGAAACAACATATAGGGATACCGCTAGATATCCATGTCCACCACTTTTGTATTCTACTTGCACGACTAGGTTGTAATGTTGGAGAGCAAGTGTTGAAAGTGTGCATGGTACATACTCACGATATAGTAGGCCCCCTTGTCTCAAAGACCCATATTTGAGACTTATTATCATCGTAGTTAGGTGATTTCATCCTTGTCTTATTTTGAGTTGTTACACTGCCCACATTATATCCATAAAATTGAGATATTTATGTCTTGTTTCCATTGTGAAATTAGGCCTAAATCTCTATATTGTAGGGTTATGCTGCTTACACGCATAGAAATTTCTTGATATACTTAGACATAGTTTTTACACCCTATAGCTTTGTCTTGAGTTTGGTGAGTGTTGAGGTTACTTTGTTAGCATCATTATAGTGTCATTTTGATACTAAAATCTTGATTTCTCGTAAAGTTTGATTACGTGTCCAAATAACATTGTTACGCTGCTCACATTTGTATCATCCATTTTACAAAGCTTAGAATTTGATAGTGTTTAGAAACCGGATTTTAGTATATCTTGTTAGAGGATCACATCAGAATTCTCTTATCATTTAGGCCTTGTTTTTTGCAAACCTGACCTAATTGGTGATATTGTGTTGTCACTATTTGGTTGAAAACCTATCTAGATGAAATCTTAGAGAATAAATTATTTGGTGTAACTAAATTTTGAGCGTTGTATGTCATTGTATTATTCTAAGGAAAAATTGTGGCATATATTACCTTGCTAGGGTAACTTGTTCATTATTATTTAGTTCATACGTTTTCTTTGATCTATCTATTTTGTGGTTATTCTATAGTCACCTTGCTTTGGCAATTTAGCGTCGTTACACTGCAAAAAATTGACTAAGGTACCTTTTTAGTAAACCTTAGTGGAAATTCTTTGCGTTGTATTTCCTATCTCGAGTATGCCTACTATGAGGATGGGATCCCGAATATTAGGAACCTATATATTTGGAGGTGACAACCCTCTCTTAGAGGATAATCTCAATGGTTGACCATAGTGGTGGAGAGGAAGATTCTCCTCATATGAATATAGAGCATCCTCCCACCAATTTTGATGATTACATTTTTCAAAACAAACATGAGGTTCTTATGCATGTAATGGAACTAGGAGCTAAGTTACCTCCCACGGTGGACCCTTCTCTCATTGTCCACAATGGTTCGAGGGGAAGCCGAATTGGAACATCCTCATCACCATATAGATGACATATTAAACACATGTCACACATCTACTTCTGCATGAAAAAATAATGAGGAAGTACCTTTCTAAAATGATGAGACTATCGTTTACCTCCTATTAAAATTTGTTGCGAAGACCATGAAGAACATGTTCATCATGCAAAACCTCCCCCTAACGAAGATCGTAACAAAATACCCATTTAAGAGGTGACGTTAGAACAATAGGTCCAAGCCCTCACTCATCAATTGGCAAGTTTGGCTTCGCATATACAAAAGAAACAACCAAAAGTTGTGAAACAAACTATACCAAAGGAAAAACCTAAGGCTTCGTTTCATGAGTTCCCAATAAACACTCCTCGACAGGAGACACGAAAGGATCCTTATGAGGAATTTTTCACCAAAAATAGGGGTGGGCATACACCTAGGCTTAACCCTTTGTATAGACCCACCGCCACCCACGCAAGACAGTTCTTCACCAAGAATGGTCTACTATGAAGAATTTCCTTCAAGCATTACAAGAGGGCCAAACTAGTAACAATAACAAGAAGTATTGAGTTCAATGAGTTATGTCCCTACACATTCAAAAAATCCATGCTATAGGTACCTTTCCCAAGACACTTTGATTTTCCAAAATTTGACAAATATAAGGGAAAAGGTGACCCTTGTGACCATATTAAATATTTTTATATGACATGTCAAGAGGTGGCATTCAACAACAATTATCTTATGTGCCTCATTTAACGAAGTTTAGGAAACGACGCTGGTTTGCTACACATCTCTAAGGGATCCATATCAACATGGCCAGAACTAGCAGAAAGTTTCTGTACGACACTTCTCTTTTAATATAGAGAATGATGTCACCATGTTGGATCTTTGTAATGCCAAACAAAGAAACAATGAAAACTTTGTTGCATTTTTACAATGATGGAGAGGATTAGCTAGCCGCTTTCCTTGCTCCATACCCGAAAAGTAGTTAATCAATATATTTGTTCCCAACCTCCACCCAGACATTATGTTCCACTTGCAAATGCATTGTGGCAACACATTTCGAAGAGGTAATCTAAAAAAGGGAGTCAAATTGAAAAAGAATTACTAGCTAAAGGGACTCTAAAATATTTCTACCTACAATCATAACGATTCCAAAACTAATAACAATTTTTTTTCCCTAATAGGAAAAAAATTGTCATTAGTGATGGGATAGTAGAGTCTAAGTACGAGTACAATCCATTCAAAACAACACTCCTTTGAAGCTTGCAAAGGGATTTCCACCTATAGAGTATAAGCATCGTACTTTCACTCCTCTATCCAACTCAATGTCATCAATACTAAAACAACTAGAGGTAGTTAATATGGTTAGATATCCTGAAACTACGTCCTTATGAGGATGACACGCCTAAACCATCATGGTTTAGAGATAATGAATATTGCCAATTCCACCATGTGTTAAAGGTCACAAAATAGATAAGTGTTTGAAGTTGCAATGCACTACATCCAGGACTTAATCGAAAGTGGTGATGTGGAGCTAGATTCATCCACTCCTAACAAATCCCCCAATACAAAGACTTTTCCTAAACATAATTAGGACAAGAATGTTAATTATGTGTCTAATGAGGAGAATCATTTTGATGCTCTCATTGGTTATGTAGATACACCTATTGAACATGTCAACACAATAACCCCTGTGATATCCCCTGGACTATCTATGTCTAGGCATGTGCTGCAAAATACTAATTATCATGCAGTTTTGCATACTTATGAAAGTAAGGAACCTAGGTTTTAGCATTCCCATCAAAGGATGCCTATCACAACTAGACCTCATTTGATTCTTCATGCTAAAGAACCCATTCACTTACCTCTTCCCCCATCTTCAACTCGTGGTAAGTGGTATGATTCTGATTCTTCCAATATTCCAATCCCAATGATTCTAAGTCTTCTGATTCTTCTAATGATTCCAATCCAAATTATTCCTCTAATACGACTCCTAAGTCATGGTCCTCCCTATCTTCGCAGGACCCCATTTCTCAGTCACCTCAATGACCCCTTCTTCTGTCGAAGAGATCTCTAACTCAAATTCCTTCTAATCAATCATCCAAGTCGACTCCCATGTCACATTCATCTAATCAACCTCTTGTGGTAGAACAAACTACCCACACCGATTGATTCATTTCAGAATGAAGAAGATGATTAGAGAATTTATGAGGGTACATGAAGACATTCCTCTAGAAGTATTGCGAGCAAGAAACCTCTTTAGACCTTTGATACGCTTCACATATTGGGAGGAAGAAATTGATTCCTTTTGTCATAGAAACTAGAGGAAGACCCTAAGATCATGTTCACATATTGGGAGGAAGATATTGATGCCTTTTGTCAGAAAATAGAGGAAGACCCTAAGATCATCAAACATGATCCTCCTCTTATTCTTCCATCTTCACATTCTTCATTGGTGATGAAATGTCTTGGGTCTAGCATTATCCACAACCTATCTTCTCATTACCTAATCATTCTTTATCTATCAGGATTCCTCCATCGCAATCTTACCTTGGGTCACCACCTGGTAGCCCATCATATTCTTCTATATGTGGGCCACCTCCAAGTAGCCCCACATCATCTATATGTGGCTCACCTCCTGGCATAGCCCATCTTCGTCTATACTGGGGCGCATGTCCTAGAAGTCCCTCATCTTTGATTCTTGGGCCACGTCCTAGTAGCCCATATTCTTCTATATATGGGACACCTCTAGGTAGTCCTTCATCTTCTATCTATGGGATGCCACCAGGAAGTCCTTCATCTTCAATCTTAGGGCCACATCCTTGTAGTCCTTTATCTTCATTCTATGGGACACCTCCTGGTAGCCCATCCTATTCAATTCTTGGACTATATCCTTTGTGTCCATCATATTGTTCTTCTATCAATGATTGTGGAAAACCCACCATAATTTCTCACATCAATTCTATTCACCCACTTTCTTCTCCCACTTCTCAGGGTCAAAAAAGTCACGTTATAGCTTATAAGAAACCCAAACGGTTCCTTCATCCAGGCTCAGATAAAAATTTCAAGAGCTCCAAATCTCACAACAATTTAAACAATCTTAAAGTTCATAATCAAACATGTCTTCAAAAATGCACATCAACGCACCCATCAAGTATGGCATAAAGTGTAGAAACCTATGGAGAGGGACCTCAAGCTCCCACAAACAAAATCCATGTTTCATGATAAAACATCAGTCATCTATTGAGTATGAGCTAACCATGATCATTGAGATCGGGGATAATATGACTCTTGATAAGCAAACATGCCTAGTCTTCCTTATCAAGGAAATTGCTAACATTGTTGTTGGATCTTATCACATCAAGTGACCTTGTTGGTCCCACCTTTCA
Organism: Taxus chinensis; assembly: GCA_019776745.2. Taxonomy (NCBI): domain Eukaryota; kingdom Viridiplantae; phylum Streptophyta; class Pinopsida; order Cupressales; family Taxaceae; genus Taxus; species Taxus chinensis. The sequence goes on along the minus strand of CM034154.1, from coordinate 627,701,109 downwards.
AAAAAAGAAAAAATACAAAAAAATGAGAAAACATTTCAAAAAATCAAAGGTAAACGAACACACATTGCAATCAGGTATTGCATACACATGGATGTTCTTTCTTTCCTTTCTTGCTATTCTTCTTGCAAGTCTTCCTACCATTTTCATCCCTTCAGTGATATTTTGGTTAGCCTATTCACACACATTTTGTGACAGTTATCTCTATGGTATCTATTTGGCCTTGATATTTTATCACCTTGGTAAATTAAAGAATGACTGACCTCTTAGAGATCCTATCACAATCAACATCTAAAAAACTTGTTGCGAAGAAATTTTAGGACGTATATTTGTTGACACTAGCCAATGTTCATCATCACAATCACTTCTTCCTCCTTCCATCAAGTCATTAGTGGTTCTTAACCCCTTTTCAAACAAGAGAGCTGAAATAAGTTTTTCAGAAAGTAAAAGAATCAATCAAATCAAAAAGCACAAAGCTGAAAGCAAATGCTAAAAGAAAAAGCAAATTGATATATAACTCTCTCTTGGGGTATTTCCAATAATCTCTACCAGGGCTATGGACGCCTGACTGGAAGTAGAGAAATGTTTTGATTAGAATCAAATGCATCTCCATCAGGGATATGGATGTCTAGCTAGGTAGCAGATCAATGTACGGTTCTCCTTCCACAATCCATTCATAAAAATCAACTTTGAAAAATAAATCATTCCTACACATTGGTTAGGGTGTCTTCACTTGTTGTCTATCAAATCTTCCCTCCAAGAGGTAATAAATTTCCACGTGCACACATGGTAGATCTCTATGAGAAAACAAGATTAGTATGTTACCAAGTGTCTTGTTTTGGACCTTGTTCAGAATCTTACTCTAGTTTCTGTATCTTGTCTCATGATTCATGCCTTTGGCTAATCGCTTCTTCATCATGAGGCTTCTAAGATACATTCACTCACATTCACTATTCTTCTACTTTGTTCAGAACATCCATGTGTATAATATTTCCTTTTTTCCATGTTTTGTAGAACCTTTGTCCCCTTTCACAAAAAATAATCTACTACTCCTTTCTATCATGTGCTTCTTGGCCAGCTTACTTTGGGGGCATCCTTTCTCCTTCCTAGCATGTCATTGGGTTACGTTCATCATCATGTTGAGCCTATCCATATTGGCCCTGATCCAACTTATGCGCGTGAAGATTTTTCCTTTGAATATTCCCATCTAACGCTGGTGGAAATTTCGCATCTTCACTTTCTTGCGCATATGCGTGGCATTCTACCCTTGTACATCCCATTTATCATTGGGGGCATGTCACGTTTCTTCGTTTCCTATACATAGCTTCAAAAAACTTCTATAAAATAAAAAAATTCAAATATGTTAGTCAAAAATTCAAAACATCCAAATAAACATAAAAAAACCCAAGCAAATTGTTCAAGAAAACTCAAAAACCCAAACATGTTACTGGATGAAAAATCTGACAAAAGAATCCTAAATCTATTATTCCCATTGTATAGGGAAAATAAATGTTGATGTCTTTCCAACGTGAAACTCTGCCTTAATTTCAAGGTCTGAAGAAATGTTATGAGCCTGGTGATGGAAATGATGGAATGGCATTCCAGATCATGTTGGCTCGGTTGCTCCAGGACCCAAGTTCTGCGCACCAGCCGTAAACACTTCTAACTTCAAGTGCTTGACAGATATTTTCCCCCTATGATCTGGTTGTATTGGTGAAAATGTGTTGTTGAATACGACTGCAAACAAGGAGATTTTTCCTGGCTCAAGTGCTCGAGTGCCCATGATGCCTCAAATAATGTTTTGCGGCTCAAAAGGTAGGCCAGATCCACAGGCACCTGAGCGCCCATGCTAAACCTCATGGTGTGCGCAAAGAAACCTCCAAAAATGTTTGCTTAACATAGGTGTTTATGCTGGCTGCACATATGAGACTTATTTCAAGCAAGATGGATCTGCTATGTAGATTTAAAAAAAATTTCCCTGGTTCTCCCAAGTGCCCGTGTTTGGCTTTCTAAAATTCACTGGAGGCCATCAACATGGTTAGGTACAACTAGACACCGAAGCACAATCTAGAGGTTTGGCTCATTATTGTGTTTTTTGAAACTCATCAACATAAGGTCATTTGACAGGTGCCCAAACACCCAGTGTGGGATCATTCAATCCCATTTCAAAAAAAATGAAACTGGGTCAGCATAGGTTCCCTCTTTTTAATCTGTTCACCGAATACTTTCTAAATCCAAACCCGTTTGGGTTCAGTTACCACAATTTGCCCCTCCGGTTTTGGAGTGCAGAACTGTTTGCTGTCTATTGGGAATACGCAGGCCATAAATTTCTTGCTCCCATTGACCTCGAAAGAACTCCGTTGATTTTGCGTTATGACTACACCACTTATGCAAAGAAATATACAGTGGATTTGGAAACATTACTATAGATTTCCCTGCATCTATTGAGCTCAAAGTGGAGGACATGATTATGGTTTTTCATAATTCAAACTATGAAGGGTTCCCATTACAGAACTAGAAGCATTTTTCTCTTGGCCACTTATCTTCAGATTGTCAGATTGTGAGGAAATCCGTCAAGAGTCCTGCAAAACCATCATGGTCTGAAGAATTCTTGATCCTATGTCAATTGGTTGTTAAAGGCGACCTTGGATAGTGGATTCATCAGGTAGTTTCACCTCCATATCAAGGATGAATTTGGATCTCTTTATAATGTTGCAGCCTACTCCTCCTTCGTTCTTCTATTTCACTTTCCACGAAGTACATGCCCCCTCTTGTTTCATACAGAGCATGAATGTTGTTCCATGGAGAAGGAGAACTTTGAAATCTCCTCCATACTGGTTCATAAAAATGCAAATGAAGATCTGAATATCGATAAGGGTTGGACTACTGTCAGTGAAAAGAAGAAAGGGGAAAATATAAATGAAGCCTTTAAAAGGATTACAAGATCCCAATGGGAAGGGGTATCTTGGAATTAAGTTTTTTCATGTAACTTGTTTTTTGTGTATAACTATTGTGCTTCTGGAAGAGGCTGGATCCAATTTTTGAGTTATTGATTATCTTTTCTCCATATGTTTTTGTATTGGAGTAGCATTCAACTAGTTTTCACCTTCTCGTATTGCAAAAAACTCAGAAGCCCAAAAAGATTCTTTAAAATTTCTCATATTACATTGCAAAATTTATGTTGCACCAGTTACGTATTTTTCTTAGTGAAAACCTGTTCCATGTACGCAAAAAAAAATTATACTTTTATTTATTTTTAGGTTGGGTCGATGTTGTAGCCTTTGGGAAAAATATGTAGTAAACAGTGTTGCTTAGGCACCAGGTTTCCCATGCTAAAAGGTACCAACACTGTGTCCATAGCCCCCATGCTGCAGTCATTAAATGTCAAAAATTTAGCAAAACATTGCATTACATTTTTCACCCAAAATCCATGCGAGGCAATAAATCCAAAAAATTCAAAAAGGAATCCTTCACAGGCACTCAAGCGCGCATGTTGTGCAAACCTATCCAAAAAAAATTTAAAATAGGGCTTGCATAGGCAACCATTGCGCTTCTTTTATCACAAAATCAAAAAACTTGAAAACAGGGCCAGCATAGGCACCCATGTATTCTCTACACAATTTTCAAAAAAATCAAAAGTAGAGCCAACACAAGTGTCTACCCATGCTACCTCACAAAATGTAAAAAAAACACAAACAAGGTTCACAGGTTAAGCCCCATGTTTCCTCTCAAATGCAAAAAAATCAAAATTTCACTTTTGCACAGGTGCCCATTGCCCAACCTCAAAAATGTAAAAAAATCAAACTGGCTTACACAGGCACCCATGTTGCCCAGCACAGTGTGCTTTTCTATTAAATATTTTTTCTCATTACCCAACATTGGTTGGTTACAAGCACATTGTTGATCACCAAACCTCTTGAAACGACTTAGGGTGTCAATTTACGTTGGAAAGGTATTGTAAGCTAAAATCCTCTTCATGGTAAATTGACAACTAGCGATTATATATGCCAAAATTTCTGGTTGTAATTTTCTTAAATGATCAATATACAACTAGAATCTACTCAAACCCCTTTGTCCTCGAACATCGAAAAATCACCCCATTCACCTCCACAACATCTTTTTGATGCTTCAAAATATTATCCTAGTTCTTGTCTAAACAACCCTAAGACCATGTGATTTATCTCCATTAAAAAAATTCGACGGCATTTATGTCGGTACTCCCTTGCAACAATGAGTTGAAAAGATTGTGTCGTAGCCATCTGTGGAAGTATTAAGTAGTCCCTCATGAGGACTACATGATGCCTTTGTTATTCACTATCCTTGCTCCATTTTCTCCCGTAGTTACATATCTCAACATTCAATAGTCAAATAATAAAAAATGTGGTAAATTGACTTGAACATGGTGGCTTATATGTCATTTCTACCTCCCATGGTGTGTTTCTTACTCCCATTACAGTGCCATTGTGTATACTGTGTATCTTCTAAAATTCCTCTAACACTATTGCCACATTGAATATTTTTTAAAAAATAATTATTTTCAGCATGTTTTTACTACATTGGGGCATATTCCATTGCTTCCTGAAAATTTTCTAATACCCAAGGCATTTTTTTGCACTTGCGGCCACTTTTACCTGTTGCATCGTGAATTCATTATTTCTTCTATAATAATTTATTCTAATAAAAATACAAATAAGAATAAGCAAATAAAAATTGAAACAATCAATCCTTTTCTTTTAAATTGTTAAAATTATTAAAATTCCAAAAAAAATTCTAAAAATTTAAAATTTTACAAAAAAATGGTAAAGTCTCGTATATGCAGATAAAACGCGACATGGGGGTCAAGTTGCATCATCCTTGAACATTGAAATATGTCTTACAAAATGGGGTCTTTCTATGGTTCACTGCTTGTTTTGGTCTCAAATGAGGTTGTAGATCATCGATGATCTACTCCCATTGACAAAAGCTTGGTTGACATACTACATCGAGATACTCCCATGCAGCGATGAGTTGCCAGAGACTGTAGTCATTGTGCATGAAGGTTTTTCCATCGGACTAATTCATTGTGTCACTTCATTTTTCCCTTGCATGTGTTATTGTCTTGAGGAATCATCTTTAACCATTTATCGTTACAACACAAACATTTGGGAACTACAACTTGATAATAAAAACTTGGGTGTAACAAGTTAGTTGTTTGAGTATAAGTGTGATTGTACTTCGTTTCTCTCTTAAAATGGTTAGTTAAGCATCGTTTACTTTCTCGTATTGCATTGCATTTTGTATGTTGTATGGAGTTAAATATCATTTTACTTTCTTGTATTGCATTGCATAATGTATGTTGCATGGAGTTACGTATTTTTAGCAGTAAACAATTGTTAGTAATTTAGCTTTTCATGTTATCTTACACTTTTGTTTATTTTAAATAAAGGTCGATGATGTAGACCTAGGGGTAAAATGATATAAACCAGGTTGCTTATGGAAAGACTTGGATGCAAAGGATTGGACTTGTCTTATATTTCTCCATTAATAATTTCTTCTCCATTATCATTTATTATCATTACTAAATTTTTTCTCCTCAAACTCACTCGGGGCAATAAATAACCACATTTATCCACATCTTTATCCTTCTCAATACCTAAGGGTTTCACACCCATTCTAACCTATTTACTTCTACCCATTTCAATCATATTTTTGATCGTCGATTGACTTCTTCTATCACCCACTCGACACTTGAGGGGGCATCCTTCATCCTACTAATTTTTCTTCAAAAATTTACATGTTTTATGCTTGTCTACTATGTTTGAAGTGAAGTCACTAACTTCACCTCAAACAGGGGCAAATGTAGACACCTAAATTTCACTTTTGCAATCTTATAGCCAAAATGCACATGCAAATCACTCTTATTCTTCCCAATTCTATTATAATTAGTGTTCTTTACTAATTAACTAACATTTCTTGCCACTTTGGTCAATTAACAAGCACTTTGTTGATTACCAAACCTCTTTCGCATTCAGGATGCCACTTTATGATGAATCGTAAGTCAAAATCCTCTTCAAAATAGACAATTAGAATTTATAAGCTAATTAAGCCTATTTTTCCCTTGTTTTGGTCAATATACCCTAGTATTGGCTTAAACCCCTCTTCCAACCACTCAAAATCACCTCATTCACCTCCACAATGTCTCAACAAGCTTCAAAAGCTTATCCTAGCCTCCTAGTTGACCCTAAGTGGTCGATTAAGGCTCTAGCACCTCTTAATCACTTGGTAATTCACTAATTTTGATTAGCAAGGCCTAATCATGATTAGTAATTCTAATCTATTTTGGGGCTTTTAGTCCCACATGCACCAAAATACAAGTTTCTCCCAAAAGGAAAACTATAAAAAGAGTGCACCTCATTCCTTTATACTTTACACCATGCTTTGATTTGCATCTCATATAATAAATATGATTTATAGCCAAGTTCAATCCTTGTATAAAGCCTTCAACAAGGTTAGTAAATGAGATAATCCAAAGTAACCAAGTAGTTTTGGAGAGGTCATTTCACCATTGTTTGGAGTAGCAACCATAACCATTTGATTTCCCTCTTAGGTCTATTTAGGCCCATGTTAGGTAATTCAAGCATATTTTAGTAGGTATGTTTAATTAGATTTTGTATTGTTTTCATACTAGTTAAGTATTCTTTTAAGCTTCTATCTTAATGTTACATTCCTAGACTTAGAACCTTGGCTAGATGGATGGAAATGGTGTTAACTTTCCTTGTTTAGTCATGCAATTTGCTTTATAAAGTTTCGGGTTCTTTCACCAACAAACAATGGTCAAGAATTGTACGAGGAAGTTTTAGAAGTTATCCCTATTGAAATGATCCACAAAATCAATTAGATTTCTTCATGGTTGTGATGGAAAGATTGAATATAATTTCTTGAGATGATTTTCACGAACTATTCACTCAGCAAGGGCTATGAATTATTATCTCCAAAACTCCTTATGGTGGATAAGATTAATAAATATTTGGTCCCTTAAACTCATCCTCTCTAAGTGATTAAAAGGTTTTATACAGTTTAGAATGTCATTCTTAAGCAGGGTCGAATTAAAAGCGAGGAGCGCCCTAGGCAATAATTTGTGTGGACGTCCTTCTCACAGTTTTAGTTAATATTTTTTTCCCATCAAATAAATAAATAAAGGACAACTACATTCTCATATTTTAAAATTTGCATCATAGGATCATAATAAATAAAAACTATCAGAAACCACTATATATAAAGAATAAAAATATCATATAAAATCATCATAGAAGGATGTGAAATATTTCGTGGATTGAAAGAATTAATCGTAGGAGAGACTCTAAATGTAACAAATAAATGTTTTTTTATACAAGGTTGCTTGCAAATCCGATTTACGAATATCAAGTAGGTGATTTACGAAATGGTAGGTTTAGTCCAAATAATTATGTATCTCCCATGGTTTTTTGAAGAGTGGTATTTGGACTAAACCTACCATTTCCTCCATTATAACAATAATAGACATTTCCCACAAAAAATAGAATTAGCGAATCAAATATTTTTTTACTTCAATTTTATCTACCCCTATTGGCTACACAACTGACATTACCAAAAATAAATTATTTTTTATTATAAATATTACACACTTAAATAATTTTATGCTACATCAAAGAATGGGTAACAATACCAACAAAATCATATGAGATTTAAAATATGTCAATTTTATTTGTACAAATATTATAGTACATTTTTATTTGTATGTGTGAAATTTATGTTGCAATATAAAATATCAATAAATTAATTACTATTGAATCTTCGTAAATTATTTTAATGTTAAGTTCTAAAAATAATTGTTAATAAGGGAAATATTTATATTTAGGTGCCCCCTAATTTCTAGCGCCCTAGGCAGTTGCCTAGTTTGCCTAAGACTTAATGCCCCCTTGTTCTTAAGCACAAAATTACTCATTTTTCTTTGTGTATATTTTATCAGGGTCTTCTCCTTGGATATTACTTACTCATTTATGGGTCCCTCATCATATCTACCCTTTTTGTAGTCATTTTGAAAATTTTATGTACCTTTTATGGTTTTTTTAGAAAGTTTAAATTACTTTCTCTTGGATTCATGATTTTTTCAAACCACTTAGGTCATAACCCTTCATATAGAAAATTACCTTGTTAGGTGGTTGTCCTTTCCTTCCTACGGATTTTTCCTAGTTTTGTCATACTTTTAGAGTTGAAATTATTTTTCTATTTGGAAAGAAAGTAATTTTCTTATATTTCGTTATTATTGATTGATGTCTTTTAACTTATAATAAAGATATGATTATTTCAAATGTTTTATTGTATATTCAATTATGGTCTCAAAAGGTGGTGTTAGAGGTCGCTCATCTAAAAACCCTTTCGGATCACTAGGTGTATTATCCCTATAATGTGGCATGTACTATTCCACCATCTTCATTGTCTCTGGAAAGCACCCTGAGAGAGATGACACCACCAAAGTCAATCTCTTCATTTCTCTCACATATGATCTAGGTGGGGATCTCTACCTCGTTAGCACTCTCCCTCAAACTCTCATTATTGGGGGTGGGAATCTTGACCTTCTCACCATGGTGGCTAGGAACTTCATATTTGAAAAAGGTCTCTTTGCTAGTGTTGTATATCTCTCCAATAGCGAATCAAGCGTGGGGGTCAAATAAATATAAAGACGTAACTGAAAAATGTAACCACTTATGGTTATGACCCCATCGTTGAGGGAACGACCGTTCAACCAATGATTGGGTTAAATATATGATGATAGGCACCCTCCTCAAACTAGGATTTGTTATTTTTTCTTAATATTCTAGTTTTGCAACTCCTTATTTAGTTTTTCCTTTATGTAAAATTTATTCTTGGGCCATGTATATGGCCTTCTGTGATGGATTGTGTGGCATGCTTATTTAATTTTATAATCATACAAGATAAAATAAAAGACTTGAGAAATTTTATTTATAGAAATTACACGACTAAAAGAAAACTTTGGAAATCACACATCATGTTAAAACTAGATATAAATACATAATTCATTGTCATTATATCTTCAAAGCTCAAAATAAGGAAAAAAATTAAGATTTATTAGAAAAATCAGATTGGATTTTTTTGGCGAGATAATTTATATGTGTTTCAAAATCATGGCGACAAGGAGAGGAAGTTGTATAGTTACGTAGGAGAATTGAAAGTTTGAATCATGAAACGATAGGAAAACGTAACAAATTTGTGTACAAGCCTCAATGAACACAAATAGACATCTAAAATACAAATGATTGTTGTACATATACATACAGATATATGTATTGGTGTAGGCAATTGTCAATGATGTAGATGATTGTTATTGATGTAGACAAATGTTTGCATGGGTGCAGATAAATGCATGTGATGTAGACTGAAATTTTCATGGTTGCAAATTGATGTCGGTGATGCAAACATATGTTTGTAAAAGTGTAGATTAATATTTTTGATGTAGACAAACATTTTTATGGTTGTGTATGGTTTTGGACATTTGTATAGATGTAACATGCAACTGGTTGTTTGTAAATTACATCCTTTCATTTTCTGTAGCATGCCAATTGTGCACCACACGTGTATGTTGCTCAACCAACTAGAGGTCACCATGTGTCCTCGTTGGTTTATAAATATACACAAAGACCGTTATTTATTTATTTTCTCAACATATTTTTGTTTTTCCCCAACCTTGGTAACCTATCACAACCTTACCATCGCAAAAAGAAACTTTTTACTATCCTCCCAAAAATAGTTTCCCCATCCTTCCTCTCACAGCCTAACATCCAATACAAAAACCTAATGTGTTTACAAATAATCAACATGTTAAAACTAAAAGAAACATTCAAGGACTGGATGGACACATGAATTTTTTTAGGCCTTCTTTACATGCCTCAATTTTATATGGACACTTATTTGTTGAATTCTATTTTATCCAACTATGAAAGTGCAGAGTCGAAGTTCATCATCCCAATCCCATCATGTAATTTTTCATTTGGAATGACATCAAAATACATCCACCACTTAACAAGGCTGCCACATACAAATGTGAACACTATCATAACCAAAGTGTTGTTCTCAGATCAAGACAAAAAGTATTTGGAGTCCCATTATGGATTACAGATCAAAGGTAATATTTTTTTAATCTATAATTCATGTTCAATTCATGATTTTTTTTGTTAATAATAAGATTTTTTCTTTTGTAACATCTATCAAAAATCGATCAAAAGGGTACTTTTGGTGCAATGTGCAGCACATACATTTTTGCAAGCCATGTTTGAATTTTTTAAGGAAAGAATAGTATTGCAAGGAAGACAATTAGACACTCCATACTAGTTTTTTGTGTGCACCCCCCATTCTCTTAGTGGAAAACAATATGATTGGTGTACATATTTATCCAACGGGATTAAAAATGATTTGATATGTGTTATTTGCAATGAGAAATCTACATTTTTCATGTATCAATTTTGTACTTGATTTATATTATGAGGCCTACCATGAGTTGCAGAACATGAATATTCTGACTGCACTCCATGAAAAGGTGAACCTACAATCATTTTCCAATGTAGACTAGGAGGTTAGTTTACTTTTAATTTAATTATTCCAAAATGATTCCATGTAATTATTTGACTTTAATAGAACTAATATTCTCTTCACTTCTTACATAAAAAATTGATTGCATCTTATACAAGAAAACAAGATATAGTGAGAGGTCATAAACCTCCTAAGGGCTCTTCAGATTAAGACATTGATGCAAAATCATCTATTAATGCATATTACAGACAAAAATGAATGAGGAGTTCTATTGTTCCCCCTCCATTGGATGTTCATCAAACTTCCTCACTAGTTAATATTCTTAATGTCAACTTATGAATGATGAAACATCGTACATTAGTTCAAATTTTAATTTGTAGATTATTTTATTTTAATCATTTAATATTTGCAATGTCCTCTAACACTTTTTATTAAACTTCCAAACATCAACCAACCTCAAGGTTTTAACAAACATCGAGCATGGAACACTATTCTCCATTTCAACAAGGTACATTACTTTTCAGTTTATTTTTTCTTGTATTTTAAATTAACATTGAATTATGTTTTTATTTTCCATTTGTTGATGACATTTTATTTTTGCAATTCCCCTCCTTTTAGGAAAATGATGCTGCCATCATTTCCACTCAACCACGTTCAAACTAAGGGGAAACAATTTTTGCTTATAACCCATAGTGGTGGCACAGTGCACTTAACAACTATAGAGTTTCCCAATCATTCTCTTGGTGGTCTCCGTAGTGCAATGGGAACCACAATTTTACACCAAATTAATCTTGAGGATGAATTTTTGGGGATTGAGAGTGGGGCCTCAATTGGTTTTTCAATCCCCATGGTATGATTCAGGGTTCACAAGTGCCTCAATCTATTTTACAATAACTGTAGACATCTAATTCACCATCCAACAAACCTACTCCTCCACAACTTCCATAATCTGATGATGAAATATCTTCATTTTGGTTACATAATTTATCATAAGATAGTAGGTATGTGACTGTTAATAAAATCATTCTTCATGATATAGATAATTTGAAAATATGGTAGTTTCGAGCTAAATTTTCGATAAAGGAAATAATTCCCATTTTCACCACCAATCCCATAAAACTTTGTATATTCATTAGTTCAAAATCAACCAACAAAGATTGATGTTTTAGTGAATCAAGTTTAATCAATTGTCATTTCTTTTAGTAATGACTACAATGATAATGTTTTGGATATCATTTTGAACATGTTGGAAAATTCAAATGTTGAATCCCAAAACTACTATAGCAAACATGTTAAAGAGAAAGAACTTGCCATAATTGCAAATTTAGAAAAAGAAAAAGTTGTGGTAAGTTCTAGTCTTTTTTGAAAATTACATTTTAGTTATTGTAATTATTATCTAAGTATACTTCTTTGTTCAATTACATTCAAAATAGAAAAATTAAAGAATGAACCACTAATCCTTGATGTCCATTTGAAAACGTGCATAAAAGTTTAAATGCAACTATTTCGCTGAAGGAAAAAATCATACTTTTAAATAAACAAAACTATACATTGAAGAAGATAATTAAGAATCACGACATGGATCTAGAAATATTAAACAAGCAAAAATTGGATACATATCCAAGTTTTCTTTCAATAGGATATATGGCCATTGAAGATTAGGAAAATATTGCCAATATCAATTCCATAGCCGAGGATCTTCTTAAATCAAGAGCTTTAACAAATAATACAAGGCAAGGTGAAGAAGAATCTTTTGCAATGGAAATGTAGACAAACACTCTTGAGATTTAGAAAGAATGAGATATAAAACATCTGTCTTTGCAATTTGTAATATTGTACTTTTTATGAAACAATGAGTTGTAATTTTTAGTTCACATATTTTGCAAAGTTTCCATGGCTCTATATTAATATAAATATTTTGTTTGTAACTTCTATGGTATTTTTTAGATTTTATGATATATGGAAGACAATGTCAAAATTAATAACACATTTGTAAATAAAAATAAAGATACTAACATTATTTTCCAATAAAAAACAAAATTATACAACAATTTGATATGAATTTATGAAATTTAATCTGAGAAATTACTATTTGTAATACATACCCAACTAAAGCTTAGGTAGTTGAAACAATCCTTGAGTAACTCATTCTTCATAACTGACATTCATATTTACTATCTCATATGAATATTCAGTCTCAATATTTAGATCATATTTGTTGGTCGTTGTAATTGTGACTCCTCTTCTTATAGTGGGTGAGATCGAAATTGCAAGAACTCTTTCATAAGGAAACTCTTTCGTAGAATAATGTGTAACATACAATCTCAAACAAGTCCCTAGATCTTTATCTAATCTATTTCGAAATTTTATTTTACCAAAAAGTAATGCACTGAAGACCATTTCATCTTGAAGGGACACAATGATGTCACACACACACCTAGCATAAGTAATAGGCTATAGAATATGTAAACAAGGTCACATTTGAGCTGATATTATTGAAGTGATGGAAGGAGAATCAGAGCTAGGGTTTGCGGAAGGAGGTGTTGCGAAAGATAGATCAATTATAATTATAGATCAAGGGACATTGAAAGGGGGGAAAGGTTGATGAATCAAGGGAGAGCGAGGAAATTATGGATTATCTCACAAAGACGACGAGATAGCCATGGAATATACACTAGTATCAAAATGAGGCCTTTGTAACCCATGGGAAATAGGCTGAGAAGGGGTGGTTTTGGGATCATAAGAGTATGGTGGAGGTTAGGATTGGAAAGGTTACTCTTTATATAGTTTCTAGATCAAATTTAAGGGGGGATAAGATCCCCTTTTACTTTTCTTATGATCATGGTGTCCCTGAGATTTCACCCTAAAATCTAGGACTACCCCTTTTAAATTTTTCGTTCTTTTTAAGTAACAGGTCGTGTTTTGTTTTGTCTGCAGTTGCTTGCCTTGCTCAAAGGTATCCCTAGAGAGTTAAAAAAGCCACATTCGCCAAATACCCACATGTTGAAGCTCACTCAATTCCTTCGCCATGCTTTGTCTAAAAGCATTTTATTTATTTTTATATTAAATAAATAAAGTTCTTTTAAAATAGATTGAGCTAAAATTGGAAGATTTAGGTTATATAAAGCACTTCACCCCATCATTATTACTGCAGAACATTCACTCGGGGGGAATAATTTTTTTAGATCAGCTAATTGGAGAAAAAATTTGAGCAATTGCCCGCAACTTCTTTTGGGTTTTGTTTTTTTTTTCTTTTTGTCTGTGTTTTGGTTTTTCTCCATTTTTGATTCGGAGATCCCCATATCCTATTCATTCTTCATGCTAGACCTTTTCCCGAAGGTGACCAGAGCTCAGGATTCCTTCAGGAGATTGCAAGAGGTTGCTTGGTCCAAAAAGGTGCAATAATGGATTTTATGAAAATAAGAAAAATACTGCCACTAGTGCATAGAGTTCGAGAAAATATGCACTTTTAGAAAAAAAAAAACGACACCAAAAATGGAGCCATGGAGTGCAAGTTATGGCACTTGCAAGTTTTTGCCACTACATCTTCCCGGACCCTTTCCAAAAGTGAAAAATTTTATTCTATACTTGGAAAAAAATGGAAAAAAATCTTCTTGGAGTGCAAGTCGTAATTCCAAGTTGCCTTCTACCTTGGATTTCCACGCCAAACTTGGGAAGTGAATTACAAGTGCAAGTCGTACTTTTTGGAGTTGTCTGGTAGGTTAAAGTTTAACATCATGACTTAAGTGGGAAGTGTGGGATTTGAAGCTGCCTGGTGGGGTGAATTTTAACATTGTTTGCCCTTCATGTTTTTCACACAAATTTTATTTACTTCCAAGTGCAAGTCACACTTTTTGGGGCTGCCTGGTAGGTTGGAATTTAACACAATGACTCAAGTGAAAAGTGTGAAACTTGGAGCTGCCTGACAGGTTGAGATTTAACATCATAACTTAAGTGGAAAGCGTGGAATTTGAAGCTGTCTGGCAAGGTGAATTTTAACGATGCCTGCTCCTCATGTTTTTCACACAAAATTAAGTTAATTCACCCATGCAAGTTGCACTTTTTGAGGCTGCCTGACATGTTAGAGTTTAACATCATGACTAAAGTGAAAAGTATGAAACTTGGGGCTGCCTGGCAGGTTGACATTTAACACTTCCCGCCCCTCATGTTTTTCACACAACTTCTAGCTAAAAAGTGTGACCCACTTTGGCATAACTTCATGCCTAAAAGCTGATTTCTTTTAATTATTTTTAGCAAGTGTTGGCACCAAAGTTAGGGAGGCATGCAAAACCCCTTTCAGAAGCTTGTGCATGTGCTCACAATCTTCCAGTTGAAGCCCACAAGGAGTTTACTTATATTTGCCTTCACCCAAATGCTTTCTGGAATTAAAAATTGCTCATATGCAATTAAAAATAAAAGGGTGTTGAGTTTTTCTGAATTGCTTTCGACAAGCATTTCACAAGTGCACATACTTGAGAAGAACCACAAAAGCTTCAAGGATAAAAGGAGAAGACATGTCAGAGGCAACACCCACAAGCAAGTCACAATCAGCTGCTTTCAGATCCAGTTTGGTGAGAATCAAAGGAAATGATTCAACAACATATGGGAGAAAAAATAATCTCAGATTCACGGCAGAGATATCATTGAAATCATTCACGAGGCAGAAGTGCAATACAGGTTAGATCAACATGCAGAGTATGGAAGAAGAACAAGACTGAGAGTGTTGTAACTTTCTTCTAATTTCTTCTCCTCTTTCTTCTTCTTTCTCTTATTTTCTCCCACAAAGCAATTAAGTAATCAATTGAACTGTAAAATTTTAGTGATTGGTGTAAAAGCCATTACTTCAAGTTACTGGAAGAAGTCAATTACTTGGAAATATGTGGCAAACATGCAGAATAGAAGGTTCTATTTTCAGTTATAAAGCATGCATGTCATGCAAAGAGAAACTCTAGGAGAAAATACTGCCAATTGCTTCCTTTTCTGTAGCTTCCACATGCGGGAATTAATTAAAAGTTTTCTATTTGTAATTGCCCTCTATGAACTATAAATGGAGGAAGAGCTTATGGGTTAGAGGATCACGCTTGGTTTTAGCAGAACTTGTTTAGCAAGAGCTTTTGTAATTTGAGCATTCTCGAGTCTTCAGACTATGTGCTAGAACCCTTGGTGTGATTGTTGTGAAGGCTTGGGATTGAATAAAAGGTGGATTTTCTGAAGAACTTTGTATCTACGGTGCTTTGCTGATCACTTAATATTTAAGGTTTTAGATAAACTTTGTGTTATCTTAGATCTAGGTTAGAAGTCATTTCTTTCCCTTTCTGCCGAATGTTATGATTTATCTATTTATTTAATTTGTGTGGATGAAACCAACTTTGATAACTATTGGTTGATTCAACACATCTTCCTTTCTTCTTTCCCTACTTTTGTTTTCCCCCTTCTGCAAATAACCCATCACAACTGCTTACTTGCTGCCAAATTACCCAGTTGTGGTTCACGAGCTGAGGGAATTAAAGTAAAACCCCTGAGTAGTTATTAGGATTCACCCTGCAAAATAGATAAACATGTTACACGGGAGATTCATCGTTAAATGAAGGAGATTTATCTCATGAGTGCCTAAGTTTTAAGTTCTGCATAAAATCTAGCCAACAGATCCGAGATTTTTGGTGTATACGGATAGAAGCATATTTGAAATAGTGGAAGTAGCAGGGATGATTGGTTGCTACAAATATTCACTAGACAAGAGAGACGTTTCTAAAAAGTAGAACAAAGAGGAATGGAATTGAAACATTGGAAAAGGGACAATGTTCTAATACAGTGGATGGCAAAGTTCTAGAATAGATGGGATCTATAGAAAGCATGGAGGACCATGAAACATGAAGGTCTAGAGAAAAAGATTGATATGGAGTCGTATCTAGAGGAATATTGTATATTTTGAATATTGAGGACACTAGTTGAAGTGGAAGAAGAAAGGGGTATGTTAATGTTCAAGGAATCTCAAGTGATAAGGCCAAGTATATTTTTGGATATACCTAAAGAATATTTTGTGTTGATCAAGGAAATATTTGTCGATGATATCAAGTAAGGTGTTTATGAATGGGATGGGTACAAAATTGGTAGGAAGGAGACATGTAAATCTGATTTGAGGGTTGGAAGGGTGGATCTAGAAAACAAGGACTACAATGGGAAACCAACCCAAGAATGTTCTTGTATTAATGGGGAGATCTAAGGACCTCCAAGGAAGTGTGAAAAAAAATAAAAACTTGGCTACAAAAGAGGTAGATGATGCTACTAAAGAAGTGGAAGTGAATACAAAAGAATGTGCTTGGTTACATATGTATGGTTGGGTGGAGGAAATTGATATCACCCTGACTCCACCTACATTATCACTAGTACCATCCCAAAATCCTATCGACGAGATGACAAGTGAGGATGATGGTGTGCTAAAACAGGGACAACTGATTAAGGAGAAGGGAATGAAGAGTATGGATTATCTAGCTACAATAGTCATCAACCAAAATATTGAGGAGGAACCAAGCTTGGATAAAGAAGACATTGATGTACTGATACTACCATGGGGTGGTAGGGAGGTGGATGTTACTAAGGATAATTGTTTAGAACTAACACCATTAACTAAGAGATAAGTTGAAGTGTCGGAAAACAACATTGACATTGAGAAGGTAAATGTCAGACTAAAATCGAGCACTTTGAGCATTACTAGAATGAAGTGTCATTCGATCCCATCGTAGAATTTCTCAAAATAAATTTTCACAAACAAGGCTTTATGTTGGGACCAGTGGGCCCATTCCATACCTTTTGAAACAAAAATAATATTATCTCAGATATATTGGCTATGAATAAACATGTTTGTTTTGGACTAACAATTACAGGAAATAGGTGTTGGATACCAAGTGCCAAAGACTTGGCAATGATTTTATAAGAGACATCGATCTGAAAGCATATTGGGAAATGGCATGAAAGCACTATATCCAACAACACTTCCATTGATAGCTGGAAATGGTTGGTAAAGGAAAAAAAGGCTACACTATTAACATGGAATGATCCAACCTTTTAAGAACTCTATCAAATCCTTGGTAGAAATTAGACCAAGTGTGCCATATGACCAATTCCAATTGACAGTTGGAATTGGAATCATAAAACCCAAATTTATTGTGCATGTACAACCATGCTACGCTTTTTCTAGCTATCAAATGCACGGATAGGTGGCCAATCTTGTTGACCACCAACTCAACAATGTTGACGTTACCACACAAAACCCAATGAGAATCAGGGAGTTCAGTTATTATCTACCGCCATA
Organism: Taxus chinensis; assembly: GCA_019776745.2. NCBI lineage: Eukaryota > Viridiplantae > Streptophyta > Pinopsida > Cupressales > Taxaceae > Taxus > Taxus chinensis. The sequence continues at coordinate 627,683,234 of CM034154.1, read as the reverse complement.
GTGTCGTCTTCTCAGTTGTGTCATTGGGTGCATACACATCAATCACTCCAAAGGAGCAATTTTCAATGTTTAATAACACCTTGAGGGCGCAATGTGTCAGGTCACATCCATGAATAACATAATGGGGCTGCCATTTTGGAGCACAAAATGTCACAATTCCTCTATGGTTAGGCTCATGATTGCTAGTTAGAGCTAAACTATCAGGCTAGATAACTTTAATAACCGTGGATAGCATAAAACCTACCACCTTAACTTGTTGCAGAAAAAGAATTTCCATCTATGAAAATTGCTTCCAAAATTCTTGCATCGTGTATTTACGAGTGGTGGAGTCTGTAAGACTCCTTACATTCCATGAGAAGCAACTCAATGGAAATTGGGATTAAGGAACATATCCTTCAAATTCAGGCCGAAAGGGCTTCATGACTATTTTGCAAAAATTGTTGCTTGGATTGAGATTTTTTTCTAGTTCTGAGTGCTAATTTACCTTTCCTCGAGGTGATAGGGAGCGCTTCGAGAGCACCACAATCCTGTTTTAGGGGGAACTTGGAAGAACAGACACAAAGAGAACATTGTTATCCTATAAAAATTTGAAAACCAATTAATGAATTAACCACGGAGGAAGGACTCATGGGATGAGCGTGCACCACTCCTTCGAATTCGAGGCTGAAGCTATAGAGGGATTTGTAGGAGTTTCCACCACGGGCTTGACAAGACTCTGCACATATGACAATGGGATGGCTTGTGGCCTCACGGTTTTGGGTGCGCCCAATGGAGGGTTGATTATGGTGGCTTTGGCAATGGTTGTTCTTATGATCCACAATAGTAAAACTGTTTTCACCGGTGGTTTATGAGCCTCTGCAACCAACTTTGGAAAGGCTTTATTTTGTGCGAACAGCAAGGGGCAATCTCAAAACTTGTGGTCGACAGATTGACACTTGAAACACGTGTTGGGATTGTTAGTATAAAACACCCTTTGGGTTTAAGGGGACTCACTGAATTGAATGTCAATAGTCTCTAAGGTCGTGGGATAGATATGATTCCATATAGACACACACCTTTGTAGTCTTGCATAATAAAACTTAAGGTATTCTTTCATTATAACCCTGCCTATTGAGAAATCTATGAAGTCGAGGAAATGATAACATGGTATGGGTAAACCAAGAAATTCAACCCAATCAAGACCTTGAGTGCCATATGTTCCAAAACTACAAATTCGCATGTCCATGGGGACACCAAGTGAAGTGAAAACATACTAGGTTGAGGACTTTTGTAAGATCATGACTACATTAGTTGGGTCGGTAAATGAAACAAAAAGAAAACCGTAGTCATATGATGGATAGAGTCACTTTATGTCATATTGGGCCTAGGGCAATCTTAGCCATGGTTTTAGCATGATTTCAAGGTGAACCCTCCATGAAATAACCAATCATATAGAATTGTTCAAGCCATTGACACGTAGAGTTAAATTTCTCAACAAGCAACAATATATCAAAGTCATTACCTCATGGAATACCCTTGGCACAAACTTCATTGGTTGCTTCCCCAAAGGCACCATCATAATCCGTCATTGTTACAATAACTGGACTTTGTGAGGAGGCCATTGAAAAGGGTCATTCAAGGATAAGGTTTCTTAAAACACCCTAATAAACGCATGTGAAAAAGTTTCCTGTAGTAAACGATATGAAAAGGGCCAAACACCTAGCGATGGCAGCCGTATAATCTCATAGAAACCCTAGCAAAACTCAAAAACCATCAAAATCTACTTATTTCATTAAATAAAAAAGAAGAGTTTACAATAAATATATATCATATTTTGCAACTTAAGACACAATTGTTAGTTATACTACAACCAACTCATATGGCAAGCTCACCCTAAACTATATCCAACGATCTTCAAAGATAAATAAGTCGGCCTAAATTTGAGACCCTTATTTAGTTCTTTCATTCCATGTCCTTGTGTGGAAAAAAAATCAAATTAATTTGGCCTTCTAACATGGTGGGTATCTTATTTATCTGGTTGGAATCATCATTCCTCTTTGATTATAAAGGTTTCTTTATAGTCACCAGATGTCATTGTTCTTATGGAACTACGTAGTTATCTTCCAAAGCATAGTTCAACAATATATTTTCTCCACTGACATACTTGTTTTCAAATTGGCAAGAAGGTAAATTTTAAAACCCCCTAAAATAATCATAGATATTACTTGGCGAATTTCTAAAAATAACTTTCGAAATCTTGACAAATGTCATGAATTGAATGAAAACGTTGTTAGCCGGTAGCAATTGTCGGCCAATAGCATAACGGTGTCAGTCGGCAGCAATTCTTTTTTTGCACACGGTAAAGACGATTTAAATATAAAAATTTGGCTATTAATGTAAATGCTAGGCGAATCAACCCAAAAAATCAACTTGTACCCGGAAAATTTAGGCGAAATAGCAAGTGCTCTAACACCTCAAAATTAGTCAAATCCAAATTTCAAAAACCTAAATATTTACGAATTAACAAAGATTAACCACTAAAATTTACACTAATTGGTCAAATTAGCACATTCTCCTAAAACATATGAAATGAATTCAAAACAAATAGTTTTAATTATATCCACGAGACATAAGAGTCTATTGAACAACAAATTGTTAGTCACCCAAAGACGCTGATATTGAGTTTTGTTATTGGATTAGCAACTCCTATAAAATTGACGTTCCTTCTCCTATAAAATAGGATTAGCAACTCTACGACACGTTTTTCCTTCGCTACTATTTACCTCGATGTCCTGTGGTATTGTTCTAATTTGATATTTACCTCAAGGGAATGTCTATTCACATTGTATTTTTAAAACTTGACTATCCTCCCTCTCGTTTAAGAAATTTTTCTATATTCCATATAAGTCTAAAACTATCTTCTTCTCATGTATTCTGCTTACATATTTCTTTTTCAGGAAATAATCATATTACAATTTCTTCCATCAGCATTGCCGAGGGCCAAAAGTACAAATAGAAATTTGAACTCCGTATACCAATGTTTTCTATGACACGTTAAATATGAAAAAAGAATTAGTAGCTCCCTTAATAGAGTAATCCTTTGGGTAAATTTTGCAAAATTCGGTGATATTGCTGAATTGACTATTTAATATACCTCCAAACTGTTATACAGTAAGATACAGGCCATTTGACTAGATTTTTCTTGCATCTTAAATCAGTCAGCGAAGCATACAAATGATAGTTATGTAGTTACAGACTTCAATTAGATTCCACTATTTGGTACATTATCAGATCTCATGTTATCATCTGTCAGTAGACTTCAATTAAATTTCACTATTTGGTATATTATCGGATCTCCTGTTATCAGAGTTCAGTACTTAGCAAGAAGATCACCCTTAATATGAAAACCGATATCAATGCATGTCAGTTCAGTAGAATGTTCATCGAACATCTGAAGCTGGAGCTTGTGGTAATCCACCTGTAAGAATGCCAACCAAAATAAAGATCAGCCTGGTGCCCACATATAGGAAAACTTTTCAGACACAATATAAAGGAACCTGCATGTAAGGAATATGAGCTAAATATTATAGCCAAGCAATAAGAATCTTACCTAGAAGAGAAATATAAATAGTGCAGGACATGGCAACGTAAGATCTATGATAAAACCCAACCAACTTGAAAGCAATTACTCTATGATCCCAACAAAATAGTGAAGATAAAAGCATATATTAAAATGGGTTAAGTATTTTTAGTTAGGACAAATTGGGTTATAGCATCCAGAGTACCACAAGGCAACTTGAGATCTACGATAACACCCAAACATCTTGTACACAAAAAACTTCATACACCCAAGTTCCAGCCAAATAGTGAAGATAATAGTATATACTCACACAATAAGAAAAGTGGAGAAAATTGAGTTGACAAGTAGTTTCAGTGGAAGACAAATTGGGTTGTAGCATCCAAAGGAGGATACCACAAAGCAGCTAATTATGCAACAAATACACGTCTAGATGATTGTTATTGGGTGAAAGAGGAAAATGAGAAACAAAACAAATAGGACAAAAGTGAGAAAAATGAGTTAAAAGTATTTTTTGTGAGGACAAATTGGGTTAAAGCATCCAAAGGAGGATACCACAAAGCAAATTGAGATCTATGATAACACCGAAACATCTTGAAAGCAATTACTCAATACACCCAACAAAATAGAGAAGATAACAGCATATATTCATACAATAAGAAATGTGTGAGAAATTGCAAGCATTTTTAGCAAGGAAAATTGAGTTGTGGCATCCAAAGGAGGGTGCCAAAAAGTAGGGCAATATGCAACAAATAGACTTTTAAAGGAATGTTATTGAGTGAAAGAGGAAACTAGATGACACGAAAAATAGGAGAAACATCGTAGATGTAGTTCTCCCATCCAATGATTCACAGGTAAGGGGGAAGCATGCCATGCACAAAGAAATTCCTATATATATTATCTAACAGAAACAAAAACAAAAAAATGGATGGTTTTTTTGCATGATTTTGTGCACAATTAAATGTTTGTAGCAGGAATGGCTTGCAAAGGAAGGATAGGTGCTCAAGCATCTGCATGAAAATGCCAAAAGGATTTCAGTATAGCAGTACATTAGATGTTATAGTTAACATGCACGGTTTAAGTACAATCAGCAAGTAGGAGGAAACAACTACCACTAAATGGAAATATTCAACCAAAAGGAAAGAGAATAACTTATCATGAAGACATTCTATTGAACAAAACACTGGACAAAGCAAAATATCATTTGGAAGGTGTGTATGATATAAAAAATAAAGGTAAAGGTGGTTTTGAAGATCACTGTTATGTGAGACACCAATTTGGTGTATGAGACTCCTTTGTGTAATCCCACAAGGGGATTGGTTTTCCATTCAGCTGATCTATTGTTCAACAAAGTGTACAACTGTATCCCTTCTGTATTTGAACATGATACCTCCCTTATAGAGTACATGTTTTCACCATCAAGCCCATTCAACTCACACACTCAATACCACATCAACAGTACCAATACTGGTGGCAACAGACTTGGTAGTTCTTGCAATAGTACTGTCAATTTACATGGCTCCAAACTTATAGAACTAGTATGAGCTTCAAGAATTACATCTCCTATCACAAGTAATTTCACTGCTTACAAAACTAGTAATTCTAATCTTAGGATTACTAGTTTTGGTGGCATTACTACAAGTGATCATGGGAATTGTAACTTTGGAGAAACATTTGTAGTGCAATGGGTCGACAACACCAATAGGAGGGATTACACCTACGTAAACAATAGCATGGGATATAATGGAAAAAACTAGAGAAATTTTCCCTAGTTGAACAACTAGATTTCCTCGTGAGAAATATCTAATAAGACAGACAATTAAACTTTATCGGTAATTTGCAATACTCTTGGTTTTATTAGGTGACCCCCCATAGCACAAAACCTAGGCAGTCATGAGATAAATCTCCCTCATTTAACCGGTGAGGCTCCCGTGTCAGATTTGTCAATTTAAGTATGCTAATATCTAAATGGGGTTTTACTTTAACTACTCAGTTCATGAACCATAACTGAACAGTTCTGCAGCAAGTAAGCAGCTGTTTAAAGAAAGGAAAAGTTATAGAAGAAGGTAATTACATAAACACATAGAAGAAATGGGGAAGATGTGCATCCCAATCAGTAGATGGCAGAGCTGATTGCATGCACATAGAAGAATCCAATAGATATAAACACAGAATTCTAAAACAAAGGCAGCTCTAGATCCAGATCTAAAATAACACAGTTTATTAAGAGATCTAAGATTAAAAGTAAGAAACACAGTACACCGTGACACAAAGTTCTCCGGAAACCTGCTCCTTTGTATTCCTTTGCTCCAAGTGGCTCTCAGGGGTTCAGCACAAAGTCTAGAACACAAGATTGCTGCTTACAAATTCTCATCATTAACCCGGAGGTTCTTCTCCTACTTATAGAATGTAGGAGGGAAAGTACAAATGGGAAGTCTAACTGAACTAAAACACAAACAAGTAAAGATGACATTTGGCAATCATCTTCCACTAACTTCTCCTTAAGTGACACATATATCACTTAACTAATAGAATGGTTCCACATGACTTTAAGTAATGGTTGCAAAACCAATAACTTAAAGTTTTACAATTTCATCCGGGAACATAGAAAATAGAAGAAGAAAGAATAGAAGAAGAAGTCATGCCAGCTGTAACATTTATGTCTTCTTTTTGTTCTGATATCGGATATACTTGTCGAACATGTGATTCAGCATCTTCCCATCTGTTTTAGCCACTGCTTCCTTCTCTGTCCTAAACTGCAGCAATCCTTCATTCAACACTTTGATGCACGCCTCCACATCTTCCAAGCTCGGCCCAAACCTCGCAATATCTGCCTGCAGCGCCACCAGTCTACTAATAGAATTCATCGTGAAAGGCTTAGTAGCTTTATCAATTCTCTTTTGTACCATCAGAAGAGACCCTTCCAGGGAATTAGGCACCTTGCTAGGAACGATCCGCACGTATGAAGTAACACCTCCGACCACGTCCTCCTCAGTGAAAGAAATGATACTGTCTGGTAAGGATGATGTCCTACTCTCAAGTGCCTACATCCTCTTCAGCAAAACTCTGCAGATCTCCAAACGGAAAGATACTGCAAACTCCAGCTGCTTCCCCTTCTCGACTGATCCGTCCGGTACAATTTGCTCTGTAACCAATACATCTCCCGGCAGCTTGTTGATCTCTCCCAAAGTACTCAGGTTACTCTCAGCAACTGTGTTCATGTCCACTATGCTCGTCACCAGTTGCTGCAGCTGATTTGCCGCATCATTCATAACCTTTAGGCGGGCTGGCACCTCTCCAAGTTGTACAGCAGCTTGACGCATAATCAAATCCTTCCATTCGTCAATAGCTTTTACTTGATTGCTTGCATCCTCCATTTCCTGCATAAGATGATCACTCACCTGCTCTGAAATGGGCTGAATGGAAGGCTTAGCAACCTTGGCTATGATCTTGCACAACTGAGATACCTGCTTCTGAAGTTCTTCTTTCTCCGCCTTTTCACTGTCAAGCCTAAGGAATAGAGCATCTATCAATGTCTGCGTGTCCTGCTTCAATCCTTCTGTGGTGGCTTGACCGAGGGGTACTCTGGTTACTGTAACATCTTCTGCCGTGAGCTCCTCCTCCTTCTTTCCTTCTGCCGGAATTGATATCTCAGCAAACTTCTGCCCTGATTCCTCGATGATCAACCTAGAAGTTGCTTTAGCAACTTTAGGCCTTCTGTCTTTTCCGCCTAGGCCCTGGAGTAGCTGCAAGTCGTGTTCCTCCAAGTTCATCTCCACTCTCGCTTCTGGAACCAACTGCGAAGCCAACCATTCCGAGAAGTTACTTCTCAGAGAATGAGGAATCGCTGAGTGCACTACCATCTCCCGCTCTGCATCCTCTCCATCAGAAAGTGCCACAGTGTTATGGCTGCCATCTTCTGAATCATCCAAGGACAAAGCTCTTTCGAACTCCGCCATCTGCAGCTTCAACGTCTCTTCTGGAAGGGGTGCTGAACGGAGGGCTGAGGAGAGAAGATGAATGTCGCCGGATTCAGTGGAGGCATGGAAGTGTCCTGCTGCTGAGGTGCAACAGTTGGTGAAGTACTGGATGCTGGAGAAGCTGGAACTAAAGTCATGGCCGTGGAAGTGATCTTCTCCTTTGATTGAGATCTTCTGTGTACTTTCAACTTCTCGGCCTTCCTGCTGCTTTCTCCTCGTGCTTTCTCTTGAGGGAATCTCCTGCGCCGAAGTTGCCCGTGACTTGATTCATCAATGCTTCATCAAGGCAATATCCTTTCGTCAGCAACCAGTTCGAAGTATTCACCAAAACAGCGCCAGACCTTTCTTCAATTGTATGGCAGCCTCCTACGTTATCCTGAAGTATGGCTTTATCTCCTCCCATTTGATGGTAAGTGTCAAGTACCACATTCCCATCATCTTTAAGATCCGCAGGTATCCGCGCTAGTCCAAAGTCGAACACTTGCTTTGCTGATAGCCTGCTGAAATCTCTCTTTCTAACCTCGTACTCACTTTTGCACTTCATCCAGAAATCTTCTAATGAAGGCACATGTGCGTACTCCTGGGAGATCGTCTTCCTGGCTACTCCAAATGGATCGAAGTTCAGCCGTGCAGGGAAGAACTCTTGCTCATACTCGGATAACATCTGCATCTCCATCCCTCGAGCTCTATGAATGCTATGGCAGCTGTAATGTCCCACAGTGATTGGGAAGAAGCCCATAGACTTGTGCCGCTTCGACTGAAGGTTGTGTAACTCCACAAGTTGCCTGCTCAGCTCCATGGTGATCAATCTATCATTCGGATATCTGGGCAGCTTAACCGGTTCACCAGAAAAGCCAGTAACCCTGAGGTATGTGAAATCTGCAAACTGAATGAATAGACTGCCAACCTTGGATACAGCTCCCCACGCTTCCTTGCTTACCCTGTTGGCCTTCAAGTCTTTGTCTAGCCTGCAAATGAAATCGTAGAAGAATTCATCATTGACCACTTTGAAATCTTTCTCGCACGCAGGTACAGTAAGCTGTGGGTAGCACTCGAAAATGGGGTCCTTAGAAAGAACACCACATCTATCCAGCTTGGAAAAGACGCCTTGTGAAGCTGCAGCATACACCAAGTAGGAAGTCATTTTGAAGCTGAAAGTACGCTTCACGTTTCGGAGTTGCTCACCAATGTTGTCGCTAATAATTTCCGACCAATTGATTATGGAATCAACCTTGTTGACTTCAATGGTCCTGATGAAAGCATACATCCATGTACGAAAAGTGTAAGCATTCGCCTCGCCATTAATCCTGCATAGCAATTTGACAACATCATCTACCTCCTGCACCAAATGGGATCGTGGAAGAGTTCTTGGGAACTTAGAAGGAGATCTAGGCTTCTTCATGTATCTGCTATTCATTATGCTCACGCAATCAGCTCTATGCTTCTCCCACCTGCTGCCGGCATCCTGAATGCTAATGGAAGTCACCACCTTTCGCACTGGGATCTTCAAACAACAATTGATGAACTCTGCGTCCAAACGAATTATTGTCTTTCCCGTAGCATCACGCACTGACCTGGATGAAGGATGGTAAGATCTAGCGCACTCCATAACAAACTCCGGCAACTGGGCTGTGCATGGAAAGGCTGCAGCTCGGATAATTCCACTGCTTTTAACCGCACGCATGAGTGAAGTCTTTCCCGCTCTGGATCTATCAATCAATTCGGAAAGAGGTTCCGGACCTAGATCTGTGTCTCCTATGTCTGCAAGTTTGGAAGTGATGCATGACTCCGTTGTGCTTTCTTTTTCATCTCCCTTCGCCATGGCTTTGTCTATCTTTGTCTGAATAATTCTTTTTCTTCTTATTTGGCCGGATTTCTTCAAAACTGGTGCAGATCTGGACAATTCTTCAGATTCGGAGGATATACTCAATGTATTGGACATTGATTAGAGCTCCTTTTCTTTTGTAAAGCACCTGTAATGAATTCCTGCAATTAATTCAGACAAAAATGGCCACCGGAGCATGAATAGTGAATTTTAATTGTAAAAATCTGCACTTTTCAAGCCTGCTGCCCCAAAAATTGATGTTTAATTTGCACATAAAGAGAGCATGAATCTTTTCAACAACACCTGAGCACCTGTAACACCTATGCAAACAATTATGCAGACAAAGATCAACCTCCTTCAAAGCATGCGCCAAATTTGGAAGCTTTTAGCCTTGTTTTCACCTTTGTCTGAGCAAAATCCTTCTTCAAATGGGGCGCACTTTTCCTCTTGGCTGCAATTCTTTACCTGTGAATTAAATAATTCACCCTTATGGCAGCCCATGCTTATATAACCTCACAATTCTATAATTAATAATTGCCCTTCCTATTCCTGGCAATTAATTAATTAAAAATCATGCTTTTCTCTTTAAAAATAGCATGTTTAAGGACAACCATCCAATAAATTAAATTAATCCAATTTAATCATTCACACTTCACTTCACTTAAGCTTCACAGTGTGCCTTGACCATAGCCACTGAAAATAGAATTTAATTTAATGATTTAATGCTTTAAAAATCATTAAATCTATCCTAAATGGGGCGCACTTTTTGACATGAAGGGGGCAGCCTTTAAATAAATTAAATTTAATCAATTTAATTCATTTAATTCTATTTATTTTATTCCCCTTTGCTTTGTTGACTTTCTTCCAAGCTTGGGCGCCTATTTTAGAAGGAGAAATAATTAATTTAATCCACTTAAAGGCTGCCTTCTTCTCTCTAAAGGGGGCGCACTTTTTTGCACAATATAATTCTATTTTTAAGAATTTATAACAATGGGATTCTTTACCCTGCAAGGCAGCCCCGGAAATCCCATGATCCACTTAAGTGATTTGACTTTGACAATGGGATTATTTACCCTGCAAGGCAGGCAATAAAATCCCATGATTTCACTTAAGTCACTTTTCTTTTATTTCACCATGGGAATTTTTACCCTGCAAGGCAGGCAATAAATTCCCGCCTGCCTGCGGCCTCTAACTTTCCCACTGCAGCTTAAGTGAATTTTATATCACGGGAAAAAGTACCCTGCTAGGCAGGTACAAAATTCCCACCTTGCCTGCTGCTTCTATTTTTCCCATTGCAGCTTAAATCCTTTGTTTTCCAAAAATGCGCCCAACCCCGCAGGGGCTTTTCTGTGCACGACTTCGCTTTTTCCCAGTGATCCAGACCTCCGATGGCGACTTCCTCCGGGCATAATGTGCGTATATGTTCTCCAGCTGCTCCAGGCCAAAAATCGGGCTTACCCGGCAAAGGAATTGTTCTAGAGAAATTTCACAGAAAACGAAACGGGACAACACAAAAACACGAAAAATTGCCAAAAGTTACAAATAAAGCCCAAAACTTATTCCAAGTTAAAACCCTTCTGGTACATAGGAATAATGACATGTTCGATCATAACAGAGTTAAAACGGAGCGCAAATAGCCTCATACGGGGCTCAAAATAATTAAATACAAATTTCCCGCAGACAAATCCCGACGACAGAATATAACAATTTTGGGCATCTGGGTATTTGGCGAAAAAGGCTAATATGGCTCTTTGGGAATATCTTGACGCAATACAAGAACTTTCAGGCAATAAAAACACAAAACGACCCATTATTTTAAAAGTACGAAATTTTTTCGGATAGGGTAGTCGCAGATTTCAGGATGAAATCTGGGTATGGCATGAGAAAACAAGCCTCCTATTAGGAAAAAAGTATCTTCACACAATTAAACATATATAAAAGTATCTTTGTTAAATCAATTTTGGAAGAAAATTTTACTTACGATAGTTATTGTTGCTCATATCAAAATGGAGGAAACTTGTAACGACATTTAACACTCTCACAAGGTGAACTAAACCTCTTCTCCATGGACAATATCAAAGATGGGATAAAGAAACTTGCAAAAATAAATGCTAAAGGCATCAAAGGCTATCACGCAAAAAATCCTACGATTGAAAGGTCTATCCGAGCCCTACATATACATATCATTTTTAACACTGTAATATTCCTTTTTTCGGGATAAATATAAATCTGCACTTTATTAACTCAAATCGACCCTAGAAGGATTAAATCCATTTATTTCGACCTCAAATAACCCAATGTCAGCATTAATACAACTCAAATGGGGTTGGAGTAAACCAAAGTAGTGGGTTAGATGGGAGAACCAATTGAAAAACTAACATTTTCCAAATTTGATTTTATAACAGTTAATAAATAAAAATGCACCTAGAACAGCTGAAACTTCAAAAATTAATAACTCCTTCAATACTTCGTATTTTTGCATGAAATAAAATGCACAATAAATTAAAAATGAAGGCCTTTCTAATGCACTATGAATCTGAATTTTTTTGATCACTAAAACCACCTCAAAACAGCCCTAGAAATATGATATCAAGTCGCTAGGGTTAGAATAAATTATATAAATTACTTCCAACTCTTTCTAACCTTCCAACACACCCAAAATATCAACGCTTGCTCTGAAATAACAGCTAATACAAATCAGATTGCAGATCTAGCTTATTCACCCCCAAAACATGCCAAAATATCACCCAATGCAAGTCGCCATAGCTGGAATAAATGCAAGAGTGAACAGAAGCAATAAAAACACCTCAAACCCTTCCAATATCACTTAAAAATGAACCACAACATGCAGATTTAACCCAATAAATAAATGCACCAACACATAAGCCAAGTCGACAATCTTAGAATGGATATATCATGCAACATTCACTCAAAAATAGCATAGAAAGCTTCAAACTCTCCGAAGTATGGTGGTGTTGAATAAACACTTTTGTTATGTGATCAAATGGGCATACATTTCTCTTCAAGCATGAAGATATTTTAATAAAAACTTCAACATGCCCCCAAGGGGTCGCCACATCTTCTTATATAGCTTTGGCATTTCAAATCTCCAAGTTTCCCTCATCTTTATGACACATTTTTTTATGTAAAAGGGGTCACTTTTAATAATTGTCTTTTTTCCTAAAAAGTCAAACTCCAAATAAAATATTAATTCCCTCTTTATAATATTTAAAAATAAAACATAAGAGGAGAATTAATTATTTAATTTAAAAATAGGAGTAATGACATTTTCCCAATTTTTATCCTTTAATCCATGGGAAGGGTGGATTAAAGGTCTCCAATATTTTTAATTGATTAATGTCCCAAAAAGGTGACACACATGATGTACTTGAGAAGGAGAGGATGTCAATATGTGCTCATGATGAGGATGTATCAATGTATGCTGTGGAATCGGTCTAGGATTATTATCAAGACATTGAACGGGCTGCGAAGGTTGTGCCTTGGTCTGAGATGCCACCTATTTGACTGGGGTAGTAGTCGGTAATATGACAGGCTGAATAGGGTATTCATAAAGATCCCCTGGAATTGTAACCACCAAGTTGTTGGTACATACTGTAAGCCTCTATGTAAAGTGGAAGGAATAGTACGCATCTCGTGAATGCAAGGGCATCCAAGTAACATGTTGATTGAAATGTATGTAAGATTTAGTGACTACCCTCCAGAGCTCATGATGGCAATTCTATAGACTTATGGGGGATTACTTGATAAAGGTAACACCATGCCCCGAAGTGAATGTCTGACATTGTCCTAATTGAAATACCTTCAAGTAACAAATGTTTTCACTGTTTCCAATAAGTTCTTGTTGCGGTATATCCTAGATCGCCTAGTAAGGAGCACCATAGTGGCAAAGGTTTTGAGACATACGAGGACCTTCAGATGTGACATCGATTATGTGCTCGAATTTATACAAATGGTCTAGATGCTTCCACATCTGCGAGAGGAACACTCTGATGATCGTGGAAATGTAATCAGTGGTGTAAATGCCCTTGTCAGAATATTCGCTATCTTTCCGGTAGTTAAAAGCCAATAATGATCATACAATAAAGATGGGGGTCAACATATGCAAGTTTATAGGGAAGGTACTGTACTGATAAGCCATTCAATGTACTTCATCCCCCTTGATGAGCGTTCACATATGATTCATTACATAGGATTGATCTTAATCACCTTTAACTTATAATTGGAACCTTAGCAGTGAAACCACTAGTGTTCACAGGTTGGAAGTTCTTCAATGGTCCTGTATAGAACCATTGGAGTTGTTGTTGAACTTCAGCTCTTGGGATCTTAAAAGACCACTAATTCTGTAGCACTTGGTTGAATTCCCAACCCATCTATGGCAATCACAATGTAGTTTTCTATCAAATGTCTCATGGAAGACTTTGTGCATACTAGAGCATATCAAATCCTCAGTGAAAGCTGGAGGTAACTGCTATAAGTATTGCAATATCTTGTGAGGATGTTTTGGTAAATGACGCCTTAAAACATTGTCTGTTATGGGAGCCGAAGCTAAGGACCATGGGTGGTAGAACTTGATATATGCTCTATCATTGCCCAACAATTTTGTCATCAACATTTCTTATTGTCTGTTGTTTTTCCTTTATAAAGATGGATAAATGGATTGGAATTTTGGGGTCCATTGGATGTAGGTGTATAATAGTCCATATTTTGGCATGTTGCAGACTGTGAGGAGTTTGAAATCTCAAAAGAATGTATTTGAGACCGTCTTGGAAGCATGAAAATACTTCAAAGGATGTGAAGGTAGCGAACATGGTCTTTTCTTACTGGGATGTGGAGTCAAGGTTAGCAAACTTGAATACCTCTTGTCAATCAACCCATATGCTGAATGTGCTTAGGACCTTGAAGAAGAGCAAATATGTCTTGCTAATGTAGGAACTATAGTCACACGACCTTCTCACCAGATTGAATTGAGTAGATGTACGCTCAGGGTAAAAAACTTGGGTAAAGGTAATCTGGCTAAGCTGCGTGATTGAGAAATGAAATGGAGGACAACTCATCATCGCTAAAGTTTGAAATGCTCATGTATCGAACCTTAGGTAAGGGTATCAGAACCAATCTGTATGCATATTCCTTGAGACTCTGCTCGACAACCAAGCTTGGCTAATCAAGGTATCGTTACGTGCATAGTACATACATGAAGTATAGTTGCTAGGAGATGTGTTCGGGTACTAGTATGCCACTTTCGTCAAAAAAATGGGAGACGGATACGGGGAGACAATGATATGTATATCATATATGTGTATATATGTATGTATGTATATATATGTGTATATGTGTATATATCCTAGGCATTTCATAGTGATACACACACACATATATATATGCTATGTGTAATTCATATATGTGTATATACATACACACATATATGATAGGCATGGCATCACACACACACACACACTACACACATCACACTTTGTACAGTGGATATGATATGATATATAGCATAGTTATACACACACATCTACATCCTACAGACTACATTTTGGTCTACAGGATGATATATATCGTCATTATCATCATCATAAAAGACTCATTAAAGTACGGCAAAAAGTTCCATAAATTTTGGTGTTTATTAAGTGGAACAGGGACAACTGAGTGTAAAAAAATATATGAATTATTTAACATAGCTATTTACCAAGGGAATGTATGCGACCAAACTATATAAATAAGCTGAAATAAAACCATTTGAGACTTAAGCCTAAGATGAAATAAGGAATTTATGCTGACTTAAATAAACACAAATAAAATCATTTGAGGATTTAAATAAGCTGAAATCATAAATATCAAATACATTTAATTTTTTAATTATACATGACATTTAATAAACACCATTTCAATTTGAGACTTAAAAGTTAAATAAGTCCTGAAATCTGATTATAACACCATTGTGGTTGCACATTATATTAACAGATATCTGACAGCTTGGATATCATTAATTGTCAAATGTACAAATACAGCCAAAAATTGTCAATATTACAAAAAGTCTGAGGACATAACTATTCAGCCAAAAAATTAGAAACACCAATGTTACAAATTTCTGCTACGAACCAGAAGCTGTTAATGGCATTTTTCAATAAATAAATAAATAATGTAAACACGAGGTAGTGCATAAAGCACATCAAATATAGTGAAAATCAACCTGGGATTACACATAACAATAGGGACAAAAGGAGGCGGACTAATTGATGGAATGCATTAAGCCACTCATGCAAAGCCAAGAAATATTGTGTAAATAATCAGAATAATCTATTAACATTGGGCAATGTTGGACCTTTAAATCAAGCGTTTGCTTTCACTTAGACTATACCACATGCTAGAAGGTGATGAGCTTGTTTTGAGATATACATTGGGAAATGGTCTGATGCAAAAGCATAGCTTACGGAGGTCATACTTATGATCCAGGGAGCCAATTGAGCCCTTATTTTTAAAAACAAAGAGTAGAATTGGCTGTCTTCTCTTCAATAACTTTTTTACAGTTTTATTGTGTGTTTCTGAATTGTTGCACTTTTGGATTCATCCTCCGCATAAATGTGTTGGGTGCATTGGAAAATCTGAATAGAATCAGCAACCACTCCCTGGTCTTGAACATTGTCTTCCATTCATCTCCTTCTCGAATCCAAATTTCTTCAACAGTGGTGATAGAGAAATTATCTCCTTCTGGAGTCATCATGGTCCCTCTTGTGGTAAGTCATCTCTTGAACGAAAAGGGTAGCATATATTTGGTCCTCTCAGTGGATCAATGTAGAGGGAACCATCTCAATCTCTAAATAAGTAGTATCAGTTCTTCCAGATCTCATAGTCGATGCATCTGAAGATGAAGTTGTCTTAGTATATTGGCATGTGTCTCGTTTCTGGGAAGATGATAGTTTAGCTATGAATGAGTTGAGAGTTTATGGTTGTAGGCAAGAGTTTTGTTATGTAATGTCATAGCTTGCTCCATTTTCTAAAGTATTTTGGTGCATGTTATGTTTCTGACCAATCACATATGTGTTTTTATAGGTACGATGATTTTTAAAATTAGTTTTGGTTGAGAATACTTGTGCTTGGCACGGATGGTTGTTAGACGGTTGTCAAACAGCCACACCCTACAGGAAAACGACAATATATGTTATGATCAGACACGTGCAGGGATCTCTCTTGGCGATTCTCTTCGGTGTCACCATCGTTGGAATTTCTAGAGAATATATTGTACAGGCATATGAATAAAGTGCCAAGTAATTTTCATACTGTGTTGATTCCTATTTTATATATTCTTATAGTTTGGTTGTGAGCATATTTGTTACAATTTGGTATACTATATATCTTGTGTCATTGCCCACTTGAATTTGGGATAGAACAATTATCAATTGCATTAATGACCAAAAGTCTACCAGACATGGTGAAGTTTGTAGAGATAAATTCCTTAATGCTGATCTGCGAAATTTCATGGGCAGAGACTTTGATGGAACATAGACAAATCAAGAAAGAGAAATCTTGTTGGCCAAATTTTTCCGGTTCCTCTAGAACATTGTGACTTGAGAGCCATCCAAGAGGAAGCTCAAAAGACTCAGGTTACATCTAACTTTGTTTGGGACAACTTGGCCTGGAACAAGCATGTTGACCACCTTTCCCCCGACTCTTAGCCCACCAAAAGCTATTGATGCAAGAATTGTTCACAGATTGAGTACGTGATTTATCACGCACAATAATATGAGAAATACATTAGAACAAACATTGTTAGGAATAGGAATGGAAATTGAAGGAGAGATGTCGATGCAGCCAAGGTTTATGACCATAAGTATGAACAGGAAAAGACATATAGGACAACAAAAAAATATGGAAGTGCATAAAGATAGAAGATCCAAACAACAAGCGAAACTGAGAACCAAAAAGGCAAGGCTGCTTGAGACAGCCTGCAAATTTTCAACTTAAATGAAGTGCAGACCCCTTAAGAAGTTGTCAAGAATATTGAGATGCTTGTTTTGCCCCCTTTTGAAGAAGGTAAGTCCTGAGTTAGAAAGAGAAGTAGGATTCTCAAATGAAGAGAGGAAATATAAGAAGACCTGAAAACTTTTGATGAATGAAGGGGTGGTGGTATTGTTGTGTCCAAATCAAACACCAACTCAAACTGAGGCAGGAAGTGATCAAGAAGTAAGACCCAAGGAGGTTGAATACAAAGAATTCCAACTGCGGGTTTCTCAAGATTCACTAGGAGGGAAGTGCCTAGGTGTGTTTGACAATTCTCTGGAGAGGGCCCTAGCATGAAATCTTGACGGACTTCCACTCTCTGCATATCAATCTAGCAATGCATGGGAGCATAATTCCACATACAGATCTAAAATTCTTGTCAATGAAGGAGAATCTCAAAGGAAAAGTAATTCAAAGAAAGCATGCACAACAGTGCGTCAATCATCACTACACAAGTTTTAAGACAAAGCTTCAAAGAAAAGCAAAAACCACTAATTGCAAGTCCACCTCCTCCTGATAGGATAAAATTTCCTAAATAAATGACATCAAGAACGAATGGGTGAGTACAGAAAGTTGGGGGCCCAAAGGGTGGCTTAGGTGGACATGTTTTTCCTAAAAAACAAGAAACCTGAACTTGCACTGAAGATTTGTGATACCTACACTCCTATGAAAACATGAATTTTAGCATTTCAGATCTAGTTTATAGATTATTGTTTTTAATGGAGTGGGTCAAATAGACGAAGTACTCCTGTTTTTCAAATAAAAAACATAATAGATAGCTTGTGTGTCCTACCAAATTTGAAGGATAGTTAAGCATTAAGTGAAACCCTTTTGTGGAAAGTTAGATAAGATCATCTAGTTCATCCAATTTTTTAAAAAAATTAATGTATAGTTTATTATAATAATTTTATAGGTAAATAGACCCTCAAAATGATAGAAAAATGGATAGTCAGACGTGTAGCCCTCCTAATCACTTCGAAAATAAAAAGAAACAGTTTTTTGTTAATATGTATAGAATTAGGCCTAGTTTGCCATCATATAATTTTTTTGGATATGGATGAACGAAACAAAAGTTATATAAAAAATGATATACATATATACTTGCACAATGTAGCAGTATTAAAAGACGTATTCAAAAATCATTAAAAATGAGAGCCTTAAACTAGTCGAAAAATAGAAAAAAATATATTTTCAAAAAGAGGAGAGGCATCAACATTGTAGTTATATTTTCATGAAATGCTTTTTTCTTTTGGTGTTACAAACACGGATGTTATTGTATTTGTACTGGTCCAAGCCTCTTAGCTTTGTAATCCAAGCCAAGAGGATTTTTTTTAGAAATTCAAATTCAAGTAAGACATACGTGCTATAACACATACGCATTATGTTGCATACACATTTGTTGGCAAGAATTTAAGTCGCTATGCTTGTTTTGATTATGTCGATTGCTCGCCCAACGGAAGCAGCATAAAACCTGCAACATTGGAAAGATCACCTATTGACAGGGTGATCTCCCTCTGTGTTTGAGAGAGACAGCTCTCCCATATAATGGAGGTATTTGTATTTTTGGTGCTATAATCTAGAAAGCACAAAAGGCAATAAAAAATGGGCAATAGAAAGAAAGGACAAAAAGGAGAAAAGAGGAGAAAGAGAAACCATTGTAGAATAAATGAAAATAACTACTCAGATAACTCGAGATAATAACAGATGGAATTTTCTCTCTCACATGAAGGCAAGAATACAAGTAGAAGTTGCACAAAGGATAAGAACCAACTAGGAATACAAAGTCTTCATTGCTCTTGGATTGCATGCACAAGGTACAAAGATATACAAAACAGTTTGCCATATGAAGGTATCACATACAACAAGAGAATACTAGATTATTAACAGGTCTTTGACAAAAAATAACAAAGAACATTTCCTAATCAAAAGGCATTAACATCACAAATTGATTCTCATTCCACTTGCTTGCATTTTTTTATTCATGAAAATAGAGGAGTATTTACACACAATTGCAACATACTCTTTAGAATTGAGAGAAAAGAGATCCTGTTATGAATGCTTTCTAGCCTTATATAGGCTACTTGCACCCAAAAGTAGTTATATAACTACCTTAAACCTAACCTATGGCTTGACCTCAAGTTTACTCAGCTTGAGTTACATCATTTGACTTGCACAATTATTATGAAATGTCCACTCTTCTAAAATAACCACGGTGAAGACCTTTGGCCCATTTTGTCCACCCGAAGGCCAAAGGAAAATATAAGGGTGACTTAAGTTAGCTATTATTATTATGAGTGCTATTAAAAAATAAAAAAATAAAACCATACAAGCACTTATAATAATATTAGTGACTTAATATTATGTCATGACAAGTCATAAAGGGGAGATAACACATATTTTAATGTTCCTAAAGGAAAATGCAACTTGGGTCACCGTGTATGGGGGGACTTGAATTATTACAAAGGTCTTTTATATTTTTAATAAGCCCCAAGTAAAAATGCGACTTGGTCTTGGAAGGTTTTATGGGGCAAATGATGTAAAAAAAAAGATGCATGGTGATTGGATGGTTTGGGAGGTATTCTTTGGGTCACATCTTTCCCTTAAGAGGCAAATCGACTTGTCTTGGGCTTCGATCTACTACTTCACTTTTCTAATTTGTGCATGAGAGCTTGGAGCTGCTGCTGGAATTTTTCTAGGGACGAAAACCCTTAGAAAATCTGGTTTTGGGGAGAACGAAAACTATTCCAAAAATATCTATTTTGTTGGGGAATATTCGGAAATCAAAACCAGGTTTTGGGAGCCATTATTCTATAGTTGGAGCGACCCATTTTGGGAATTTTTGCAAGGGTTTGAGAACCTAAAAATATTATATTTTCAATCAGCTTTGTAAGGAGCATTTCCATAAATTTGTTCAATGTTTTTGGAGCATTTTGTTAGGGTTTTAAACCCTTATTCTGCTACTGCAATTTCCAGGTCAGATCTGAAATATTTTATAAATGTAAACAATTTCTGGAACTCCCATTTTGGTATTTATTTATGCCATTATTTTCTATAAATCTATCTCTTTCGGAAAATATGAAAGGAGTTATTGTGTTGGTTTTTGGTATTTTATCTCCTTATGCAAATAGCATTTTCTGGGTGCATATCATTATTGCAGCATATTTTGTTATTTGGGTTCCATTTACATCTGGGTTATTGGTATTTTTTATTGCTCTTTCCATTGGGTTCAGTTGGGGACATTACAGTGGTATCAGAGCAAGTTTTCCTCCCAACCTGTTGTGGTGAAATTCAGATTTCAGATTTCAGTTTTATATGGACAGGGACGACGATCTTTTCAGGAACCAATATCAGAGGAGAACACCCAGAAGAGGAGGAATGGATGAGGAAGAAAGGGCACCTCCTAATGATGGGCTAAGCTACATAAATGAGATTTTCACTAGGGGAAACAAAGAGATACAAGGCAGATTATTGGACTCCCAAAGAGATCTTCGGGACTCCATAGTTGGAGCCATTGTAGATTTGGGAAGGGCTCTACAAGGAACAAACTTTAACAGGCAAAACCCTCAAGGGAATCAGGGGAACCAAGGAGAGGGCAGCTCTTCCACACTTCATGTTGAAAGAAATTCTCAAAAACATTCCTCTAAATACTTTTGTGCAAGTTTCCTTCAGAGAGGAGCCACAAGAAGAGAGGGAACAACCATAGGTTCAGGGATTTGAGGAGGAAATTAACTTATATGGAGATGAGTATGCATCTTTGAACCCTCATACAAGAGACCTTTCATTTAGAGATTTTTGCCAACTAAGGAAGAATGAAGGGCCAAGAAGGAGGGTGAACCAACAACTGAAAACTAGAAGGGACATCCAACACCATTTGGGGAAGATCACTCTTCCTACGTATGATAGGACTGACAAATTCTCTGCAAGGGCACAGCTACAAAAAATGGATACTTACCTTTCATTGAACCCCATGTATGAAGAGGAAGCTCTCAAGTTTGTCACTCTTCGCTTGGATGGCGTAGCCCACGAATGGTGTTATCATGGAATTGTGACCCAAGGGCATGTCTCCATCACTACATTTGAGGAGTTTAGTCAAAGGTTGGTTGAAAGGTTTGATAGAAAAGACCCAAATGTATACTTCCGTGAACTAGCACAGCTGAAACAAGAGTCTACTGTTGAGCAATATGTGGCTGATTTTCAGAAGTTGGTAGTCATGGTGACCAATGCTAGTGAGCTGAGACTTGTTATGCTATTCATGGAAGGACTAACCGAACCCCTTAAGGGATTGGTGAAGGCATTTGAACCTTCTTCTCTTCAGGATGCAATAAAAAGGTCTCTAAATCTGGAATCTACAGCAGTTAGGGGTAAAAACCAGCCCCTTGGACAATCAAAACCAAGCTATATGGGGCAGCCAAGGCACACTTTTCAAGGGCAGTCAAGAACAGCCTTGATTAATCAAACAAAAATGCCATTACAGCAGTATACAAGCAACCAAAGAGAGCCTCCTCGGAACAAGGAAGGTGAGAATTCAAGGAATGAGTTGAGAAGGAAGAACCTTTGTTTCCATTGCAAGGACCCATGGGCTCCAAGTCACCGTTGTTTAGGCAAAGGTTAAGTGCACTACGTTGAGGTTATTTCTGATGGAGAGAAAGAAGAAATAGATAAGGAAGAAAGTCACGAAGATGAAGAACAAGAGGGCAAAGAAGAAGACAACCAACTAGATAGTACTCTTGCTACTCTATTCGGGGCACCGAGGTATCACCCTTTTCGAGTTAGAGGGAAACTAAAAGGTAAAAGAGTCACTGTTTTAATTGATAGTGGTACCACACAACTTTATTGATGCTGATTTAATTGCAAAAAAGGGGCTGCCATCAAAAGATTTCAAGGGATTTAATGTTACGGTAGTGGATGGTTTTACAATCCCTTGCACTTAGAAAATATCTCAGCTGAAAATTACACTTGGCAAGCACATGGTGACGAATGACTTCTATGTGGTTGGTATAGGTAAAACGGATGTGGTATTGGGGGTACAATGGTTGCATTCACTTGGGGAATTTCCTCAAAATTATCAGACAATGGAGCTGAAATTCATATTAGCGGGAAGGGAAATAGTGCTCCGTGACATGGCAAATGGTGCTCCTATAGTAGTGACCACTAAGAGGATGGAAAGAGCCTTTCATAGAGGGCAGGTTTCGTGGGCAGCAGAGTGTTTTATTACATCTGCAGATCAGATTTTGGAGCAGCAGCAGTACCATAAGGATATTCAAGCAATTCGTGACAAGCATGCCAAGGTATTTGATGATCTCCCTCATGGGTTACCTCCTGATAGAGGTTTTGAGTACATTATTGAACTAGAACCAGGTACTAAGGCCATTATCACCACTCCTTACCGCCATCCTAGAGCATACAAAGAGGAGATTGAAAAAACTATTAACAAGTTGTTGGAAATCGGGCACATAAGACCGAACTCAAGCCCCTTTGCATCTTTAGTGGTACTTGTGAAAAAGGAAGATGGGACAGTGAGGATGTGCATTGATTACCGCCTATTGAACAAGAAAACCATCAAGAATAGGGACCCCATACCTAAGATTGATGAGTTAATTGATGAGCTACATGGGGCTCTCTACTTTTCCAAGATTGACTTGAGATCCGGGTACCACCAACTTCGGGTAAGGAAGGAGGATGTCTACAAGACTGCATTTGGATGTCATTTTGGTCACTTCGAATTTCTTGTGATGCCTTTTAGATTGACAAATGCTCCAGCTACATTTCAATCTTGCATAGACCGATGTTTTTAGGGAGCACTTAGGAAGTTCGTAGTGGTTTTCTTTGATGACATTTTGGTATATAGTAAATCATGGGATGATCACCTTCAACACTTGGACATTGTATTGGGTATTTTGGGGCAGCAGTCACTCTTTGCAAAGGAATCAAAATGTGAACTTGGAGTAATGGAAATTCTCTGCTTGGGACACGCCATTAATGCTCAAGGTGTCCATGTGGACCAACAGAAGATTGTGGCTATCATGGATTGGCCTTCACCCACCAGTATGACACATGTGAGAGGATTCTTGGGATTATGTAGCTATTACAGGAGATTTGTTAAGGGTTTCTCTCAACTTGCAGCCCCTTTGACAGATTTGATGAAAAAGGGAGCTTTCAGCTGGTCTAGGACAACCCAAGAGGCCTTTGATAATTTAAAAAAAGTGATGAGTACATGCCCCGTGCTCACTGTTCCAAATTTCACTATTCCTTTTGTGGTGGAATGTGATGCATCCGGGGAAGGAATCGGGGCTGTTTTAATGCAAAACAAACATCCCATCGCTTTTGAGAGCAGGAAATTGAAAGAGATTGAGAAGAAATACTCCATCTATGACAAGGAAATGCTAGCCGTCATGCATGCTTGGGTCAAGTTTCGGCAATACCTTGTTTGTAGCAAATTCATAGTGAAGACGGATCACAATAGCTTATGGTATTTTCTCAGCCAATCTAATTTGAGTGATAGGAAACAAAAATGGGTGAGCAAAATTCAGTCTTTTGACTTTGAAATTGAATTTGTTAAAGGCAAAAATAATATTGTAGCGGATGCTCTATCTAGGAAGCCATATTGTTGCTCTATGACAGAAATTGCAGTGGATTGGAGGGTTGTTATAACAACTGAATATGCAAAAAATCAGCTTGCTAGCAAGATTCTTGAAGGTGAGATTGAAGATGAAAAATACAAGATTGTGGATGGTTTAATTTTGTACAAGGACAAGGTCTTTTTGGTGTCGGAATCCAAAGTTAAATGCAAGATATTGGAAGCAATGCATGATACACCTTTGGCAGGACATTCAGGCTATTTTAAGACGTACAAACAAATCAGAGAAAAAATTGTTTGGAAAGGTCTCAAAGGGGAGGTGCTCAAACACATAAGGGAGTGTCTCACATGTCAACAGTGTAAGGTGGAGCATGAATTTCCAACAGGCCATTTGCAGCCCCTACCTATTCCTACGCAAAAATGGGAGAGTGTTTCCATGGACTTTATTGTGGGACTTCCGCCGATTCAAGGTAAAAGTGTTCTTTATGTTGTAGTGGATAGATTAACCAAGTATGCACATTTCTTTCCACTACCAACTAAATTTGATGGTCCCCTTGTGGCTAGTATTTTCTTTAGAGAAGTCTTCAAACTACATGGGCTACCTAAGAATATTGTGAGTGACAGGAATAGCAGATTTCAGAGTTCTTTTTGGCAAGAGCTCTTCCATCTTGCAGGTACTAAATTAACCCCTAGCACTAGCTACTATCCACAAACGGATTGGAAAACCGAGATTGTTAATATGCGGATAGAGGGGTATCTAAGGAGTTATGTTACAAGGCAGCAGACTGCATGGATAGAATGGTTGTATTTTGCTACAACACGACCTACCACATGTCTATTGGTATGTTATGTCTCCCTTCAAAGGTTTATATGGCTACAATGCATATTCCTTTGTAGATGTTGTTTTACTTAATAGCAAAGTACCGGGTGCTAAAGACTTGGTGCAACAAAGCCAAGATATATTAAAAGCACTCAAAAATAACCTCTCACATGCACAAAATCAACAGAAATTATATGCGGACCAGCGAAGGGTAGAGAGGTCATTTTAAGTGGGGGACATGGTTTTCTTAAGACTACAACCATACAAGCAATCTTCCCTCAAAGGGAAAGGATCGGAAAAGCTGAAACCAAGGTTTTATGGCTCTCATAAGATTGTAAGAAGGGTGGGGAATGTTGCCTACGAGTTTGAATTGCCGGCTCAAAGCAAAATTCATAATGTGATCCATGTTTCATGTCTAAACAAAGCATTAGGGCAGCATGTTTCTCCCTCCATGGAATTGCTTCCTCTTGATGATGAAGGTAAGCTTGTGTTGGAACCGGAAGTCATTATAAAAGAGCGGGAAAGGAGGCTACGAAATAAAACTATTAAGGAGTATTTGGTACAATGGAAGGGGTTGCCCTTTGAGGATGCAACTTGCGAAGGTGCAGAAATTTTAGAGCACTTAAATTTGAAATTGCTTGTGGGCAAACAATTCGAGGAAGGGAGGACTGAAATGTCCCCTCTTCTAAAAAAACCATGGTGAAGACCTTTGGCCCATCTTGTCCACCCGATAGCCAAAGGAAAATATAAGGGTGACTTAAGTTAGCTATTGTTATTATAAGGTGCTATTAAAAAATAAAAAAATAAAACCATACAAGCACTTATAATAATATTAGTGACTTAATATTATGTCATGACAAGTCATAAAAGGGAGCTAACACATATTTCAATGTCCCTAAAGGAAAATGCAACTTGGGTCACCGTGTATGGGGGGACTTGAATTATTACAAAGGTCTTTTATATTTTTTATAAGCCCCAAGTAAAAATGCGACTTGGTCTTGGAAGGCTTTATGGGGCAAATGATGTAAAAAAAAGATGCATGGTGATTGGATGGTTTGGGAGGTATTCTTTGGGTCACATCTTTCCCTTAAGAGGCAAATCGACTTGTCTTGGGCTTCGTTCTACTACTTCACTTTTCTAATTTGTGCATGAGAGCTTGGAGCTGCTGCTGGAATTTTTCTGGGGACGAAAACCCTCAGAAAATCTGGTTTTGGGAGAACGAAAACTCTTCCAAAAATCTCTATTTTGTTGGGGAATATTCAGAAATCAAAATCAGGTTTTGGGAGCCATTATTCTACAGCTGGAGCGAACCATTTTGGGACTTTTTTCAGGGGTTTGAGAACCTAAAAATATTATATTTTCAATCAGCTTTGTAAGGAGCATTTCCAGAAATTTATTCAGTGTTTTTGGAGCATTTTGTTGGGGTTTTAAACCCTTATTCTGCTACTGCAATTTCCAGGTCAGATCTGAAATATTTTATAAATGTAAACAATTTCAGGAACTCCCATTTTGGTATTTATTTATGCCATTATTTTCTATAAATCTATCTCTTTTGGAAAATACAAAAAAATGAGTTATTGTGTTGGTTTGTGGTATTTTATCTTCTTGTGCAAATCGCATTTTCTGGGTATATATCATTATTGCAGCATATTTTCTTATTTGAGTTCCATTTACAACCGGGTTATTGGTATTTTTCATTGCTCTTTCCATTGGGTCTAGTTGGGGACATTACATATTACAATATTTAATTAATTCAATAAACGAATAATTAATTACACTTTTGCAGTTTGATATAAATAAAATTAATTAATTCGAAGAGAATTAATATAATTTTATAGCCTTTTAATAACCATACCAAGTAGAAGCTACACAGCTGAATCCATTGGACTTCTTCATTTGCATTTGATTCTAAAGCCCCTTCAACAAAACATTTTGTGCATTTACTGCAATTAATTGCAGTCCATGAGGCCACATTTCATTGAGCCATTTTGTAAAACATATCCTGTGTCTTCTTTAGTCGAATATGTTTCACAAACCACAAAGGTACACCATTTGTATTTAGTGTTTTCCTTTCTCATCCTTCTCTATAGCTGCTCCATACGATTTTGAAATCAATCTTTGATATCAATAAAAAAATGTAGAAATCTATCGCAGTTCTCGGCTTTTTGAACTACAATTTGAAGATTCACTTTGGTGGCTTGGAAGCCATGAAAATGATAATTGGAAGAATCGTGCTTTGTTAGGAACTTGAGGTGCAACTCACACCTAAATATCTAAAATGATTTCACGCAAAATCTATCACATTTAGGGCCCTAAAACCTTGAAACTAGTGATCTTCATCGCAAGATTTTTCCAAAACTTCAAACGGGACCTAAAGAGTCCATATGTGAAAGTTATGGAAAAAACAAGAATGTGAATTTTTCACCTTAGAACAAGTTGTGCTTGGTGCCCTTTCAATTTTTCACCTTAGACCAAGTTGCACTTGGTGCCCTTTCACAGAACTAAGGAACAGTTCCACTTGTTCCACCCAGGCGCGAAATCATTTTGGGGCAAAAAATGAAGTTTTGGTACAAAGTGTTTATAATCAAAAATTATCTCTAATTATCTCTTGGACTTGGTCTACGCATTGGTACAAGAATTTTAGGATTTCGATGAAGTCTAAATTTGAATATAAAATTTATGTGCCTCAAGATATTCCTTGTAGACACAGACCCTCCGAAAACAAAATTAGAACTCAAAATGAAATTTTGGGTCTCTAAAACCTTGAAAATAGTGATCCTCGTCCCAAGAGCTTTCCAACACTTTAAATGGCACCTTAATCAGAGTTTGGATGTGAAAGTCAGGGCCAAAAAAAGATTCCAAAATTTTTGCCTTAGACCAAGTCACGCTTGCGCCCCTTCACGAAACTCACAAATTACAGAACACAAGGAACAATTCCACTTGTTCCACCCATGCTCAAAATCATTTTTACGGCAAAACATGAAGTTTTTAAGTTAATTATTTTTAATGAAAATTTGTCCTTGGGACCTAGTCTTTCCATTGGAATGACTTTCGGAGGGTTTTTAGAATTTTTTTGGAAAGGTCATTTTTACGTGACAATACTTTTATACCTTAAATATGTAGTCTCACAATATACATTGTGCATTGAACCCTACTTTGTCTAACATTCAAAGTTAGAGACTAAATTTATTTACCCTATCTACTATTTACGACACTTGAACTTTCGTAAAGAATTTGTCTAAGGTTTTTTGATTGATTTGCTCATATATAGGGTCCAATTGAGTAAATGAATTGATTGTATGGGGAAAATCGGTAATTGTTTAGGAACATTTGTCATTTTCATTTGAGTGTGTCATTATTTGTGTAAATAAGATCAAATTACAGTCCAAATAGGTTGTATTTGATTGAATTTTTTGAAATTGATCATACTAGAGAAAAATTAGTGTTGTGTTGATTAAAAGTCATTGTTTAGCAAATATGAGCAAAGAAAGGCCGTGAACAACTAGAAGGATAGGTAGACAATGTTGTTATTTCATTATGCAATGTCGTTGTGTAAGCAAATTTTATTGATTTAGATTAGTTACTTGAGATGGCATTTTAGATGAAGGTAGAGCAGGGGTAAAATTGGCATATTTATGGCAAATCTTATAGATGTATACATACGAAGATTTACAGGCGTTATTAAGACCATTTTTTCTTATTTCATGATCAAATTCCATTATTTGAGACCAAATGGGAGATTCCAACAGTCCCAAAAAAACCAAAAATCAATAATGTAATGTTGAGATTGGGGTTTAATTGGCCTCAATTGCCCAAGGGATTGAACCTTTTGAGTACAATTGGCTTAATTTGGTACGCAATTAGGGCCAATCAAACCCAAATACACCAAAAACAACAATCTAATGTCAACAGGGGTTCATTGGCCCCAATTGCATATTGGATTGAACCAATCAGTAATTAGTGTGAACTCTAGTATGCAACTAGGTGGACAGTTGAGCCTCTTGCAACCAAATAGGATAGTCAATTGTTAAATACCCAAATTGCATAAGACATTGAACCTTTCGAGTAAAATTGGTTCAATCAAGTAAGTAATTGGGACAAATTGAGCCCAAGTACTCAAAAAAACTAATGTTGTATGGAGCTCGATTGGCCTCAATTACGTATTGGATTCAACCAATTAAGTAATTGGTTCAATCTTCGGTATATAATTGGGCCCAATTAAGCACTTACAACCAAATGGGAGAGTCTAATGTCAAATGGTACCTGATTGGCCATAGTTGCATATGAGATCAAATTTTTTGAGTAGAATTAGATCAATATGGTATGCGATTAGGACCAATCGAGCCCAAATGCATAAAAGATGACTGTGATTTCAATTGATGCTCAATTGGCCACAATTGCATATACCATATTGAACTAATTGAGTAATCGGTTCAATATCAAGTATGCAATCGGAGCCAATTGATCCCCTTACTATATGTGGACTAAGAAGGTCTATATGGATTATCCTCTCTTCTCAACAATACAAATTAGGATATAGAAAGAAAATTATTGGCCCCAATTGCATACCATATTGAATGAATTAAGTAGTTGGTTCAATCTCAAGTATGCAATCAGAGCCAAATGATCCCCTTATTGTATGTGGACTAAGAAGGTCTATGGATATAGAAAGTAAATTATTCTAGGGCCTAAACACAAGCCAATATAAAACAAGAGGTCCAAGATCTGTGGATCTAGAAGAGGATAATTCACTCTCTACCAAAGGAGTAGGGTTCCAAAACCTAAGTCTAGGACAAGGGATGGAGTCTTAGTAGTATCTTGATTGTAGGAAGATCGTAAGATATAATGTTGTATATAAAGATAACTAATCTAGAGTTGTAAGATAGACAAGGGTTCTAAGAGATATATAGGTTATAAGCCAAGGGGTGGATGTAAGGCTAGGTCCGATAATAGAATAATGCAATAAACAAGTATATGCTACTCTAACCTAGTCTATGTACATGGTACATCAATCAATCAATCGAATCATAATATAACATAAAGGAAAATGAAGATTAGATACACTTACCTTTGTGTAGACACTATTGCCGCATTAAACCCCCAATTGTTAGTAATACCGTATGAGAGAGTTGATGTGGTTGACCACAAGACAGATAAAGAGAAGACTTACGTAAACCATAGTTGGTGACTCCAAAGACTTCATGAACCTTGCTGGTGCAACTTCTCTTCTTGAGTGTCTTAGACCCAATGCTCCAAAGATAGTCCTCCAAGTGCAATTAAAACTTACTCCTGAACCTTAAGACCTTAAGAGCAACTTGGCAAGTGCAAGTAGATCGACAAATGATGATGTGATGTGTCAGAAATGCTCTCAAGGACGCTTATAAATAGGGGTCATGATTAGTCATTATAGGTTCTTTATAGCCAACGATATTGATCATGGTCAATACAGTCAGCCATTAACAAATACAAGGAAACGGTATTGAGCATGGTCGATGCCGTCAGCTCTAAGAAATAATAAATCATGGGGTCCTAGGGGAAGAGTCGGGAGGTGGAGGAAGGGCTCTGGAGGTAGTAAAAAAAGTGATCTGACAAAGGTATGAAGGTGTTGTAAGTGGGCATACAGGTGTGTTGGCTGGAACTTGTTGCTATGGTTTTTCACTTTTCAACCCAAAAGACTAGCAAAAATTTGCAGCATTGGAGAAATCATCATTTCCAGGTGATTTTTCTCTACGTTTGAGAGGGGAAGTTCCCTCATATGATTGGTTTTTCTAGGGTTTTTGAGTACTTTTAACCTGAAAGTACAAACTGGGAGAAATGGGAAAAAGAGAAAATGCAAAGGAATGTTTGGACAACTCAGGTAAAACAAAAGCGAGTAATAACTTTTTCTCTCAAGAAAATGAGAACACGAATAGCAGTTGCGTGCAAGATGAAGATCCCTTGGTATCCAAATAGCATGTATATGGCACAAAGTCCACATACAAAGATATACAACACAAAGTTTGCACATCAAAGCATCATATATAATGAAAGAACACTAAAGTATTAATGAATCTTTGACAATGAACAGCACCGCATATTTTATAACCAAAAAACCATTGCGATCATAGAGTGAAACTCATCTCACTTGCTTATATTCATCATATTCATAAAACTAGAAAAGGGTATGTATACAGAAACTTGAAATAAGTCCTCTATAGAGATGAGAGAAATTCCTTATGACAATTGATTTTGAGCCTTTTATAGGCACTTGCACCTAATTAGTTAAATAACTACTTTTTGGCCTAACTTAGCCTTAACTTGAACTTGACTCAAGTTGACACTTAAGTTACATCAGGGCTTGCTCATAATAACATTTAATTAATTCAACAAATGAATTAATTAATTACAATTTATGACTTAAAAGGTAAAGTCCTTTTATAATTGATTGGCCACTTGCCATTGTCCATATTGCTGCCTGGTAGCATCCACATCACACTTCACTCCATCTGCAAATTTCAACTTGTCTCCTACTTGAGCCTACGGCACATTTTGTAATCTACCAGAATCTGGATTATCTCTACATGAGAATTGGCTTGGGTCTGAATTACTTTTATACTTTTCCCTTCGTTGAACTTAGGCTCCATTGACACCTTGCTTTACAAGTTTGTGCTTAAATATTCCTCTATTCCAAATAGAAACAACAAATTGGGCCTTATGCTCTTGTATAACAGCATCTCCTGTAAGAATCTTCGCAACAAAGAGTAAACCTTCATATAGGGAGTCGATCTCAATGACATTGAATTAGTGCCTATACTATTCAAGAGTCAGATTGTCACTACACAGTTTATAAGATGGTCCTTGTAAAGCTTCTCAACATCAACAACCAATTTATCTTCATTGTATTACTATTACAAATCTAAATCCATTGATAATGGAAGTGAGATGAATCTTATTCCAAAGCACGTCATTTTCCTGCATGAAGTTAGGTTCAGAAGTGGGTTGCTGAAATAGGCTCAGTCTCGTTGAAACCCAACCCCACATTATTTGCCCTGAGTTTTATTTCAACTGGCAGTGGAATCCACTGCCCATTCTTTTCAAGGCTCTTAAATCATGCATTTGGTTTTCGAGCAGTTCCCAACCTTGAAACATTCTTATGTGTGGCAAAGAAAAAGCAGATCTAATATATGACACTACATTCAACATTTTGTTTGACTCTATTCAACACCTTGATAATAGTATCTAAACTCTTCACATGTTCCTTCTGTTGTGCAGTCCCTTTCCCTGGTTATTCCATCTCATTGCAATGTATTGCAACGGATTTTCTCTCATGCCTTCAACTATATTCACAGTAGCTCAACTTTCACATGCTCTTTGAAAACCGGGACCTCTCAGATCCCATATATTCACGATACCATCTTCAGAACCTGAATACATTGATTTCCTAGCACACTAGAATCCTACGACCGTTACTTTGTTTGTGTGAGTCATAACTAATCATAGGTTGAGGATGCTAGCAAAGGGAATGGAGTTTGATTTACACAAGTCAACAATTGCACACATCTTGTTGAAAGAAGTCAAACTGTTTGACAAAATGCCTCGAAAAAAAGATCCCTCTTTTTAGCAACGTAGAATACCAGTTGAGTCAAACCCGATCAAGCTTGTGATGGCACCTTGGAACAAAAGCTTAAACGATACTCAGTCATGGCTTATGGGTCGATGGGAAACAATGTTGAGTAAGGCCGGATCAGGATTCTGAGGTCGTTGTGGAATTTTGGAACAGTTCCCATGGGCAACACAAGGCACGATGGGGTGGTTAAAACACAAAAGTTTAAATTTTAAAAAGACTCTTTACCCAATCAAGGCTTTAAGCAGCATTTTGAAGAAGTTTTCAACTTGGACTCGATCAAGGTTTTAGGGCAAGAATTGGTTACGACTTTGCCAATGATGTGGAACAAAGGAACATAAAGAAATGTTCCTAACTTCCCACCGAGACAAGACAAAGCGACCAGGTCTAGGATGGATCAAAACTTAGAAACAAAAACTTAAGAAATGGATTTGGGCACTCGAAACGAAGTTTTTGGACTAAGTGGTAATAGTGAAAATTCAGCCCTTCAACCTGTGTCTATCGTGTTGGGACAAAAAATTAAAATTTTGAGGACAAAATTTGAGGATAACAGCTGGCTCTAATTGGGGACATGGATTGTTAGGGACATGGCTCAAACTTCATAATCTTTGGCTAAGAACAGTGCTTTATCCATTGAGAAAGGAGTTGAGCTCAAAACAATTGTGCAAGAGACTTCTTTGTTGCTACATTTATTAAACACACATGCAGACAAAAACACACACATGGAAACAGAAATGGAAACAAACCAAAATGGAGGAAAATAGGAGATGTTTACAAGGGATGGACGGGAAACACAAGGTTTATGTGAACCCATCAACAAGCTGAGAAAAGTAGGTACCCTTACAAAGTAGTGGATTGAACGCATGAAGGCTCTGAGGACTGACGTAGATCAGCTGATGAAAGATGTGGTAGATCCAAATCGCTTGAAAAGAAGGATAGAAACTAGAATTCCACTCAAAAACTGATAATGAATTGTGAATTCGTATGAGCGAAATGTTTGTCTTTCCTCTTATTTAAAAATTCTGTTCTTTTTGTAAAGAGAACATGTTAAAGCTAATTCTTTGTTCTTCCTCTGTACAATCCGGGAATTGACATGTGTGAACACCCATCACCTACATCTTTATGTCTGTGACTATTTTGTTCTCGAGTGTTCTCTTCAGAAGGAACTTGGATCACTATGGCATATCCTTCCTTGGTCTGAAATGCTTTTGAAGTTCTTACTATCTTGTCAACTCTTTGGTCTTCTTCAACTTGAATGTTTTGCTTGTTGAGTGAGGAGCTATACTCTTTTTGCTTTATCTTCACGCCTAAGCTGAACAGGTATCACTCACCTCTTCCAGTGATGAAGTGAGGATAAAGCATTCATAAGCAGCAGGCCCACAAACTGTGTTTTTTGCTGAAGCAATCCTTGTGGGGTAGGTACGTTCTTTACCAAGGGAATCATTATTATCATCTTTCACTTTCAAATCTTCCATTTTAGTGGAAATAGATGTTGGACACCATTTCTCTTTCTTAATGATTTCGTCATCCCAATAGCATGGCTGCCTTAGAATAAACCTTCTGTCTTTTCTCTGTGCTGACTTGGAAAACAACTTACAAGAAGACTCACTAGCAACATCCACATCAGTTTGCATTCTTTTTTCATCAACAAGTGTTTCGGAAGGAATTTTGAGCTCTTTGATTTTCTCTTCTTTGATTTCGAATACTTGCACATTGGATTGAGGATCAAAGGCAGCAAGAAATTCATTGACAATCACTTCAGCATCACTTTCTTCAATGGTCTTTTGCGAAGAGCGAGAATTCAGCTTGATGAGGTTTTGCTCCATTTGCATATCTACTTGATAAATAGATATTTCGATGAGCATTGGATCATTCCTTCCAAGATAGAGGGCCTCATTTTCCTAACAAACAATTTCTTCAAAGAACTCTGTCACAGGGTGAGATGAAGTTGTAGAGGACAACAGATCTATTTCCTTGCATTCCTCACTATATTTATTTTCAGCAATGAAATCTTTGAGAGGTAAGGCATCAAGTGGCCCACAAAGAGAGTATTTGTCAGAAGCATCAAGATATTGCTTAGGAACAAAAACTTCATGGTATGGAGGATTTTCAGGAATTACATCTGACAAATTGGTATTTTCTTCCTGGCCCCGAAGTGCTTCTAGTTCTTCGAACTTCTGCATGGCTTATGCAAATTGTAAGAATTCATGATTGAGGCTATGATTCGATTTCCCTCTTATCAATTTTCCATTCTTGGAATATATTCTCTTCTTAAGCACAGCCATCTCTGTCATCTCCATATGCAAGAAATTACATCGAGTAAGAAGACACAAAAAAAGCGCATTGCACTGAGCTTCTCGTCAAGACATGAATCATCCATGCAATATCTTCTCCTACAAATGTGTCTTCTACCAATTTTGTGTTGGATGAAAATATTTTATCAATTACTTACCTCGCCAAATAGATTCATCCTCGAGCTGATTTGGTATCTTGCGCGTGTCTGCAGCAGCCTGTACCTCCTTTTTATTTCTTTCATCAAGCACTTAGATTTCGTGATCATCAGCAGGTTTTCTCCTCATTCTTCTTCCTTTGGCAACACTTCTTTTGAATTGCTCCCACAGAGGATTTGATTATATGATTATTGGATGAAGCAAGCTCATCGGATTATGTTTTTCTTTTTTTGCGGTATATGCGCACCTTATTGTTATTCTGCAACTTGACACTGGAAGGGAAATGTCAGCAGCTTTCTTTCTGTCAGTTTGTGGTGTTTCAACAATTTTGCAATGACGATCGGCTTTTCTTCAATGCAAAAGGTGTCATCACTATGTGGTGCATCAGCAAATGTGAAAATCTTTCTCTTCTTCTTGCTCCATCTTTTGAAGAGTCTAAATGAAAACAGCAGATACTCTTCAAAACAGTAGATGCTCTTGTTGATTGGATTTTCATACCTTCATAAGAAGTTCTTCAAAAACTGCACTTTCCCAGGATCATCAAGAACTTGGTTTTCTCGAATGCGAGGATCATTTTCTTCATTCCTCATCGCTATCACTATCAGCCATTGGCATAGAGTGCCAATTTTCAATTTTCAAGATTCAGGTCAATATTTTGCTTCCAAGTACCTCACAACAGATTCGCCAACCTCTGTTCGAGGGGAGGTTCCTTTGGATATCTGAAAATCAAATGCACAAGGCACTCTGATCCTCGGCTATAGACTTGCCAAAAACCTATTGGCAGGAATTTATGTCAATGTGCGTGATTTGGTTCACTTTCAACAACTTGCTCAAAAGGAAGTAGCATAAAACCTTGCAATATTTGAGAGATCACCTGGTTGACTACGTGATCTTCCTCTGCGTTTGAGAAAGGATAGCTCCCTTGTACGATGGGAGTATTTTAACTTTTTTTGGTGTTTTAGTACTTATATCCTGAAAGTACAAAAAGGAAACAAAATGGGAGAAAGGAAGGAGACAAGAGAGAATCAGAGGAAGGTATAAGGGAGAAACCTGCAGCAACACACTAAACACAGAGGAACTGCTCGGATAACTCAAGGTAAAACAAGAGGTGATTGAATAGGTCTTTCTCTCAAAGGAACGGGAATACATGAACAGGAGCTGCATGCAAAGATGAAGATCACCAAATATTTGGATTGCATAGTATATGGCACAAAGTCTACATATCAAGGCATACAAAACACAAAGTTTGCACATTAAAGCATCGCATACAACGAAAGAACATTGAAGTATTAATGGATATTTGACAATGAACAGAGAAGCATATCTCATAACCAAAAAACCATTCACACCACGTCGTGAAACTCATCTCACTTGCTTGTATTCATCATATTCAGAAAACTAGAAGAGAGTCTGCACACAAAAACTTGCAATAAGCCCTCTCTAGACCTGAGAGAAAAAAATGCCTTCTTATAATTTTTTTCAAGCCTTTCATAGGCACTTGCACCTAAGTAGTTAAATAACTGCTTTTTGGCCTAGCTTAACCTTAACTTGATCTTGACTCAAGTTGACACTTAAGTTACATTAGAGCTTGCTCATCGTTACATTTAATTAATTCAACAAATGAATTAATTAATTACAATTTATGATTTTATATTAAGTTGATTATGGCATGTCTCTTTTTGGAGGCTAATTCTGAAGACCTTAACCCATTCTTTCCCCGTGGGTTTAAGGAGAAAAGCAAGGGGAAATCTGGATTATAATTTTATTATTGATTAGATAGTCGTTTTCATTTATTGTGATTTATCTTATTGGAAGCCTTTTTGCTCCAATAGAAGAATTTAAGTAGTTTAGTATTAATGGTCTTGTGAGCATGTAGGCTCCACTAACCTTTTTAGTATTTAAAATGCAATTACTTAAGGGGTTGGCCATGATGTAATGTTTGATTTAAGCACTTACTAGGCCTATTTAAGGAGGTCGCTTGGGCATTAATGAATTATGTTTTGGTGATTATTCTTATTTTGATGGAAGTGGCTAGTGTAACCCTTTTACTCTCTCTCTCAAGAACAAAACCCCTTGGGTTGAGGATCTCCTCCAAGGACGAAAACCCTTGGTTGGAGAAATTTGTGAAGGACGAAAACCCTTCATAAGGTTTTTGATATGCAAACTGGTTGGAAAAGGAATTAAGTATCTTTCTCTTGCAAGTGTTGTCTCTTTGGTGCAAAATATATTTTATTTCAAGAGGAGCGATATATGTTGATGTGGTAATTTGGTAAGTATGGTAACAATTTGGAAAATCTGAATTCATCATCTTATTCTCCATATTTTACTAACCCAATATATCGAGTTTGGTGAATTTTGGTGTTCTACTATTTTTTGCATGCTCAAGAATGTTCTCTGGTCAGGGTTTCATAATTAATTAATTTCACATGCAAATATGAGTTCTAATAGCTGTAATTGATTGATGAGGGTTTTCTATTAATTTTGGCACAAGTTGGAAGTATTCTTTGCAAGGTTTATCTCCTTTTCGAAGGGTTGTTCTTCTCTAGGAAGATTGCTGCCCTGTGAAGGATTTGGAAAATCAGTTTTGTAGGGTTCATAACAAGAGTGTAATAAATCTGAATGGAGATCTACAAAGCTTACATAAAATCAACGTGGATTGAACCATTAGAACCATCGCCAACAAAAATGCACCACTATTTGGAGCATTATCTCCAAATTGATGAGGGACGTGTCATTCCCCCCAAATACATCAGGTTCCCACTTGGTTTGAGATTCCCCTTGGGTCAACTACGAGTTTTCTCTCATCAGCTTCGCATGGAGACAAAGTACTACATTCCTAGATACCAATGCACTTGCACACTTTGCAACAATGAACCTGAATCAGAGGAGCACTTTATATTCCATTGTCATGTGTACTATGAGATCCGTGGCAGGTACTATTGTCTCTTTCAAGAA
The DNA here is from genome assembly GCA_019776745.2 of Taxus chinensis. NCBI lineage: Eukaryota > Viridiplantae > Streptophyta > Pinopsida > Cupressales > Taxaceae > Taxus > Taxus chinensis. Next base: position 627,645,443 of record CM034154.1, on the reverse strand, counting down.
ACTCAAGGCTCATTACGTGCCCTTATTCATTATGATGACCAGAGGTGTGTAGCTTTATTTATCAGGGAGATGACCCAACATAGATATGGCCTCCTCAAACATCATCATGGCAGCCTTGGGTCCCAGAATATTGGTGCATTCCTTCAGCCTTCTACACAACACCGGAGGCATAAACGGGCACATGACTTCACACATCAGTCACAATCTATCAGGCATACAACCTCTTAAGCATGGCACTTGTTGCATCCCGTGTCTTTCCTGCTGCTTCTTGTATTTTGTTTTGTTTTTGTTTTTCTTTCTTCCTTTGTGCATCATCTTGTTCTCTTTGCACCTGTTGTAGTCCCTTTAACCTTTTTGGTTACTTCTGGACATTAATTTTTAAATTAAATTAAATTAAATTAAGGTCCCCCAAAAAGGGACATTACAGTGGTATCAGAGCTCTTTCCTCCCAACGTGTGAAGCATGGAAAAATTGGAGATGATCATGAAGAACCAAGAAGAAATGATGGAGGCATTGAGTCAGCTTACCCTAGCCATCCAAAAGTTGCAATGTGGTGGTTCAGCCAAAAAGGAAGAGTCTTCCTACAAACCCCGTGAATCAAAGAAGGAGAAAATCCCTTTTGGAAGGCCCTACAAACCCCAATTCATGGCTAAGGAGGAAGTCGCTCCACAAGGGAGCCCTAGACAAGCTCATGGCTACATCACATTGCTTGAAGAATACCAAGAGATGCCGCAGGAGTTTCAGGAAGCAATGTCTCTCACAAATTTTGTAAAATTAAGGATGGGAGAAAAAAATTACCGGCCATGAACCCTAGCGCCAAAAGAAGCGGTGCAACATGCACTGGATCTGCGTTTTGAAGGAAATGGAAGCATGAAAGAGGGAGAATAGGCTCTTACTCTTGCTATTGTTCTGGATAGTCAACATCATGAGGCAATTACTGATCATTGTTTGGTTAATATTGATGAGGTTTCAACATGTAATGAATCTAGGGTTGAAAAGAAGAATGAGGAGCAAGAAGGGGAAGAGAAAGGGATGGTTGGAGACCATTTTCCAATTAGACATGATGACAATAAGCTTGCTGTTCTGTTTAGAACAGCAGACCCTAAAGAGCATAATGATGGTGGATTAGACCTTGGTAAAAGCTACGAAGACATTCTAAACACTCATGAACAAGGTATGGAGGTAGTGCACCCTTTCAAGCAACTTCGAAGTCATGCATGCACCAAGACAAAAGTCGCTTTAGGCTCAAGGACTGAAATGGGATTGAGAAGAGGTAACCTTCTTTCCAAGGCTGACAGTATGCATGCAAATGCAACTACTTCCTCCTTCCATTTGGTTTGTAACCCGTCTTATACACTTGTGTTTGGGGGAAGAAATTGGGGTCACAATGATGCTTGCATTGACAGTGCCTCAACAAGTCTTAATTGGTCAAGAAGACTGGGAGAAACTCTCCTTAAAGAACAAGATAAGGTGGCTGGACTGTCCCTAACAGGAGTCAAAGGGAGGTCATTCGATGGGAAACACATCCCTAACAAGAAGCCAGAAGTTATCCAGGACAAGAACCGATAAATGTGGAGACAAAAGATCCCATACGGTAAGGAAACCAGGCCAAGGAAGAGTGCTGATTTAAACTCAGAAATTCTGAGTCATAAGAGTGTCATAAGCAGACCACACTATGAGGTTATCTCAGTTTTTACTTGTTAGCTAGATTTTCTGCATTGCACAAAACCTAGGCAGTCATGAGATAAATCTCCCTCATTTAACCGGTGAGGCTCCCGTGTCAGATTTGTCAATAAAAATGTGTTATTATCTATCAGGGGTTTTACTTTAAGCACTTAGTTCATGAACCATAACTAAGAAGTTCTGCAACAAGTAAGCAGCTGTTCAAGAAAGGAAGTATTTTATAGAAGAAAGTAAAGGAAATACAGAGAAGAAATGGGCAAGATGTGCATCCCAATTAGTAGATAGCAGAGCTTATTGCATGCAACATAGAAGAAACTTAATAGATATGAACACAAAAAATCATAAAACAAAGGCAACTCTAGATCCAGATCTAAAATAACACAGTTTATTAAGAGATCTAAGATTAAAAACAAGAAACAAAGTACACCGTGACACAAAGTTCTCCGGAAACCTGCTCCTTTGTATTCCTTTGCTCCAAATTGCTCTCAGGGGTTCAGCACAAAGTCTAGAACACAAGATTGCTGCTTACAAATTCTGATCGATCCCCCTTTAACCCGGAGGTTCTTCTCCTACTTATAGAATGTAGGAGGGAAAGTACAAATGGAAAAACTCAAACTGAACTGAAATATAAACAACAAGTAAAGATGACATTCGGCAATCATCCTCAACTATCTTCTCCTTAAGTGACACATGTATCACTTAACTAATAGAATGGTTCCACATAACTTTAAGTAATGGTTGCAAAACTAATAACTTAGAAGTTTTACAATTTCATCTGGGAACATAGAAAATAGAAGAAAAAAGAATAGAAGAAGTCATGTCAGCTGTAATGTTTGTCTTTTTCTTGTTCTGATATTGGATATACTTGTCGAACATGTAATTCAGCATCCTTCCATCTGTTTTAGCCACTGCTTCTTTCACTGTCCTGAACTGCAGCAACCCTTCATTCAACACTTTAATGCACGCTTCCACATCTTCCAAACTCAGCCCAAACCTTGCAATGTCTGCCTGCAGCATCACCAGTCTACTGATAGAATTCATCGTGAAAGGCTTGGTAGTTTTATCAATTCTCTTTTGTATCATCAGAAGAGATCCTTCCAGGGACTTAGGCACCTTAGTTGAGACGATCCGCACGTATGAAGTGACATTCCCGTCCACTCTCTCCTCAATGAAAGAAATGACACTGTCTGGTAAGTCTGATGTCCTACTCTCAAGTGCCTGCATCCTCTTCAACAAAACTCTGCAGACTTCCAAACGGAAAGATACTGCAAACTCTAGCTGCTTCCGCTTCTCGACTAATCCGTCTGGTACAATCTGTTCCGCAATCAATACATCTTCCGGCAACTTGTTAATCTCGGCCAAAATACTCAAGTTACTCTCTGCAACTGTATTCATGCCTTCTATGTTTGCCATCAGTTGCTTTAGTTGATTTGCTGCATCATCCATAACCTTTAGGCGGGCTGGCACTTCTCCAAGTTGTACAGAAGTTTGACGAATAATCAAATCCTTCCATTCGTCAATAGCCTTTACTTGATTGCTTGCGTCCTACATTTCCTACATAAGATGATCACTCACCTTCTCTTAAATGGGCTGAATGGAAGGTTTAGCAACCTTGGCTATGATCTCACATAATTGAGATACTTGCTTCTGCAGCTCTTCTTTCTCCGCCTTTTCACTATCAAGCCTAAGGAATAAAGCATCCATCAATGTCTGCGTGTCCTGCTTCAATCCTTCAATGGTGGCTTGACCGAGGGGTACTTTGGTTACTGTCACATCCTCTGCCATGAGCTCCTCCTTTATCTTTCCTTCTGCCGGAATTGATATCTCAGCAAACTTCTCTCCCAAATCCTCGATGATCAACCTAGAAGTTGCTTTGGCAACTTTAGGCCTTCTGTCTCTTCTACCTAGATTCTGAAGTAGCTGCAAGTCGTGCTCCTCTAAGTTCATCTCCATTCTCGCTTCTGGAACCAACTCCGAAGCCAACCATTCCGAGAAGTTACTTCTCGGAGAATGAGAAGTCGCTGAAATCACTGAGTGTAATACCATCTTCCGCTCTGCATCCTCTCCGTCAGAAAGTGCCACAGTGTTATGGCTGCCATCTTCCGAATCATCCAAAGACAAAGCTCTTTCAAACTCCGCCATCTGCACCTTCAACGTCTCTTCTGAAAGGGGTGCTGAACAGAGGAGCTGATGAGAGAAGATGAATGTCGCTGGATTCAGTGAAGGCATGGAAGCGTCCTGCTGCTGCGGTGCGATAGTTGGTGAGGTACTGGGTACTGGAGAAACCAGAGTTAAAGTCATGGTCGTAGAAGTGATCCTCTCCTTGGATTGAGATCTTCTATGAACTTTCAACTTCTCGACTTTCCTGCTGCTTTCTCCTCTGTGCTTTCGCTTGAGGGAATCTCCTGCGCCAAAGTTGCCCGTGACTTGATTCATCAATGCTTCATCAAGGCAATATCCCTTCCTCAGCAACCAGTTTGAAGTATTCACCAACACAGCTCTCGACCTTTCTTCAATTGTGATGTAGCCTCCTATGTTATTCTGCAGTATGGCTTTATCTCCTCCCATTTGATGGTAAGTGTCAAGTACCACATTCCCATCATCTTTAAGATCCGCAGGTATCCGCGCTAGTCCAAAGTCGAACACTTGCTTTGCTGATAGCCTACTGAAATCTCTCTTTCTAACCTCGTACTCACTTTTGCGCTTCATCCAGAAATCTTCTAATGAAGGCACATGTGCGTACTCCTGGGAGATTGTCTTCCTGGCTACTCCAAATGGATCGAAGTTCAACCGTGCAGGGAAGAACTCTTGCTCATACTCAAATAACATTTGCGCCTCCATTCCCCGAGCTCTGTGAATGCTAATGCAGCTGTAATATCCCACAGTGATTGGGAAGAAGCCCGTAGACTTGTGCCGCTTTGACTGAAGGTCGTGTAACTCCACAAGTTGCCTGCTCAGCTCCATGGCGATCAATCTATCATTCCGATACCTGGGCATCTTTATTGGTTCTCCAGAAAAGCCCGTAACCCTGAGGTATGTGAAATCTGCAAATTGAATGAATAGACTACCAATCTTGGACACAGCTTCCCACGCTTCCTTGCTTACCCTGTTGGCCTTCAAGTCTTTGTCTAGCCTGCAGATGAAATCATAGAAGAATTCATCGTTGATCACTTTGAAATCTTTCTCGCACGCAGGTACAGTAAGCTGTGGGTAGCACTCAAAAATGGGGTCCTTAAAAAGAACACCACCTCTATCCAGCTTGAAAAAGACGCCTTGTGAAGCTGCAGCATACACCAAGTATGAAGTCATCTTGAAACTGAAAGAACGCTTCACGTTCCGGAGTTGCTCACCAATGTTGTTGCTAATAATTTCCGACCAATTTATTATAGAATCAACCTTGTTGATTTCAATGGTTCTGATGAAAGCATACATCCATGTACGAAAAGTGGAGGCATTTCGCTTCGCCATTCATCCTGCATAGCAATTTGACGACATCATCTACCTCCTGCACCAAATTGGACCGTGGAAGAGATCTCGGGAACTTTAAAGGAGATCTAGGCTTCTTCATATATCGGCTATTCATTATGCTCACGCAATCAGCTCTATACTTTTCCCACCTGCTGTCGGCATCCTGAAGACTAATGGAAGTCACCACCTTTCACACTGGAATCTTCAAACAATAATTGATGAACTCTGCGTCCAAAGAAATTATTGTCTTTCCCGACGCATCACGCACTGATCTGGATGAAGGATGGTAAGATCTAGCGCACTCCATAACAAATTCTGGCAACTGGGTTGTACATGGAAAAGCTGCAGCTCAGATAATTCCACTGCTTTTAACCGCACGCATGAGTGAAGTCTTTCCCGCTCTGGATCTATCAATCAAATCGGAAAGAAGTTTCGGGCCTAGATTTGTGTCTCCTATGTCTGCAAGTTTGGAAGCAATGCATAACTCCATCGTGCTTTCTTTTTCATCTCTCCTCGCCATAGCTTTGTCTATCTTCGTCTGAATAATTCTTTTTCTTCTTACTTGCCCGGATTTCTTCAATACTGGTGCAGATCTGAACAATTCTTCAGATTCGGTGGATATATGCAATGTATTGAACATTGATAAAAGCTCTTTTTTCTTTGTAAAGCACCTGTAATGAATTCCTGCAATTTATTCAGACAAAAATGGCCACCAGAGCATGAATAATGAATTTTAATTGTAAAAATCTGCACTTTTCAAGCCTGCTGCCCCAAAAATTGGTGTTTAATTTGCACATAAAGAGAGTATGAATCTTTTCAACAACACCTGAGCACCTGTAACACCTATGCAAACAATTATGCAGACAAAGATCCACCTCCTTCAAAGCATGCGCCAAATCTGGAAGCTTTTAGCCTTGTTGCCACCTTGCCTGAGCAAAATCCTTCTTTAAATGGGGGCGCACATTTCCTCTTGGCTGCAATTCTTTACCTGTGAATCAAATAATTCACCCATATGGCTGCCCATGTTTATATAACATTCACAATTCTATAATTAATAATTGCCCTAACAATTAAAGGCAATTAATTAATTAAAAATCATGCTCTTCCCTTTTAAAAATAGCATGTTTAAGGACAACCATCCAATAAATTAAATTAATCCAATTTAATCCTTCACACATCACTTCACTTAAGCTTCACAGTGTGCCTTGACCATAGCCACTGAAAATAGAAATTAATTTAATGATTTAATGCCTTAAAAATCATTAAATAACTCCCAAATGGGGCGCACTTTTTGAGAGGAAGGGGGGGCAGCCACTAAATAAATTAAATTTAATGCATTTTAATCCTTTCTTTTATTCCCCTTTTGACTTGTTGACTTCCTCCAAGCTTGGGCGCACTTTTTGAAAGGATAGATTAATTAAAATAATCACTTTAAGTCTTCCATCATCTCATCAAAGGGGGCGCACTTTTTTGCACATATAATTCTATTTTTAATAATTTTTCCACAATGGGATTCTTTACCCTGCAAGGCAGGCACCAAAATCCCATGATCCACTTAAGTGATTTTCCTTTTATTTTATCATGGAAATTTTTACCCTGCAAGGCAAGCAATAAATTCCCACTGCAGCTTAAGTGGATTTTATAACACGGGAAAAAGTACCCTGCCAGGCAGGTACAAAATTCTCACCTTGCCTGTGGCTTCTATTTCTCTCATTGCAGCTTAAATCCTTTGTTTTCCAAAAATGCGCCCATCCCCGCAGGGGCTTTTCCGTGCACGACTTCGCTTTTTCCCAGTGATTCAGACCTCTGATGGCGACTTCCTCTGGACATAATGTGCGTATATGTTTTCCAGCTGCTCCAGACCAAAAATCAGGTTTACCCGGCAAAGGAATTGTTCTAGAGAAATTTCACAGAAAACGAAACGGAACAACACAAAAACACAAAAAATTGTCAAAAGTTACAAATAAAGCCCAAAACTTATTCCAAGTTAAAACCCTTCTGGTACATAAGAGTAATGACATATTCGATCATAACAGAGTTAAAACGGAGCGCAAATAGCCTCATACGGGGCTCAAAATAATTAAATACAAATTTCCCGCAAACAAAACCCGACGACAAAATATAACATTTTGGGCATCTGGGTATTTAGCGAAAAAGGCTAATATGGCTCTTTGGGATTATCTTGACACAATACAAGAACTTTCAGGCAATAAAAACACAAAACGACCCATTATTTTAAAAGTACAAAAAAAATTCGGATAGGGTAGTCACAGATTTCAAGGTGAAATCTGGGTGACACCATTACTAATGTTTCATTTCAGATTTGTTACCATGGACAGCTGGTTAGAAACAGTACTCATGTCTCATATGGGGGTATCCTCCTATGTCACTACTGATCGGATATTTTCGTGCACATCATACTTCACAGGGTGATGAAGTAAGAAGTACTTTTTGTGATAAAAAATATATAGATGCTTGGAATCAATTCCAAAGGTGTCTTGACACATGGCATATAGGTGATATGTTGAAATTTACATGGGGAAGGATACCTGATTTCAAAATCAGTATGGAGGGCAATGAGGGTAATTCTAATTTTCAGTTTCATAATCCCTTGGTCCCATAATAATGGAAGAGCTCAAAAGAATGGGATGGATGGGCAACATTCTTACTATAAAATGTGGCACACATCACCCATTTCGGGTGAGGAGTCTTCTTCATGACCAAAGGGTCACCATGCTTATAGAGAATGGCAATGTGCATCAGTTTATTAAAAAAGAATTGGCAAGAAGGATGGGGCCAAACAAGAATAGTTTCAAAGGCTTCACGGTCACCATAACTTATGGAACACATCCTCTTTGCATAAGAAAGATACCACAGCTTGCTATCCCCATGAAAAGGTATGAGTTTTGTATTGACTTCCTTGTTTTAATAATTCAGCTGAGGAACATGTTGTTTTTGGGGTTCAAGAGCCCCAAACTTTTGGGGACGTAACCCTCAAAATCCACAAGAAAGGATTGAAATTCGACTCACATGAAGAAGTCAGAGTTTTTGAAATCAGCAATGGAAATGGTAGGCATGTTAAGAATTTTACTTCATTACCAGCAGTAGAGAAGGCACTGATTCTAGCTAAGAGTACAAGGAGGAATGTTGCAAACAACATCATGAGGAGGATAAAGAATGAAGAGAAAATGAAACATAGTCATCATATCCATACATGTGCAAAGAAAGGTACACTTCTCACATATTTTAGAAGGGATATAACAGCTTATTGCATATTCTTAGTTCCTCTGGAGCAATTTTCAGTTTCTACCACCTTCCAATCATGTGTGGACCTCATATTCGGTAAGTACTTAAAGAAATTTGTTCTTGTTTCCTTTGATGATATCTCGAGAGATAGCAAAACATGGGTGAAGCTTCTACAACACCTTAACATAATGATAAGTGTTTTAGGACAGTGGTCCTTACTTGCAAAGAAATTCAAATGTGGATTTGGTTTGAGCAAAATTTTGTGCCAAGGATATATCATAGAGCCTCAAGGGGTACATGTTGAGCAACAAAGGATACATGCCATACTTGGTTGGCTTCCTCCCATCTCCATTTCACAACTCATAAGGTTCCTTGGGTCTAAGAAGGGCTTTTCACATCTTGTTGCCCCTCTAACTGATTTAACTAAGAAGGGGGTACTCAGCTGGTCACTTCTAGCTCAAGAAACATTTGATAAACTCAAGAAGGTAATGTACTCATGTCAAGTGTTTGTTGTACCTGATTCTTCTTTTCCATTTATGGTGGGATTTGATGCATCCGGTGAAGGAATAGGGGTTGTTCTAATGCAAAATCAGCATCTTATTGCATTAGAAAACAATGAACTCAAGAAACATGAGCTAAATCTTCACATTTATGATGAGAAGATGATGGTCATTATGCATGCCTTGGTCAAATTTAGGCCATATCTTGTTGATGGGACAACAAAACACAAGCTTTTGGTTTTGACATCAAATATGTCAAGAGGAAAAACATTGCAACAGCTGATACCTTATCACAAAAACCAGCTCTCCACGAAAATCAAGAAGGATCCGTGCAAGGAGTCAAATATTTGGAGCAGTGAAGTTCATCATTGCTTGAGGACAAGCAATCTTGGGAAGGGGGGACTTTCATGTCCCTTTTAGGAGGCTAATTCTGAAGACCTTAGACCATTCTTTCCCCATGGGTTTAAGGAGAAAAGAAAGGGGAAATCTAGATTATATTTTTATTATTGATTAGATAGTCGTTTTCATTTATTGTGATTTATCGTATTGGAAGATTTTTTGCTCAAATACAGGAATTAAAGTAGTTCAGTATTAATGGTATTGTGAGCATGTAGGCTCCAATAATATTTTTAGTATTTCAAATGCAATTACTTAAGGGGTCAGCCATGATGTAATGTTTTATTTAAGCACTCCTTAGGCCTATTTAAGGAGGTCGCTTGAGCCTTAATGAAATATGTTTTGGTGATTATTCTTATTTTGGTGGAAGTGGCTAGTGTAGCCCTTTTACTCTCTCTCTCAAAGACAAAACCCCTTAGGTTGAGGATCTCCTCCAAGTTGGGACGAAAACCCTTCATAAGGTTTTTGATATGCAAGCTGGTTGGAAAAGGAATTATGTATCTTTCTCTTGCAATTGTTGTCTCTTTGGTGCAAAACCTATTTTATTTCAAGAGGAGCAACCTATGTTGATGTGGTAATTTGGTATGTATGGTGACAATTTGGAAAATCTGAATTCATCATTTTATCTTCCATATTTTATTAATCCAATATCTCGAGTTTGGTGAATTTTGGTGATGTTCCACTATTTTTTGCAATGCTCAAGAATGTTCGCTAGTCAGGGTTTCATAATTAATTAATTTCACATGCAAATATGAGTTCTAACAGCTGTAATTGATTGCTGAGGGTTTCCTATTAATTTTGGCACAAGTTGGAAGTATTCTTTGCAAGGTTTATCTCCTTTTCGAAGGGCTGTTCTTCCCTAGGAAGGATGGTTCCCTAGGAAGGGTTTGGAAAATCAGTTTTGTAGGTTTTATAACAGCAGTGTTATAAATCTGAATTTAGAGCTTTTTGGTCATTTCCTAAGGTCACCCAGAAAGGGACATTACAAATTGATTCAAATGAGTTAATATGACTTAAAAGGTAAATTCGTTCTATAATTGATTGGCCACTTGCCATTGTCCATATTACTATCTAGTAAGATCCACATTACCCTTCACTTCATTCGCAAATTTGGAACTTGTCTCCTGAGGAAGGTTTGGAAAATCAGTTTTGTAGGTTTTATAACAGCAGTGTTCTAAATCTGAATTTAGAGCATTTTGGCCATTTCCTAGGGTCCCCCAAAAAGGGACATTACAAATTAATTCAAATGAATTAATATGACTTAAAAGGTAAAGTCGTTCTATAATTGATTGGCCACTTGCCATTGTCCATATTACTATCTCGTAAGATCCACATTACCCTTCACTTCATCCGCAAATTTCAACTTGTCTCCTGCTTGAGGCTACATCACATTTCAAAATCTACCGGATTTTGAATTATCTCTACATGAGAATTGGCTTGGGTCCGAATTACTTTTGTAGTTTTTCCTTCATTGAACTCAAGATCCATTAACACCTTGATTTATAAGTTGGTTTTGGCAGCTCGTCAGGCAGGGAAATGGGCAGTTATTAGGAATCTTAGAGCTGTCATCAGAGATACTTTCCCTCTAGGGTGGGAGGCTTGACCTGGGTCTTCTAAATGACATTTCCGCAGGGAGAGGGGACGAGGTACAAGTATCTCCATTAGTTGTTGGAATGGTAATGGTTCTTTCTGGTCTTCATCTGGTCTTATGTATTATGCTTTAGGATCATCTGACATCCTTTTCCTCATGGAGACACACGAGATCCCTGTACGACCTCTTTCAAGAATCACGGGATACCATTGGTATTCTGTTTGCAAACAGGAGACACGGTCTTTGGGTGGTGTCAATGGTTTAGGGGGTGTGGCTTGTTTGTATAGAGACTTCTTCCAGAGCAGGGTTTCGTTGGTAACCACAGATGAGTTTCCCAAGTTTATGTGGATCCGAATTAGAGGGGCAAGTCTCCATTCAGGGATATTTATATTGCAATTTATTACTTTCCTCTGGTTTACTCCCTATATGCCATTCACAATGGCCATGATGGTGATCCTTTTGGTGACTTGTATGCCAGTATTACTCAGTACTCAACAATTGGCGAAGTCATTCTTATGGGGGACTTCAATGCCCTTACCGAAGCCCTCCATACTTCCTCTCCATGACCAATCAAAAGACGTGTTCTACACCCAGGCAATTGATTAAGAGGCAGTGGGACTTCATAGGATATTAGAGGATGATTCAAGGCCCTTCTCTACATATGGTCAACACCTTCTTCAGTTAGGGGAATCCCATGAGCTGTCGATACTGAATGAACTCACCTGTTTTCCTGACTCTCACTTCTTCACTTATCGGCCTCACAGTGGGGGTTTGAGTGTTGTGGATTATGTCCTTTCTAGCCAATATCTCTTATCACTTGTCTGCCACCTTTCTGTTTCCCCCATTCCCCTTGCCAATCATGCCCTTCTTTCTTTCTCTCTCCAGGTTGATATCCCCCTCCCACCACTGTTGTAATGTCCCCATTTCCAAGCAGGTGGCCTAGGAGGCCTTTCATCCATCTTAGCCTTGGTCATGCCCAAGGGGCTAGTGACGTTGATGGTTATTGGGTATGGTTTGCACCTTCATTTCACTTATAGGTTATGTTTCGACATTGGACACGTCCTTTGAGGGTGACTTAAGTGAAATAAGGTTGTGAGATGCTCCCCTAAGGTACTTTATATTATATTTAGTCGATGACTTAAGTAATGGGTGAATATATGGTACTTTATGTTATAATTCTTCGTTGGGGTGATTTAAGTGCACTTTTTGGCATGTGGGGAATAAAGTGACTTAAGTTCTTTTAAAGAATTAAAGAAAAGACCCAAGGGGGTGATTAGGGTTCTTTTGGGCCTTTTGTTGCAATGAGAAGTTATAAAAGGAAGAACTTGGGGGAGAATAGGCATTCATTCATACACTCACCTATTTTGATATTGGAACAGCTATTATTTGTGCTTTCCTTGCTTGTGGAGGTGAAATTCCGCAGGAACCCTAGGTTTGGTAGTGAAAGATCTACCTCTAGCTAGTAGAGCACTCTTCGAAAAGTGAAAGATCCAGCCCTAGTTTGCTATTGTGGAGTTTATTCAGATCGGGTTGTCAGATTCAGAGTTTTAGAGGCTTCTTGATCCAGTTTGAAGTCCAGAAAGAGAAGACAGCCATATTCAGTAAGAGAGATCATCTATTTATCAGTGGAAACTTCTTGTTATTGCATTTTGATGCATGTCATTGCATGTTGATGCATGTTGTTGCATGTTAGTTTAATTGCAATAAAAGTGAAGATATTGGTTATTTTTTGATTTTATACCTTGCTGCCATAACTGTACTTTGCTGTCATATTTTTCTATATACTGCTATCATAAAAATCAGGGTTATTTGTGAAAATTTGGTTGGAAATCTTGAGATCTAAAATAAATCCGGTCAAAGGTGGTATTTCAGACTCTCATTTCCATCACTTGTTGGCCTCACGGTGGGTTTATTCGAGTGTTGTGGAATTAGATTTGTCCTTCCCTAGCCAGTATCTCTTATCAGTTGTCTGCCACCTTTCTGTTTCCCCCATTCCCCTTGCCGATCAAGCCCTTCTTTCTTTCTCTCTTCAGGTTGATATCCCCCTCCCACCACTGTTGCCATTCATAGCCTCCCTCGTACTATGTTTCTGTTTGATGAAGGAGACCCCAGTAGCTTCTCTTCCCACATCCATCAATTACTCCCATTTGGAGACCCATTTCTTCTCATTGGATTGTGTTGTTACCAAATACACCCGCCTTGCTTCCATTGTTTGGAATGCAGCCCTCAAATCTTTCCCCAGTTCTACCAACTCTTCACCCACTTCCCATCAACCTAATAAATCTAGATCTAATTGCCCTATAAACAAGTGGTATGATGATAAGCGCAAATTCCGTCACCGCCAACTTCGTCACACCTTCATCCACTCCCTTCCCTCCTATCCCTATCCTCAAAGCCTCTAACCGTTGTTTTCTTCGACACTAAGAAACATCTCTTTATTTCCCTAAGGAGATGAATCTTGTGTTCTTCTCTCCGAGCACTCTCCTCAGACATTTTTGGTGCACCATCCTCCCTCGCCGCTCTCCCCTTCCTCTCGATCTTAACCTCGAGTCCATGTTCAATCACACCTCCATCTATATGATATCTCTGGGCAGCCTCGTATCTAGGTTGATCCTCCTCCCTCATGCTACATATTGTTCAATTACTGAAATATCAAAGAGGCAATCAGAGTGTGAACAGTAGCAAGACTGCTGATGAGGAGGACTTCTAGGCTAAATTCTTCAAGTTTGGATTTAGAGAGATGGGTAGTTTCTTGGTTGATCTTTTCAACCACGTGGTACGTTCTGGTTTCTCTACCGACTTGGCCCCATCACTTGAGTCACCCGATACACAAATTAGGCCACAGTTCCGATCCCAATAATTACTTTGACTATCATGGTTGGCCATACATTCTCGAAGCTTTATGCTATTGTTCTCCACACGCTGCTTTCTAGGAAGTTAGAGCAAAGACATCTCAAAGCTAGGGGCAAGCCAGGGTTCTGGCCCACTTACCAAACCATTTACCATATCTTCACTCTTCGGGCCATCATTGAGGAGGCACGTCATCGCTCATCGAGAGTTTATTTCTACTTTGTATACTTTCGGAAAGTTTTGATTATGTTCGATGTGAGGCTCTTTTCCAAAGGCTCAGAGACATTGGCATTTTCGTAGATCCTTTTGACTGTCACCATGCAGTTTATATGAGATTGTTCTTGGTCATCTCTATACTGTTCATGGGATATCAGATTTCATCAAGAGTACTGTTGGGGTTATAGAGGGTTGCCCCTTGTCCCCCACTTTGTTTGGGATCTACATTGATGAGCTTGAGACCTTTCTTCGTCAGCATATCAGGGACGATGATGGGTGCCTCCTCCACCAGGTTTTGATATCTATCCTTTTGTTTGTTGATGACGTGGTTCTTCTAGCCTTTATCTCCTAAGGGACTACATAGACAGGCCAGATGCCTTAGAGTTGTTTTGTGATCTCCAACAGTTGATGGTCAACCTAGGTAAAACCAAGGTTATGGTCTTCAACAAGTTGAAGACTTCACACCTCCATTTCTTCTTCACGGGAAAGAGATTGAGATTGACGATACCTACACTTACTTGGGTGTGCAGTTCTCTGGTCCATGTTTCAGTCTGAGGCAAGCCCTCCAGCCACATGTTCAATAAGGGTTTTGGTTCCTTAGCTCTTCTCAAGCGACAGTGCTTCTGACACCATTTTCAGGACATCTCCTCCAAGATGTCCCTCATGGATTCTCTTATCAGAACCACTATTCTTTATGGCTTATGTGGCAAATGGGGCCCTCTTTGCTCGAGTCGGATTGGGCTTCAACCGAGAGAGTCTAGACACTTCTCCTTCATCGCTTCATCAGGTACAAGCAATCTGTTCCTTATCGGCATCATTCTTGCAGAGTTTGGGGCCCGTCCTTTTAGGATGGAGACCATTTTTTACTTGATTTCCTTTTTGCACCGTATTTGGAGTTTTGCTGACTCAATGGAGGGGAGGAGCAGGTACCCGTATTTGGCATATTGTTTCTCAGAGAGCATTTCTCTTTTTGATTCTCTGGTTCACGCTCGTTGTTGGTACGTTGGGGCTTCTACTCTCTTGAGGTTAGTGAAGTATTAGGATGGATCGTCTTCCTCCTCTTTGATACATCTGTTGACACACCAACTCATCTCCTAAATTCCAGACATGAGTTGAACAGGATCAATTGGTGTCACCCAGATTTCACCCTGAAATCTGCGACTACCCTATCTGAAAAAATTTCGTACTTTTAAAATAATGGGTCATTTTGTGTTTTTATTGCCTGAAAGTTCTTGTATTGCGTCAAGATAATCCTAAAGAGCCATATTAGCCTTTTTCGCCAAATACCCAGATGCCCAAAATTGTTTTATTCTGTCGTCGGGATTTGTCTGCGGGAAATTTGTATTTAATTATTTTGAGCCCCGTATGAGGCTATTTGTGCCCCTGTTTTAACTCTGTTATGATCGAATATGTCATTATTCTTATGTACCAGAAGGGTTTTAACTTGGAATAAGTTTTGGGCTTTATTTGTAACTTTTGGCAATTTTTCGTGTTTTTGTGTTGTCCCGTTTCGTTTTCTGTGAAATTTCTCTAGAACAATTCCTTTGCCGGGTAAGCCCGATTTTTGGCCTGGAGCAGCTGGAAAACATATACGCACATTATGCCCGGAGGAAGTCGCCATCGGAGGTCTGGATCACTGGGAAAAAGCGAAGTCGTGCACAGAAAAGCCCCTGCGGGGATGGGCGCATTTTTGGAAAACAAAGGATTTAAGCTACAATGGGAAAAATAGAAGCCGCAGGCAGGGTGGGAATTTTATACCTGCCTAACAGGGTACTTTTTCCCGTGTTATAAAATTCACTTAAGCTGCAGTGGGAAAGTTAGAGGCCGCAGGCAGGCAGGAATTTATTACCTGCCTTGCAAGGTGAAAATTCCCATGATAAAATAAAAGGAAAGTGACTTAAGTGAAATCATGGGATTTTAGCGCCTGCCTTGCAAGGTAAATAATCCCATTGTCAAAGTCAAATCACTTAAGTGAATCATGGGATTTTGGTGCCTGCCTTGCAGGGTAAAGAATCCCATTGTTGAAAAAATTCTTAAAAAATAGAATTATGTGCAAAAAAGTGTGCCCCCTTTTGATGAGATGATGGAAGACTTAAAGTGATTATTTTAATTAATCTATCCTTTCAAAAAGTGCGCCCAAGCTTGGAGGAAGTCAACAAGTCAAAGAGGGAATAAAAGAAATGAATTAAATGCATTAAATTTAATTTATTTAGTGGCTGCCCCCTTCCTCTCAAAAAGTGCGCCCCATTTGGGAGTTATTTAATGTTTTTTAAGGCATTAAAACATTAAATTAATTTCTATTTTCAGTGGCTATGGTCAAGGCACACTGTGAAGCTTAAGTGAAGTGATGTGTGAAGGATTAAATTGGATTAATTTAATTTATTGGATGGCTGTCCTTAAACATGCTATTTTTAAAAGAGAAGAGCATGATTTTTAATTAATTAATTGCCTTTAATTGTTAGGGCAATTATTAATTATAGAATTGTGAAGGTTATATAAGCATGGGCAGCCATATGGGTGAATTATTTGATTCACAGGTAAAGAATTGCAGCCAAGAGGAAAAGTGCGCCCCCATTAGAAGAAGGATTTTGCTCAGGCAAGGTGGCAACAAGGCTAAAAGCTTCCAGATTTGGCGCATGCTTTGAAGGAGGTTGATCTTTGTCTGCATAATTGTTTGCACAGGTGTTACAGGAGCTCAGGTGTTGTTGAAAGGATTCATGCTCTCTTTATGTGCAAATTAAACACCAATTTTTGGGGCAGCAGGCTTGAAAAGTGCAGATTTTTACAATTAAAATTCACTATTCATGCTCCGGTGGCCATTTTTGTCTGAATAAATTGTAGGAATTCATTACAGGTGCTTTACAAAGGAAAAAGAGCTTTTATCAATGTCCAATACATTGCATATATCCTCTGAATCTGAAGAATTGTCCAGATCTGCACCAATTTTGAAGAAATCCGGCCAAGTAAGAAGAAAAAGAATCATTCAGACAAAGATAGACAAAGCCATGGCAATGGGAGTTGAAAAAAAAAGCACGATGGAGTCATGCATCGCTTCCAAACTTGAAGACATAGGAGACACAGATCTAGGCCCGGAACCTCTTGCCGATTTGATTGATAGATCCAGAGCGGGAAAGACTTCACTCATGCGTGCGGTTAAAAGCAGTGGAATTATCTGAGCTGCAGCTTTTCCATGTACAACCCAATTGCCAGAGTTTGTGATGGAGTGTGTTAGATCTTATCATCCTTCATCCAAATCAGTGCGTGATGCTTCGGGAAAGACAATAATTCGTTTGGACGTAAAGTTCATCAATTATTGTTTGAAGATTCCAGTGTGAAAGGTGGTGACTTCTATTAGCATTCAGGATGCTGACAGTAGATGGGAGAAGCATAGAGCTGATTGCGTGAGCATAATGAATAGTCGATACATGAAGAAGCCTAGATCTCCTTCAAAGTTCCCCAGAACTCTTCCGCGGTCCAATTTGGTGCAGGAGGTAGATGATGTCGTCAAATTGCTATGCAGGATGAATGGCGAAGCGAATGCCTACACTTTCCGTACATGGATGTATGCTTTCATCAGGACCATTGAAATCAACAACGTTGATTCTATAATCAATTGGTCGGAAATTATTAGCAACAACATCGGTGAGCAACTCCGGAACGTGAAGCGTACTTTCAGCTTCAAGATGACTTCATACTTGGTGTATGCTGCAGCTTCACAAGGCGTCTTTTCCAAGCTGAATAGATGTGGTGTTCTTTCTAAGGACCCCATTTTCGAGTGCTACCCGCAGCTTACTGCACCTGCATGCGAGAAAGACTTCAAAGTGATCAACGATGACTTCTACGATTTCATCTTGAGGCTAGACAAAGACTTGAAGGCCAACAGGGTAAGAAAGGAAGCGTGGGAAGCTGTGTCCAAGATTGGCATCATTCAATTTGCAGATTTCACATACCTCAGGGTCACGGACTTTTCTGGAGAACCAATAAAGATGCCCAGGTATCCGAATGATAGATTGATCGCCATGGAGCTGAGCAGGCAACTTGTGGAGTTACACGACCTTCAGTCAAAGCGACACAAAGTCTATGGGCTTCTTCCCAATCACTGTGGGATATTACCGCTGCATTAGCATTCATAGAGCTCGGGGAATGGAGGCGCAAATGTTATCCGAGTATGAGCAAGAGTTCTTCCCTGCACGGCTGAACTTCGATCCATTTGGAGTAGCCAGGAAGACAATCTCCCAGGAGTACGCACATGTGCCTTCATTAGAAGATTTCTGGATGAAGTGCAAAAGTGAGTACGAGGTTAGAAAAAGAGATTTCAGCAGACTATCAGCAAAACAAGTGTTCGACTTTGGACTAATGCGGATACCTGCAGATCTTAAAGATGATGGGAATGTGGTACTTGACACTTACCATCAAATGGGAGGAGATAAAGCCATACTGCAGAATAACATAGGAGTTTGCAACACGATTGAAGAAAGGTCGGGAGCTGTGTTGGTGAATACTTCAAACTGGTTGCTGACGAAGGGATATTGCCTTGAAGCATTGATGAATCAAGTCACGGGCAACTTCGGCGCAGGAGATTCCCTCAAGCGAAAGCACGGAGGAGAAAGCAGCAGAAAAGTCGAGAAGTTGAAAGTGCATAGAAGATCTCAATCCAAGGAGAAAATCACTTCTATGACCATGACTTTAACTCCAGTTTCTCTAGTACACAGTACTTCACCAACTATTGCACCGCAACAGCAGGACGTTTCCATGCCTCCACTGAATCCAACGACATTCATCTTCTCCCCTCAGCCACTTCGTTCAGAACCTGTTCCAGAGGATACATTGAAGCTGCAGATGGTGGAATTCGAAAGGGCTTTGTCCTTGGATGACTCAGAAGATGGCAGCCATAACACTGTTGCACTTTCTGACGGAGAGGATGCAGAGCGGAAGATGGTAGTACACTCAGCGACTTCTCATTCTCCGAGAAGCAACTTCTCGGAATGGTTGGCTTCGCAGTTGGTTCTAGAAGCGAGAATGGAAATGAACTTAGAGGAGCACGACTTGCAACTACTCCAGAATCTGGGCGGAAGAGACAGAAGGCCTAAAGTTGCCAAAGCAATTTCTAGGTTGATCATCGGAGATTCGGGAGAGAAGTTTGCTGAGATATCAATTCCGGCAGAAGGAAAGATAGAGGAGCTCACGACAGAGGATGTGACAGTAACCAAAGTACCCCTCGGTCAAGCCACCACTGAAGGATTGAAGCAGGACACACAGACATTGATGGATGTTTTATTCCTTAGGCTTGACAGTGAAAAGGCGGAGAAAGAAGAGCTGCAGAAGCAAGTATCTCAATTATGTAACATCGTAGCCAAAGTTGCTAAACCTTCCATTCAGCCCATTTCAAAGTAGGTGAGTGATCATCTTATGCAGGAAATGGAGGACGCAAGCAATCAAGTAAAGGCTATTGACGAATGGAAGGATTTGATTATTCGTCAAGCTTCTGTACAACTTGGAGAAGTGTTAGCCCGCCTAAAGGTTATGGATGATGCAGCAAATCAACTAAAGCAACTGATGGCAAACATAGAAGGCATGAATACAGTTGCAGAGAGTAACCTGAGTATTTTGGCCGAGATCAACAAGCTGTCGAGAGATGTATTGATTGCGGAACAGATTGTACCAGACGGATCAGTCGAGAAGGGGAAGCAGTTAGAGTTTGCAGTATCTTTCCGTTTGGAAATCTGCAGAGTTTTGCTGAAGAGGATGCAGGCACTTGAGAGTAAGACATCAGATTTACCAGACAGTGTCATTTCTTTCACTGAGGAGAGAGTTGACGGGGATGTCACTTCATACGTGCGGATCGTCTCAACTAAGGTGCCTAATTCCCTGGAAGGTTCTCTTCTGATGGTACAAAAGAGAATTGATAAAGCTACCAAGCCTTTCACGATGAATTCTATCAGTAGACTGGTGGCGCTGCAGGCGGACATTGCAAGGTTTGGGCCGAACTTGGAAGATGTGGAAGCGTGCATCAAAGTGTTGAATGAAGGGTTGCTACAGTTCAAGACAGAGAAAGAAGCAGTGGCTAAAACAGATGGAAGGATGCCGAATTACATGTTCGACAAGTATATCCAATATCAGAACAAAAAAAAGACAAACATTACAGCTGACATGACTTCTTCTATTCTTTCTTTTTCTATTTTCTATGTTCCCAGATGAAATTGTAAAACTTCTAAGTTATTAGTTTTGCAACCATTACTTAAAGTCATGTGGAACCATTCTATTAGTTAAGTGATACATGTGTCACTTAAGGAAAAGATAGTTGAGGATGATTGCCAAATGTCATCTTTACTTGTTGTATGTTTCAATTCAGTTTGAGTTTTCCATTTGTACTTTCCCTCCTACATTCTATAAGTAGGAAAAGAACCTCCGGGTTAAGGATCAATCAGAATTTGTAAGCAGCAATCTTGTGTTCTCGACTTTGTGTTGAACCCCTGAGAGCCACTTGGAGCAAAGGAATACAAAGGAGCAGGTTTCCGGAGAACTTTATGTCACGGTGTACTGTGTTTCTTGCTTTTAAATCTTAGATCTCTTAAGTAAACTTTGTGTTATTTTAGATCTAGATCTAGAGCTGCCTTTGTTTTATAATTCGATGTGTTCATGTCTATTAAGTTTCTTCTATGTGCATACAATTAGCTCTGCTATCTACTAATTGGGATGCACATCTTCCCCATTTCTTCTCTATATTTCCTTTACTTCATTCTTCTATAAAATACTTCCTTTCTTGAACAGCTGCTTACTTGTTGCAGAACTTCTTAGTTATGGTTCATGAACTAAGTGGTTAAAGTAAATCCCCTGATAGATAATAACACATTTTTATTGACAAATCTGACACGGGAGCCTCACCGGTTAAATGAGGGAGATTTATCGCATGACTGCCTAGGTTTGATGCTATGCAGAAAATCTAGCCAACAATCATCAGAGAGGATATTTACAGACAGTTCATCCACACCACTTGAGTGAACCCTCATGGTGGATTACACCCAAAGATGGTTTTTTTATGCGGAGCACTTCTTGGAGTTGAAGGACGGACTTATTATCCGTCCTTAGTATACCCTTCATCATTGGATCTACACTCTTCGCATCCCCTTAGGTCAGTTTAGAGTGGGTTCGCATAGGCTTCGGACTGAGACAAACCCCCAGATCAATCAGTCAGAAAAGACTTGCCAGCTATGCAATCTTCAAGAGGTCGAAACGGTAGTGGTGTCACTCAGATTTCACCCTGAAATCTGCAACTACCCTATCCGAAATTTTTTCGTACTTTTAAAATAATGGGTCGTTTTGTGTTTTTATTGCCTGAAAGTTCTTGTATTGCGTCAAGATAATCCTAAAGAGCCATATTAGCCTTTTTCGCCAAATACCCAGATGCCCAAAATTGTTTTATTCTGTCGTCAGGATTTGTCTGCGGGAAATTTGTATTTAATTATTTTGAGCCCCGTATTAGGCTATTTGCGCTCCGTTTTAACTCTGTTATGAGCGAATATGTTATTATTCCTATGTGCCAGAAGGGTTTTAACTTATTTTAAGTTTTGGGCTTTATTTGTAACTTTTGGCAATTTTTCGTGTTTTTGTGGTGTCCCGTTTCGTTTTCTGTGAAATTTCTCTGGAACAATTCCTTTGTCGGGTAAGCCCGATTTTTGGCCTGGAGCAGCTGGAAAACATATACGCACATTATGCCCAAAGGAAGTCGCCATCGGAGGTCCGGATCACTGGGAAAAAGCGAAGTCGTGCACAGAAAAGCCCCTGCGGGGATGGGCGCATTTTTGGAAAACAAAGGATTTAAGCTACAATGGGAAAAATAGAAGCAGCAGGCAAGTGAGATTTTATTGCCTGCCTTGCAGGGTACTTTTTCCCATGATATAAAATTCATTTAAACTGCAATGGGAAAAATAGAAGCAGCAGGCAAGTGGGATTTTATTGCCTGCCTTGCAGGGTACTTTTTCCCATGTTATAAAATTCACTTAAGCTGCAGTGGGAAAAATAGAAGCAGTAGGCAGGTGGGAATTTTGTACCTGCTTAGCAGGGTACTTTTTCCCGTGATATAAAATCCACTTAAGCTGCAGTGGGAAAGTTAGATGCTGCAGGCAAGCGGGAATTTATTGTCTGCCTTGCAGGGTAAAAATTCCCATGGTGAAATAAAAGAAAAGTGACTTAAGTGAAATCACAGGATTTTATTGCTTTCCTTGCAGAGTAAATAATCCCATTGTCAAAGTCAAATCACTTAAGTCAATCATGGGATTTCCGGGGCTGCCTTGCAGGGTAAATAATCCCATTGTCAGAAATACTTAAAACTAGAATTCTATTATGCAAAAAAGTGCGACCCACATTGGGTGAATAATAATGCGTTAAATAAATATTTGTTAATATTTATTCACCCAATTTTGGCACCCAGGCTTATGGAAAAGTCAACAAAAGCAAAGGAAAATAAATCAATTGGAAATAGAATTCCAAAATTAAATAAATTTAATTTATTTAATGCAGCCCCTTTTGAGAAGGAATTAATACTTTTTAAAGTATTAAATGATTATATTAATTCCTATTTTCAGTGGCTATGGTCAAAGCACACTGTGAAGCTTAAGTGAAGTGTTGTGTGAAGGATTAAATTGGATTAATTTAATTTATTGGATGGCTGTCCTTAAACATGCTATTTTAAAAAGAGAAAAACATGATTTTTAATTAATTAATTGTCTTTAATTGTTAGGGCAATTATTAATTATAGAATTATGAAGATTATATAAGCATAGGCAACCATATGGGTGAATTATTTAATTCACAGGTAAAGAATTGCAGCCAAGAGGAAAAGTGCGCCCCCATTAAAGGAAGGATTTTGTTCAGACAAAGTGCTAACAAGGCTAAAAGCTTCCAGATTTGGCGCATGCATTAGAAGAGGTTGATCTTTGTCTGCATAATTGTTTTCACAGGTGTTACAGGAGCTCAAGAATTCATTACAGGTGTTTTACAAAGGAAAAGGAGTTTTTATCAATGTCCAATACATTGCATATATCCTCCGAATCTGAAGAATTGTCCAGATTTGCACCAGTATTGAAGAAATTTGGCCAAGTAAGAAGAAAAAGAATTATTCAGACGAAGATAGACAAAGCTATGGCGAAGAAATATGAAAAAGAAAGCACAACGGAGTCATGCATCACTTCTAAAATTACAGATACTGGAGACAGATCTAGGCTCGAAACCTCTTGCTGAATTGATAGACAAATCCAGAGCAAGAAAGACTTCACTCATGCGTGCAGGAGAAACTTCACCCATGCGTGCAGATTAAAAGCAGTGGAATTATTCGAGTTGCAGATTTTCCATCCATAGCCCAGTTGCCAAAGTTTGCAGATGCAAATGCAAATCCATATCCAGATGCAGATGCAAATCCATATGCAGATCCAGATCCAGATCTCATAGTTGCAAAAGCTTCCGGCACAAAGGCTTCATCCTCATGTTTCGAATGCAGCCCGTGAAGAAGTCAGTGTGGAAAATTCCTTCCAAGATCCTGTGCATGTGCTCTCATCTTCCAGTTGAAGCCTTCATTGAATTTTCATTCACCCCGAGTGCTTTCCAGAATTTTTAATTGCTCATATGCAATTAAAAATAAGGATGATGAGTTATTTACGACCAACCTTGCACTGATGCATGTACAACAAAAGAACTGCAAAAGTTTCAAGGATAAAAGAGAAGACAATGCGGAGGCAAAATTCCAGCTTGCTTCCAATTCCAACTGCTTGCAATTCCAGCTTGTTTCCAGATCCAGCTGCTTCCAGATCCAATTTGAATCAGCTGCATGCAGACATGAAAAGGGATAAAGTCAGCTTTCCTCTTCCTTCTTCTTTCCTCCGACAAAGTCAGCTTTCCTCTTCCTTCTTCTTTCCTCCGACAAAGTAATTGAGCGATCAATTAAATTATACAACTTACGTGATTGGTTTAAAAGCCATTACTTGAAGAAGTCAATTACTTGGAGATAAGTGGCAGGCGTACAAAATAGAAGGTTCTATTTTCAGTTGCAAATCATACATGTCATGCAAAGAGGAATTCCAGGAAGAAGATTGCCAGTTGTTTCTTTTTCGACTTCCACATGTGCCAGTTCAACTAAAGCTTCCAGCTTGTAATTGCCCCTCTACATTCTATAAGTAGAGGAAGAACCTTCGGGTTAATGATCAATCAGAATTTGTAAGCAGCAATCTTGTGTTTTAGACTTTGTGCTGAACCCCTGAGAGCAACTTGTAGCAAAGGAATACAAAGAAGCTGGTTTCCGGAGAACTTTGTGTCACGGTGTACTGTGTTTCTTGCTTTTAAATCTTAGATCTTTTAAGTAAACTTTGTGTTATTTTAGATCTGGATCTAGAGCTGCCTTTGCTTTATAATTCTGTGTGTTCAAATCTATTAAGTTTCTTCTATGTGCATGCAATTAGCTTTGTTATCTACTAATTAGGATGCACATCTTCCCCATTTCTTCTCTGCATTTCCTTTACTTCTTTCATCTATAATTTTCCTTTCTTAAACAGCTGCTTTACTTGCTGCAGAACTTCTTAGTTATGGTTCATGAACTAAGTGGTTAAAGTAAAACCCCTAATAGATAATAACACATTTTTATTGACAACTCTGACACGGGAGCCTCACCGGTTAAATGAGGGAGATTTATCTCATGACTGCCTAGGTTTGATGCTATGCAGAAACTCTAGCCAACAGGTAGCCCACTTCATCTTCCGATGTCCCATCCACTATGAGATTAGGGGAGATTCCATTGTCTTTTTAGAGGGACCCGTGCACTTATTGACTTTTTCAAATATGTCGATCAGAAGTGCCTAGCTTTACACATGCAAGAGGCTATTAGGCTTCGGGATCACACTACAGACACTTAACAAAGCAGACTCTCCCCATAGGATCACTTCCTTCTTTCCGGCTTTACCCTCAGAGAGAGACACTAAGTGCCAGATCGATACCAGTCCATCATCATACTCCAGATCAGTACGGTTTAGGGGGGTCCATATTTAACCCCCGATATCTCCCAGACACTATTATACCCATCCCAATACCAGAGGGCGGACTAGATCCACCAGGCCCTTGAGGCATACTACTTTTGACAAACAACAACACAGGGGGAGATCTCATCATCTCACCTCCTCTTCCTCACCTTCGGATCATCACACTATTATGAGTTTCTTCCATTCAGCCTTGGCTATTAGAAAAGATGTGTTCGCCATTCCCGGATAGACATTCCCCATTGCTTCATCTGGGTCTTCTTCTTCCCTTCTCATGCTTTGTACTTCTTTGGAAACATTAGGGTTTCCCGCTTCGTTTCGTTTTTGGTCTCTGACCTCTTCTCTTGCTTTGTACTTCTTTCAGAAACCTTTTGGTTTCCTGCTTTGTATGGACACATTTGTACTTTGCAGTCCCTTTGACCTATTTTTGTGGTCATTTGTTGGACATTAATATAATTATCTTATCTTATCTTATCTACTCCAAATAAAAAAAACAATTTGGGTCTTATACTCTTGTATAACACTATTTGGTATAAGAATCTCTACAACAAAGACTAAATCTTCATAAAGGGAGTTGATCTCAATGACATTGAATAAGTGTCTATACTATTTACAAGAATATGATTGTCATTATACCGTTTATAAGATAGTCCTTGTATGTAATGTCCCTTTCTAGGGATGAATTTGGAAATAAGGATTTGGCCTTAAACCCAAATGAATCATATCTGAAATTGCACCTTGAAACACACAAACATCAATCTAAAACAGCTGAGAATCGCTCTTCAAACAATCAACACACAATATCAATCAGCTCTCTAGGGCAACGAACTGCATATGAGATTCACATCAACATTTAACCATGCAAATAGAGCTGAAATACCACCAAATAATTTATCCAACCACAGGAATATTTATCAATCTCAAAGACATAAAAAAATATGGAGAAATGAATAATAAATCACAACTGTGATAAATTTTTTATGACAGCAACAGTACAACCAAAACCATGTGCTGGAAAAAATATATGAACTTCTCCAAAAATCACCAAAATGTAGATATCAGCCTTATAAAATATGAAGAACAAGAATATCAACTCAAACTACTAAATTGTGCCCTAGATGACACTGAACTCAACCCCCAACAAAGTTGCCTACGACTGGAAATGAAGAACTACATAAAATCATGTTGAAGTTCCAATGCGACCTCCATGTGAGATCACCCTTGCACACAAGAGGGTTTTCGTCCCCTGGTGTGATCCTATTGAAGGGTTTCATCCTCATAGGTGACCAAGGAAGGGTTTCCGTCCTTCAATGGCGAGAAGAGAAGCTACTTGCTCCACCTCTAAAAGAAATCAATATCCAAAATAGCATAACCCTCCTTTAGCAAGTCGAACCACCTTATATAGGCCTTGAAGATGTCAATGGGCGAATAGAATCCTCTAGAGAGATCGACCCCCCCTTAATGAAGGAAAATAACATTAAATTCACCATGTAGGCCTCCACAAGACCAACCTCCATAATGAAGAAATAGAAAACCTCCTTCCATCGTTTGACAAGTCTTCCACCACCTAGACGACCACTCCAATGCCATGATTAGTAAATAACATAATTAATTACGAAAGTACAACACTTACAACCATGGCGAGTTTCCATCCCTTGCTACTTCCTTCACGCCCACAGCAAGAGGAATGGACATAAGGTCTTCCATAACGAACTAGCTTGGAAAAGAGGGACATTACATTATAAAGCTTCTTAACCTCAACAACCAGTTTATCTTCAATGTATTTATAGGCTTTGTTTCATTGCAAGTCTAAATCCACTAATAATGGAAGTGAAATGAATCTTATTACAAAGCATGTCATTTTCCTGCATGAAGTTAGGATTAGAAGTGGTTGTTGAAATGGGCTTGTTCTTGTTGAAACCTATACCGAAGTTCTTTTCCCTGAGCTTTACTTCAACTCGCACTCCAATCCACTACCCATTCTTTCCAAAAACATCGCATCTGCCATTAAGTCATGACTCTTAAATCGTGCATTGGGTTTTTCGAGCAATTTCCCAACCTTAAAACATTCATTGAGTGGTAAATCTAATCTATGAAAAATGGTAACATTCAACACTTTGTTTGACTCTTATCAACGTCTCCACAATAGTGTCTAAACTTTCCACATGTTGCTTCTGTTGTGCAGTCTGTTTCCCAAGTCGCTCCATCTCTTTGCAATGTATTGCCACAAAATTTCTCTCATGCCTTCAATTGTATTCACAACAAATCGACTTTCATATTCTCTCTAACAACTTGGAGCTCTTAGATCCCATATCTTCATAATACCATCATCGGAGCCTGAATTACATCCATTTCCCTATAACTCTATAATCCTACAGGAATTACATTGTGTGAGAGTCATAACTAATCACAGGTAGAGGGATGCTTGGAAAAGGGCGTGGAGTTTGATTTACAAATGTCAACAACTGCACGTGTCTTGTTGAAAGGACGCAAACCTTTGGACAAAATGCCTTGTAATGTCCCTTTCAACATAGATATGAAACATCAAAGGAACTTGCACAAATCCAAATAGTAAAGTGAAATTAAATTCTCACACTCTAGCAACAAGCTATAAACATATTTTTTTATGATAGCAATCAGCCACAAAATTGTTGGACATAATATTATCCTTCGAAGCTAGAAATGATTGCAAGAGAAAATCACCGGAAAATAATATCTTTCTTGCAATTTTAATATTAGTTGGAGTTAATTAACAACAGTGAATACACTTTACAAATATGGCTAGAACTAAGTGTTTTCAAGCCCAAACACAAGTACAAATAGAAGATCCAACTGTTAAAAATATGGAGAACACAATTGGTGCAAGAATTTGATACCACCGTGCCCTAGAACACCACGAGCTTCACATTTATGGCAGGTCGCCACCCTTGGGAAGGGTAGGAAATGACTACAAACTGATTTTATGTATTGGCTAGATTTTTTTGCATAGCTGAAAATCTAGGCAGTCATGAGATAAATCTCCCTCATTTACCGGTGAGCCTCCCGTGTAAGATTTTGTCAATTATATTTTCTAATATCTATCTGTTGGTTTTACTTTTAACCGCGTAGCTCATGCACCATAGCTAGGCAGTTTTGCAGCAAGTAAGCAGTTGTAAGAAATGTATATATGCAGAAGAGGGAAATAATTGAATGCGAGCAGAAAAGAAAGAAGATGTGCAACCTGACCAATAGTTAACAGAGTTGGTCACATGCACATAGACGAAACAAACAGATCTAGAAATGCAAAATTCAAAACAAAGGAAAGTTTCAGATCCAGATCTAAGATAACACAAATTTTATGCAAAGATCTAAAAAGAAATAAGAAACAAATGCACCGTTGACACAAAGTTCTCCGGAAATTTGCCTCCTCTCTATTCCTTAGCTTTCAGAAAGATATCAAGGGTTTCAGCTCAAAGTCTGGAACACAAGAATGTTGATTACAAATTTTGATCATTTAACCCGTAGGCTCTTCCTCTATTTATAGTGTATACAGGGGAAATTACAAATGAAAACTACAACTGAACTGAACATGCGGGAAGTTGTAAAGGAAACATCTGGCAATCTTTCTCCTAGAATTCCTCTCTAAGTGACATGCATCTGGAGGTTAAGCCAAAGTTGTGCACATTTGCCACTTATCTTAGAGAACTTTTCCAAATAACTTAAAAGTAATGGCTTTTAAACCAATAACTTTAATCTTACAATTTCATCCGGGAACATAAGGAATAAGAGAAAGAAGAGAAGAAAGAAGATCTGTTAGATGTTACACCCTACACTTTCTTCTTGTTTCTGATATTGAATATACTTGTCGAACATATAATTCAGTAATTTCCCATCTGTTTTAGCAACAGCCTCTTTCTCGGTCTTGAACTGCAACAATCCTTTGGACAATGTCAATGCTTACTTCCACTTCCTTCAAACTAGGCCCGAACTCTTTAATGTCTGATTGAAGTGTTATCAGCTTGTTGATTGAATTCAACGTGAAAGTCTTAACAACTTCATCAATCCTCTTTTGAATCATCAGAAGCAACCCTTCAAGAGAAGCAGGCACCTTGTTTGGAATAGCTCTTCTGCAGGAAGAAACATCCCCAACTACTTCCTCCTCGGTGAAAGCAACTATATTGCCTGACAATGATAATATCTTATCCTCAAGCAACTGCATTCTTTTCAGCATAAGCTTGAGAATTTCCATGCGGAAAGAAACTGCAAACTCAAGCTGCTTGCCCTTTTCAATCAGTCCATCAGGCACAAGTTGCTCCGCAATCAAAACCTCCTCTGGCAACTTATTTATTTTAACCAAAATGTCCAAGTTACCTTCAGCCACTGCATTCTCATCCACTATGCCTGTCATCAGTTGCTTCAGCTGAGATAATGCATCTTTCATAACTTCCAGACTAGTTGGTACCTCTTTGAGTTGTTTTGAAGCTTGATGAATGATTTGGCTTTTCCATTCATTGATAGCCGTGACTTGATTACCTGCATCCTCCACCTCTTCAATCAAGACAGTTGCTCACCTACTCATGTGCTAAAACTGGCTGAGAGGAAGGTTTGGCAACCTTAGCAATGATTTCACACAACTGGGAAACCTGCTCTTGAAGTTTGATTTTCTCTGCCTTCTCTTTGTCTAGCTTGAGGAATAAAGCGTTTATTAGTGTCTGTGTATCTTGCTTTAATCCTTCCGTGGTAGTCTGACCTAGTGGCACTTTGGTTACTGAGATATCTGTCGCCGTGAGTTCTCCCTTCTGTTTCCCTTTGCTGGAACTGTCAACTCAGCGAACTTCTGCCCTGATTCTTCAATAATCAACCTTGAAGTTACCTTGGCAACTTTAGGTCTTCTATCCTTTCCGCCCAAACTCAGGAGTAGCTGCAAGTCATGCTCTTCCAGGTTGATCTCCTCTCTGGCTTCTGGAACCGTCTGCAAAGCCAACCATGATGAAAAATTGCTTCTCGAGGAATGAGAAGTCACTGAGTGTACCACCTTCTCATGCTCAGACTCTGCTGCATCCAAATTTGCCACAGTGTTGTGGCTGCCATCCTCTGAATTGTCCAAAGACAATGCTTTTTCAAACTCTGCCATTTGTGCTTTTAGCTTCTCTGCAGGGGGAGGTGAAGATTTGAGTGACTGAGGAGCAAATACAAATGATGTTGGATTCAACAGAGGAACAACATCTGCCTGGGGTTCAGGGGCTGTTGAAGTGCTATGAGTTGACACAAGGAGAAGCTTTGTTTGAAAGTGGTACTAGCACAATAGCTGTAGAATTGGCCTTCTCCAGTATCTGAGACTTCTTGTATACTTTAAGCTTCTTTGGCCTCCTGCTACTTTCACCTTCATGCTTTCTTTTGCTGGAGTCTCCTGCAATAAAGTTACCTGTGATCTGATTCATCAAAGCTTCGTCCAGGCAATACCCCTTTGTTAACAACCAGTTTGAGGTGTTAACCAGAACCGCGGAAGACCTTTCCTCAATCGTTTGACAACCACTTATGCTTTCCTGAAGAGCAACTCTATCTCCTCCCATCTGATGGTATGTGTCAAGTATCACATGTCCATCATCCGCGAGATTTGCAGGTATCCATGCTAAACCATAATCAGATACTTGTTGCGCTGATAACCTGCTGAAATCTTTCTTCCTGACTTCATACTCGCTTCTGCACTTCATCCAAAAGTCTTCCAATGAAGGTACGTGTGCATACTCCTAGGAGATTGTCTTCCTCGCTATCCCATATGGATCATAGTTCAATCGTGCTGGGAAGAACTCATGCTCATATCTAGAAAACATTTCGGCTTCGATTCCCCTCGCCTTATGGATGCTCTGGCAGCTGTAATAACCCACCGTGACCGGAAAGCAACCTGTAGGTTTGTGCCGCTTTGATTGTAAGTCATGCATTTCCACGAGTTGCCTGCACAACTCCATGATGACCCATTTGTCGCTTGGATACCTCGGCAACTTGACTGGTTCTCCTGAAAAGCCACTGACCCTGAGATACGTGAAGTCTGCAAACTGGATGAAGATGCAACCATACTGGGATACAACTTCCCAAGCTTCTTTGCTCACTCTACTGGTCTTTAGATCACTATTCAATTTGCAGATGAATTCATAGAAGAACCCATCGTTGACCACCTTGTAATCTTTGTTGCACTCAGGAACTGTCAACTGTGGGAAGCACTCAAAAATAGGATCTTTCGACAAAACTCCTCGTCTATCCAATTTGGAAAATATACCTTGCGAGGCTGTTGCATATACCAGGTATGAAGTCATTTTGAAGCTGAATGTCCGCCTCACACTTCGGAGCTGCTCGCCGATGTTGTCACTGATGATCTCTGCCCAATTGATAATCGAATCAGCTCTGTTGATCTCAATGGTTCTCATGAAAGCATACATCCATGAGCAGAAGTTATGAGTATTGGCTTCTCCATTTAACCTGCAAAGCAATTTAGTAATATCATCAACTTCCTGCACCAAATTGGATCGTGGAAGAGTCCTCGGGAACTTTGATGGAGATCTGGGCTTCTTCATGTATCTGCTATTCATTATGCCCACGCAATCTGCTTTGTGCTTCTCCCATCTATTGCCAGCATCCAACATGCTAATTGCAATCACCACTGGTCGTGTCGGAATCTTTAGACAATAATTAATAAATTGTGCATCCAGCCTGATTATTGTCTTTCCCGCATGATCCCGAATTGTTCTGGAAAGAGGATGATATGACCTTGCACACTCCATAACAAATTCAGGCAACTGAGTTGTGACTGGAAACGCTGAAGCTTGAATAATTCCGCTGCTTTTAATTGCCCGCATGAGAGATGTCCTTCCGGCTCTGGATCTGTCAATTAAATCGGAGATGGGTTCAGGGCCTATGTCTGTATCATTGATGTCAGCAAATCTGGAAGCTATGCATGATTCTGCTGATCCTTCTCTTTCATCATGCTTCATCATGGTATGGAACAATCTTTGTCTGGGCTCTTTTTCTTTTAATTCTGCCGAAATCCCTTGTAATTGGCTCAATTTGTGCAGATCTGGCAATTTCTTTGATTCGGAAGAGATATTCAATGTATCTGACATTGATTTGAACTTCCTTTCACTAATATGAGCACCTGTGATGAATACCTGCAATTAATTCAGACAAAGATGGACCATGGCATGAATACTTGATTTTTATCACCAAAATCTGCATATAAAGCCTGCTGCCCTAAAATTTGAGGCTTTGCTTACATGCAAAGCAAGCAAAAATATTATTTAATTCACCTAGGCACTATATACCAATATGCAATGAATAACCAAAATTAGGCTATTCTAACCCTAGGCGCCAAAACTAGAAGCTTCCCGACAGTGGAAAATAAACTTTAATGCAAAATCCTCCTTTTGGCGCCAAAACCTGTCTGGAGCTGCAAACTTCATCAAAAAGAATTAATTGTCTTCTCCCTTATGGCGTCCCATGCTTATATAACCTCCAACATGCTATTTTTAATAATTGCCTCATCCTATTTCTGGCAATTTAATTAATTAAAAACCATGTCTATTCATCCAATTTGGGCGCCCAATTATGCATGTTGCTGGTTGCTTTTTTATAAATTTATTTTATTTATTTTTAGCATGCATCCTTGACTTCTCTTTAGCTTATCCTTTTGCATTGACTTTCCTTCCATTCATGGCGCCAAAATTAGATAAAAAGACCATTAATAAATATCATTAAATGCATTGTTTAATGCCAAGGTGGGTCGCACTTTTTGGCAAGGGTGACTGCTAAAAATAGGAAGTCAACTTGATGGGAATTTCCACCTTGCACTGCAGCTCCAAAAATCCCCTCTTCCACTTAAGTGATTTGTCCTTCATCATGGGAATTTTCACCCTGCAAGGTAGGTAAGAAATTCCCACCTGCCTGCCACTGCCGAAATTCCCATTGGCAACTTAAATCATCTCCCAAAAAGTGCGACTTGTATGGAAAATAGCCTTCTTTGAAAAAGTGCGACTTGCATGGGTGAATAAACCTCTTTGATGGGAAAAGTTAGCCTGCTAGGCAGGCAAGAAATTCCCACCGGTGCTTTAAGTGATTTTTCTTTTATAATGAGAATTTTTACCCTGCAAGGCAGGTAAGAAATTCCCGCCTGCCTGCCACCTCTAATATTCCCATTGCAGCTTAAGTGATTCTGACTTCATGGGAAAAAGTACCCTGCAAGGCAGGGTAAAGAAATTCCATCTGCCTGCCACTGCCAAAATTCCCATTGCAGCTTAGATCTATTTATTCCAAAAAGTGTGACTTGCCTAGGAGAGGCTTTTTCTGCTTAACTTCATCTTTTTGGGTCAGAAGTTTGCCTTCTGAGACTGATTCCTTCTGGTGTTGAGGCCATAAATGATCTCCAGACGTTCCAGGCAATTAAACAGACTATACAAAACAAAGACCGGATCGAAGGGGAATTTAACAGACAGACTGCGGAGAAAACCGAAAACAAACGCAAAAGAAATAAATAAAAACGAAAAACGTTGCCAGAAGTTGCAGACAATGCTCTGAATTCATTCCTGGTGAAAATCCTATTGAGATGTGTGAATACTGGCATGCAAAACTTCAACAGGATTCAACCGGAGCACAATTTACTTCAAACGGGGCTTTATTTATTTAATAAATAATTAAATAAAATTTTCCCGCAGACAAAACTTGGCGAGGGATAAAATGAGTTTCAGCATCTGGGTATTTGTCGAAATTGGCTCATATGATTCACTTGAGAATATCTAACGTAATAGAGACATCTTCTGGCAATAAAAACACAAAAGACCCGTTATTTTAAAAAGAACGAATTTTTTTTAAATGGGTAGTCCAGATTTCAGGGTGAAATCCGGGGACACCAGTTATTCATAAAGGTAAGCGCGGGTTGGGATATTAATTAAAATGGAAAATTTATTGGCTGAGATGGAGTCCAAGGTGAAATTTGAGAGTGAGCAACCAGATTTTTGACACCTCAAAATCTTGGGAGTCTTATTTGATACAGATGCTCAAACGTCGCTTGTCAAGGAGCCATAGGTGATGGGTTTATATGGGATAACTAGTTAGAGAGGTCACTTCATAAACCATAATAAATTGCAGCAGTAGAAAAATTAATTATAAATAATGAAAATCACAGCTGAACTTCAAAATTCAATGACTTGATCAATAAACAATGTTTTTCAATGAAACCAAGTCCATTGTAAGTTGCCGCATAAATTATGGCATTTCTCTAACCAGCTATTAAAATGAATTTTCCCAGCACCAAAGAAACTCTTGCAAATCTGCCCCCATTGCATCAGAAACCTAGTCACCTATGGGTTGGCAAGATATAATGGAATGGCTTGCAGCACTTTCTCTTAGGGTCATTCCAAAACCCCTAAAATGTCCATCTGTTTGATCTGAAATATTAGATTTATCACATCATCTTAAAATTATTCCTTAATGCCCCACATATGTTGCCAAAATCACTCCAAACCAAGTCGCTTCAAATAAATAAAGGTGGTGTTGAAACACATGCACAAGCTTCAGAAGGTTGATTAGTCAAATCATGGGCATTAGTACTTACCAACACATGCTAAAACAGATCAGATTGGAGATTTGCACTTCATTTAATAATCACTAAAATATGCTTCAAACACCTTTAATGTAAGTTGATTTAGTCTACAAATAAGTTGTTTGCAGCAATTATCAGATTGAGTCAACATATAAACTCACAAATACCCTCATAAATCAAGTTCACATACTCTCAAAAATGGCGATTTCACATAGACAATTAATTAAAGCAATTAACTGATCAATTCATAGGTTTGAAGGGTTTACACATTATCACAAAAAGTGGTGTTGAAGAACACCTTTTATTTTAGATCATTAATAACGGAGAACATTCCCTCTTTAAGAACATGAACTTTTGATAAGTTTCCAAAAACCGTCAACATGCAAAAAGGGTGCCCATCATCTCTTTTATAGATTCTTTCCTTGTGCAATCTCCGGCCCAGGGTTTTTATGGCGCCATCTTCTAGAAATGAGCAAAGCCATTTTAATTTTAAAATGGCCTGAAATTCTTGCTCCAAAAATTGTAATTCCCCAAGGTAATATTTGAAAATAAAAAATACTTGGGATCAAATTAAATGTAATAATTGATGCCCAAAAGCAATCGACCTTTGCCAAATAAAATTGATTTGCCCATAAATAATACATTAAGTTAACTTGCTAAAGCAAATTGACTTTCCTGGTATATTTCTTTTCTTTTCTCCAAATAAATCAATATTATTTCAAATGATATTTAATTGCACTATAATAAATCAATTTTCCCCCAGGAGCTTTTATCCATTTGACTTGCACAAAATAAACCTAATATTTTAATTTTTAATTCATCAACAGGCAAATCAATTGGTGCATTGTATTCCTTTAATCAAAGGGGAAACTGGATTAAAGGCTATTCAACTTGCCTCAATTAATTATTGCTTGGGAAAGAGGACATGTTGGCTAGATTTTTAACTGCATAGCTGAAAACCTAGGCAGTCATGAGATAAATCTCCCTCATTTATCGGTGAGGCTCCCGTGTCAGATTTGTCAATAAAATATGCTAGTATCTATTTAGGGGTTTTACTTTAACCATGCAGCTCATGAACCATAGCTATATAGTTTTGCAGCAAGTAAGCAGCTGTTTAAGAAAGGAAATATTTATAATTAGAGAAGAAATAATAAAACACAGGGAAGAAATGGGGAAGATGTGCAACCCAATCAATAGATAACAGAGTTGATTGTATGCACATAGATAGAACCAATAGATATCAACACATAAAATTATAAGGCAAATGCAGCCTTCAAATCTAGATCTAAAATAACACAGTTTACAAGTAGATCTAAGACAAAAGTTAAAAACAAGATGCACCGTGACACAAAGTTCTCCGGAAATCTACTCCTTTAATTCCTTTGCTTCAAGTAGCTATCAGGGGTTTTAACGCAAAGCCTAGAACACAAGAATGTTGCTTACAAATTTTGCTCATTAACCCGAAGGTTCTTCTTCTACTTATAGAATGTAGAAGGGAAAATACAAATGGGAAACTCAACTGAACTGAAACATAAACAAAAAGTAAAGATAACATCTGGCAATCATCCCCCTCTAATTCCTCTTCAAGTGACATGCATCCGAGTCCATATTCAAACTTATACACATCTGTCACTTAACTAATAGAATTGTTCCACATAACTTAAAGTAATGGTTTCAAAACCAATAACTTTAAAGTTTTACAATTTCATCCGGGAACGTGGAAAATAGAAGAAGAAAGAGTAGAAGAAGGAAGACACGCCAGCTGTAACATCTACATCTTCTTTTTGTTTTGATACTGAATATACTTGTCGAACATGTAATTCAGCATCTTCCCATCTGTCTTAGCCACAACTTCATTTTCTGTCCTGAATTGCAGCAAGCCTTCGTTCAATACCCTGATACACGCTTCCACATCCTCCAAGCTAGGCCCGAACTTCTCAATATCTGACTGCAGTGCCACCAGTTTACTGATGGAATTCATCGTGAAAGGCCTAACAGCTCCATCAATTCTCCCTTGCACCATCAGAAGAGATCCTTCCAGAGAATTAAGCACTTTGCTAGGAATGGTCCTTGTGTATGAAGTAACGTTCCCGACCACTTCCTCATTAGTGAAAGCAATGACATTGTCTGGTAAAGATGATGCCATACTCTCAAGTGCCTGCATCCTTTTCAACATAATTCTGCAGATCTCCAAATGGAAAGATACTGCAAACTCAAGCTGCTTCCCCTTCTCAACTGATCCGTCAGGCACAATCCGTTCCGCAATCAACACCTCTCTCGGTAGCTTATTTATTTCGGCCAAAGTACTCGAGGTTACTCTCCGCAACTGTGTTCATATCTATCGTGCTTGTTACCAGTTGCTTCAGCTGATTTGATGCATCTTTCATAACCTTTAGGCGGGCTGGCACCTCTCCGAGTTATACAGAAGCTTGACGAATGATCAGACCTTTCCATTCGTTGATCGCTTTAACCTGGTTACTTGCATCTTCCACTTCCTGCATCAGATGATCACTCACCTGCTTTTGTGCTGAAATTGGCTGAGTGGAAGATTTAACAACCTTGGCAATGATCTCGCACAACTGAGATACCTGCTTCTGAAGTTCAACTTTCTCCGCCTTTTCTTTGTCAAGCCTAAGGAATAGAGCATCTATCAATGTCTGAGTGTCCTGCTTCAATCCTTCTGTGGTGGCTTTGACCTATGGGTACTCTGGTTACTGTTATATCTTCTGCCGTGAGCTCATCCTCCTTCCCTTCTGCCGGAACTAACATCTCAGCGAACTTCCGCCCCGACTCCTCAATGATCAACCTTGAAGTTACCTTAGCAACTTTAGGTTTTCTGTCTTTTCCGCCTAGATTCAGGAGCAGCTGCAAGTCGTGTTCCTCCAAGTTGATTTCCTCTCTAGCCTCTGGAACCAACTACGAAGCCAACCATTTTGAGAAATTACTTCTCGGAGAATGAGAAGTTGCCGAGTGTACCACTATCTCGCGCTGCTGATTCCTCTCCATCTGAAACTGCTACAGTGTTGTGGCTGCCATCCTCTGAATCATCCAAAGACAAAGTTCTTTCAAATTCTCTGACTTCATTTCTTCAGGACGAGGTGTTGAATGGAGTTCAGGAGAAGAAGAGAACGTTGCCGTTCAACGGAGGAATGGCAGTTCATGCTCAGGTGCAATAGTCGGTGAAGTACTTGATGCTAGAGAAGCCGGAACTAACATCATAGCCGTAGAAGTGATCTTCTCCTTCAAATGAGACCTTCTGTGCACTTTAATCTTCTCAGGCCTTCTGCTGCTTTCTCCTTCGTGCTTCCTCTTGAGGGAATCTCCTGTGCCGAAGTTGCCCATGATTTGATTCATCAATGCTTCATCAAGGCAATATCCCTTCGTCAGCAACCAGTTTGAAGTATTGACCAGAACGGCGGACGTCCTTTCCTCGATCGTATGGCAGCCACCTACGTTCTCCTGAAGTACAACTCTATCTCCTCCCATCCGATGGTATGTGTCAAGTAACACAGGCCCATCATCTTTAAGATCCGCAGGTATCCGTGCTAATCCAAAGTCAAACACTTGCCGTGCTGATAACCTGCTGAAATATTTCTTTCTAACTTCGTACTTGCTTCTGCACTTCATCCAGAAATCTTCCAATGAAGGCACATGCGCGTACTCCTGGGAGATTGTCTTCCTTGCCACTCCAAATGGATCGAAGTTCAGCCGTGCTGGGAAGAACTCTTGCTCGTACTCAGAGAACATCTCCGCTTCAATTCCCCGGGCTTTATGAATGCTCTGACAGCTATAATGGCCCACAGTGATTGGGAAGAAGCCTGTAGACTTGTGTCTGTTTCGACTGTAGGTCATGCATCTCCACGAGTTGTCTGCTCAGCTCCATGATGACCAATCTATCACTCGGATATCTGGGCAAATTAATTGGTTCTCCTAAAAAGCCAGTGACCCTGAGGTATGTAAAATCCGCAAACTGGATGAAGATACTGCCAATCCTGGACACAACTTCCCACGCTTCCTTGCTCACCCTGTTGGCCTTTAGATCGCTGTCAAGCCTGCAAATGAATCCATAGAAGAATCCATCGTTGACCACCTTGTAATCTTTATTGCATGCAGGTACAGTAAGCTGTGGATAGCACTCGAAAATAGGGTCCTTGGAAAGAACACCCACGTCTATCCAGCTTGGAGAAGACACCCTGTGAAGCTGCTGCATAAACCAAATACGAAGTCATTTTGAAGTTGTAAGTACGCCTCACATTCCGGAGCTGCTCACCAATGTTGTCACTAATGATTTCTGACCAATTGATTATTGAATCTGCTTTGTTGATTTCAATGGTCCTGATGAAAACATACATCCATGCGCGGAAGTTGTGAGCGTTAGCTTCACCATTTATCTTGCATAACAATTTAGCAATATCATCCACCTCTTGTACCAGATTGGATCGTGGAAGAGTTCTCGGGAACTTGGAAGGAGATCTGGGCTTCTTCATGTATATGCTGTTCATTATGCCCACGCAGTCAACTTTATGTTTTTCCCATCTGTTGCTGGCATCTTGTATGCTAATAGTAGTCACCACCTTTCGTGCTGGAATCTTTAGACAATAATTGATGAACTGTGCATCCAACTAGGATTATTGTCTTCCCCGCAGCATCTCGGACTGATCTAGATAATGGATAGTAAGACCTAGCACACTCCATGACAAATTATGGCAACTGGGCTATGAATGGAAATGCTGCAGCTCGAATGATTCCACTGCTTTTGACTGCACGCATGAGGGAAGTCTTTCCAGCTCTGGATCTGTCAATCAATTCGGAAAGAGGTTCTGGACCTAGATCTGTATCTCCAATGTCAGCAAACTTAGAAGTGATGCATGACTTTGTTGTGCTTTCTTTTTCATCCCTCTTTGCCATGGCCGTATTTGTCTTTGTCTGAGCAATTCTTTTTACTTTTTATTCGGCCGGAATTCTTTACAACCGGTCCAGATCTAGAGATTTCTTCAGATTCAGAGGATATGTTCAATGTATTAGACATTGATTTAAGCTCTCTTTCT
This sequence comes from Taxus chinensis, assembly GCA_019776745.2. NCBI lineage: Eukaryota > Viridiplantae > Streptophyta > Pinopsida > Cupressales > Taxaceae > Taxus > Taxus chinensis. Next base: position 627,605,856 of record CM034154.1, on the reverse strand, counting down.
CTTATAAAAGCACCTGTAATGAATTCCTGCAATTAATTCAGACAAAGATGGCAACCGGAACATGAACACTAGATTTTAATTATAAAAATCTGCATATATCAAGCCTGCTGCCCAAAATTTGATGTTTTGTTTGCATGCAAAGCAAACATGAATTTTACCAACTTCACTTGAGCACCTGTACCACTATGCAGACAATTAATCAGACACAAATCAAGCTCCTTCAAACCTAGGCGCCAAACTTTGAAGCTTCCAGCAGTAAATACACCTTCTGAGCAAAATTTCTCTTCAAATGGGCCAAAATTGCCTGGGCTGCACTTCCTTGTTAAAGAATTAATTAATTCATCCTTATGGCAGCCCATGCTTATATAACCCTCATGATTCTATAATTAATTATTGCCCCTCCTATTCCTGACAATTAATTAATTAATTAACATGCTTTTCTCTTCAAATGGGGCGCCTATTTTGTGCATGCTCATGGCTGTCATTAAATAAATTAAATTTATTTAATTTTAGCTCTCTACTTCTAGTTCACTTAAGCTTCACAGTGTGCTTTGACCTCATCCACTAAAAATAGGAATTAATTACATCAATTAATAATTTAAAAAGTATTATTCCTCTCCAATATGGGTCGCACTTTTTGACATGAAGGGGTGGTTGCATTAAATAAATTATATTTATTTAATTTTAGAATTCTAATTCTAGTTTCTTTTATCCTCTTTACCCTTGTTGACTTTTCCTCATGCTCGGGCGCCAAATTTGGAGAAAGAATTAATTAATCAATGCATTTAAAGTTGTCCTTCTATTCCAAAAGGGGTCGCACTTTTTGACATAAGCCAATTCTATTTTTAAAAGCTAATTTTCAATGGGATTATTCACCCTGCACCGCAGCTCCAAAAATCTCATGATCCACTTAAGTTGTTTGACTTTCATAATGGGATTATTTACCCTGCACCGCAGGCAAGAAAATCTCATCAATGCCTTAAGTGATTTTCTTTTATTTCACAATGGGAATTTTTACCCTGCAAGGCAGATAAGAAATTCCCACCTGCCTGTTGCCTCTAATTTTCCCATTGTGACTTAAGTGGCATTGCTTTCATGGGAAAAAGTACCCTGCTAGGCAAATACAAAATTCTCACCTGCCTGCTACTACCAAAAATCCCATTGTAGTAGCTTAAAACCTTCTTTTTCCAAAAATGCGACCTGCCCAGAAGAAGCTTTTTCGTGCATGACTTCGTCTTTTCAGAGAGAACCAGACCTCCTGTGGCAAATTCTTTCTAGCATAACGGCCATAGATGATCTTCAGATACTCAAGCAAGGAATCAAACCAAACCGTCAAAGGAATTGACCTAGAAAAATTTCACAAAAAACAAAACGGGAAAACACCAAAAATGCAAAACACTGCCAGAAGTCACAGATAAAGCCCAGGATTCATTTCTGGTTAAAACCCTACTAGTATATGGGAATGTTGACATGTAAGACCACAACAGGGTTAAACCGGAGCACAATTTGCCTCAAATGGGGCTTAGAATAATTAAATACAAATTTCCCGCAGGCAAACCCCAGTGACAGAATATAACGATTTTGGGCATCTGGGTATTTGTCGAAATTGACTTTATATGGCTCCTTGGGAATATCCTGACACAATACAGACACTTTCTGGCAATAAAAACACAAAACGACCCACTATTTTAAAAGTACAAAAAATTTCACAAGGGGTAGTCTCAGATTTCAGGGTGAAATCTAGGGACACCAGTCGGCTCTATCGGTGGACATCTTTTCCTCTGTCAAAATGACAAGGGAAAAGATGAGATCCCAGCATCTCTAGTTTCGTATCTTGTCCTTTGGGTACGGGGTCAGGAAAACAAAAACGACATAACACAGAAACAAAACAAGGAAAAACAAACAAAGTTTTATTTATATACATACAGGGTTTACCCTGCTTTTCATGTCCGGAACAACTTCAAGTGTTGCCCATTGAAAGGCAACGACAATTCAACTCCATCTTGATGAGCAAGAATGAAGTTATCTGCTCCGGCGATCTTTTTGATCACAAAAGGCCCTTTCCATAGTGAATTGAATTTTCCGTGCATGCCTTTTGTTTCTCTTCTTTTGTCCCATAAAAGGACCCAATCATTGATTTCAAACTTTCTTTCCCTGGCCTTTTTGTCAAAGATAACTTTCACCTTCTTTTGATGCTCTTTTACGCCCTTAACCTATTGCTTGTATTAGGATATGAGTAGCCGACTTGTGGCTTACCATATCATTTTATTATATCATTTATACTTTCTCATGCTTAGTAGGTCGGCCTTGGTGATGGCCATAACATATGAATAGTATATATAGGGGATTGTAGGTAGTATTTCATCATCATTGGAGTATTTGAGTATTATTGTATGGTTTGGAGGTTGCCCCCTCGAAGTGGCGAAGCTATTATAATTGCATATTGAGATCATTATTCTAGAATATTGTGTTATTTGGTGTTATATTTCTGCTCATGATCTGAATTATACAAGTAATTTCATTACAAGTGGTATCAGAGCTGCGATCTGGGCCAAAATTAGGGCAAAAACCCTAATTTTTTGTTTCCACCATATATTGCGAACAAAAGCGAATTGGTGGGAGATATTTTTACCAGAGTTGTGAAACATTTCAAGTAAGGTTCCCTGAAAATTTCAGACTTTTTTGATTTATTTTGCAAAAGTTATTAAGAATTTAGTGTTTTTCATAAAATCACTCCCTAGGGTGCAAATTGTGGAATTTTTTCAAATTCGTTACATTTTCAGAAAGAAAAACAAAATTATTTGGGGTTTGTTCTTCAAGTTTTTTTATATTTGGCCGAATTCTTATCGAAATCTGAAACCCTAAAATTTGACCGTGATCCCTACATCCTACTATTTTGGGGCATCATGGCGGGGCCTTCCACAAGAGGAAAAAAGAATCCCATCACTCCAGGTAAAACACCAGAAAAGGATGAGATAGTAGTTGAGGAGTTGGAGACAGAAGATATAACTACAGATTCCTCAGGGTTAGGGTTTACTTCGACAGACCATAAAGTAAGCCAACTTGAGTTTAACCTGAGAGACCTCGAATCTAGGGTGGCCAGCAAAGAAGATGTGGATAGGATTGGACAAAGATTGGAGGATTTCATGCAAAAATTCAGTACGCATATGATGGGTAATCATACTTATGTCAATCAAGGTGGATCCTCAGGTCAACATAATAGACACATGAGCCAGAGTGGTTCTTCGAGTGTGCACAATCCAAATACGAGCACTCTGCAGGCCCGTACTATGTTTCCAAAAGTGGATATGCGCAAGTTTGATGGAAAGGATCCACTCAATTGGATCAACCAAATGGAGAATTTCTTTGAACTACATCAGATTCCATCAGGACAAAAGGTGACCATGGCAGCTTTGTATCTCGAACCTGACCAATTCATCTGGTATCGATGGTTATGTGCTCAAAGGAAGAAGAGTGGTCTCAATGTTACATGGACAGTCTTCACTGAAGAGTTGCAATTACACTACAGTTCTAGTGTGTCAGATAATTACTTCAGCCAATTAGCAAAGTTGAGACAGACAGGATCTGTTAAGGATTACATTCATCACTTCCAAAACCTTTCTCTGCGGGTGGAAAATATTACTGAAGAGAATCTGAATGACCTATTTCTTGGGGGTCTTAAGGATCACATTGAGCATGAGGTGCGTATGTTTAATCCTCATAAGGTTTCTGATTCGATGATTATGGCAAGAAGGGCAGAGGAGAAAATTGTTTCAAGTAGGAGACAACATTTCACTTATACCAGAGATCACAACACCTTGGCCCCAGCACTCCCTCGGCCAGTTAGATTGACACCTCAACAAATTGAAGAAAAAAGAGAAAAAGGGTTATGTTTTAATTGTGACAGTAAATTTGGACCCAGACATAAATGTGCTGAAAAGAAGTTGTTCTACATTGATGGGCCTAGTGAAGATGAAGAGAATAATGAAGATGCAGAGTCAGAGGTCTTGGTTGAGCCAGAGGAGGAGTCAGGAGATCCTCAGCCAACGATCTCATGCCATGCAATTTCAGGTATTAGCACCCCCCAAACCCTAAAGGTGGTTGGATTCCTAAAAAAATAGAGGGTCACAGTGTTGATTGATTCAGGAAGTACTCACAACTTTATCAATCATAAGTTAGCAGTGCGCCTAAACTGTTTCATTTATCCAGCTCCTGAATGTCAAGTAATGATTGTTGATGGAGGTACTGTTACTTGTTCTGGAAAATGCCATAGCATTAAGCTTTCCATGGGAGATTACATACTAAATAGTCCCATGTATGCCATTTCTATGGGAGGAGCAGACATTGTGTTAGGGGTTCAATGGCTTACCACTTTGGGAACCATTGAGATGAACTTCCAAGACTTGTTCATGTGATTTCACTCTGAAGGAAGGACTTTTGAGCTAAGAGGCTTAAGAGAAAAGTCTCCACAAATAGTAAGTTCTCATCAGATGCACAAAATGCTAAAAAAGGGTGCAGAGGGATTTGTGGCACAACTCTTTTCATTGGAGGCTCATCATTCTAAGGACATTATACCATCAGATATGCAAGCAGTGTTGGATGCACACTCTGTTGTATTTGAAAATATACCAAAGGGATTACCTCCAAAGAGAGATCATGATCATGCTATTCAGTTATTACCAGGAAGTCAACCGCCTAACATCAGACCTTATAGGTACCCATATGTGCAAAAGAGTGAAATCGAGAAGATTGTACAAGAGATGTTAGAAGCAGGAATCATCCGCCATAGTCAGAGTGCTTATTCTTCTCCAGTAGTGATGGTACGGAAGAAAGATGACATGTGGCGCATGTGTCCTGATTATAGGGAACTTAATAAGTACACAATCAAAGATAAGTTTCCTATTCCTGTTATTGATGATTTGCTTGATGAGTTGCATGGTGTTGTTTATTTTACAAAGCTTGATCTTCGTTTGGGATACCACCAAATCAGAATCAAGGATGAGGATGTTCATAAAACCACCTTTCGGACACATGAAGGCCATTATGAATTCCTGGTAATGCCTTTTGGACTCACAAATGCACCTTCTACATTTCAAAGTTTGATGAATTCTATTTTTAAGTCATTCCTGCGGAAGTTTGTCTTAGTGTTTTTTGATGATATATTAATTTATAGCAAAACATGGGAGGAACATTTGCATCATGTAAATAAGGTTTTGGAAACCCTTGAGCAACATCAACTTTATGCAAAGCCCTCTAAGTGTTCTTTTGGACTCAAGGAGGTTGAATATTTGGGTCACATTGTCTCTCATGAAGGGGTTAAAGTGGATCCTAATAAGATCAAAGCCATGATGGAGTGGAAGGTTCCAAAAACCCTAAAGAATCTACGAGGATTTTTGGGGCTTACAGGTTATTACCGAAGATTCGTAAGGCATTATGGAAGCATAGCTGCACCTCTCACAGCTTTATTAAAGAAGACTCCTTCCATTGGAGTGAGGATGCAACCAAAGCATTTGAGCAACTAAAGGAGGCCATGTGCACCACTCCAGTCTTGGCTACTCCAGATTTTTCCAAAACATTCATTGTTGAATGTGATGCATCAGGGGTGGGTATGGGGGCAGTTCTCATGCAAGAAGGCCATCCTATTGCCTTTTTGAGCCATCAATTCAAAGGTAAGAATCTTTCCAAGCCGACTTATGAGAAGGAAATGCTAGCCATACTTCATGCAGTAAAGCAATGGAGACCATATCTCATAGGAAGACACTTTAAAGTGAAGACAGATCATGATAGTCTAAAATACTTCTTGGAGCAGCGTTTATCATCTGAAGAACAACAAAAATGGGTCTCCAAGATGTTGGGATATGATTTTGAGATTATCTATAAGAAAGGGAAGGAGAATGTAGTTGCGGATGCACTGTCGCGGAAAGATGACTCAACTGCAGCCTTGTTATGTGCCATATCCATATTACAAGAAGATTGGATAGATGAGGCAAGGTCCAAATGGAGAAATGACCCAACCACACAAAACCTCATTCATCATCTCTAGAATGATCCAAGCATGTCTGAAAAATTTGTATTGAAAGGGGATGCTTTATGGTATAAAGATAGATTATACCTATGTAAGAACTCCACTCTTAAAAATAGGATTCTATCTGAGCTTCACTCTTCTCCAGTAGGGGGCACTCTGGATTCTTGAAGACTTATCATCGAGTCAAACAAGATTTCTTCTAGGAAGGGCTCAAAGGGGATGTCCAAAAATTTGTGGCAGAATGCATGGTTTGTCAGCAAAATAAGGGTGAAACAGTTCGATCCCCAGGTCTTCTACAACCTCTATCTATTCCTAGCCAGCGGTGGGAAGAGGTTTCCATGGACTTTATCACAGGATTGCCTAAATCTGATGGAAAAAATGTCATCATGGTTGTGGTGGATAGACTCACCAAATATGCTCATTTTTGTGCCTTGGCACACCCATTTGCTGCAAGCACGGTAGCAACAGCCTTCATGGACACAGTTCAGAAGCTTCATGGGACACCGAAGATTATAGTAAGTGATCGAGACCCTATATTTACTAGTCATTTTTGGACTGATTTATTCTCATGTTTGGGTACTCAGTTAGCTCGTAGCTCTTCTTATCATCCCCAGTCTGATGGGCAAACAGAAGTTGTAAATAAGTGTTTGGAGGGATATCTCCATTGCTTTACGTCTGATAAACAAGCAAGATGGGTCCAATGGTTGCCACTTGCAGAATGGTGGTATAACACTTCCTTCCATACTTCATCTAAAATGTCTCCTTTTTTGGCACTCTATGGGTACCATCCACCATCCATCACATCATCATTGAGAGGACAACCGCGGGTTAGAGCAGTAGAAGAACACATTCAGTATCAACAAGAGGTCCTCTCTAGTCTCAAGGAGAACTTGGTCATGGCACAAAACCGCATGAAGCAACAGGCTGATCAACATCACACGGAAAGGCATTTTGAAGTCGGTGATTGGGTTTTTGTGCGGTTACAACCATATAAGCAAATGTCTTTGAAACAACAACAAAAGGATAACAAACTTTCACCGAAGTATTATGGCCCCTATCAAGTATTGTAGAAGATTGGTACTGTAGCATACAAATTAGAACTTCCACAATCAACCAGAATACATCCAGTATTTCATGTTTCTTGCCTGAAGAAAGTAATTGGACAGAGAGTATCAGCCCAAACAGTGTTACCTGAGCTCGATGAGGAGGGGAGGGTCATCTTGGAACCTGAATGCATCCTTCAAACACGCACTAAAAGATTGAGGACACGGGTTATTACTGAGTACCTGATCAAGTGGAAGAATATGGACAATGAAGATGCAACATGGGAAGATATGACATTCCTGCAGCAGCACCCAGAGCTTCTCAACATTGGGGACAATGTTGCTTTGAAGGGGAAGGGCATGCTACACCCTTAACCTATTGCTTGTATTAGGATATGAGTAGCCGACTTGTGGCTTACCATATCATTTTATTATATCATTTATACTTTCTCATGCTTAGTAGGTCAGCCTTGGTGATGGCCATAACATATGAATAGTATATATAGGGGATTGTAGGTAGTATTTCATCATCATTGGAGTATTTGAGTATTATTGTATGGTTTGGAGGTTGCCCCCTTGAAGTGGCGAAGCTATTATAATTGCATATTGAGATCATTATTCTGGAATATTGTGTTATTTGGTGTTATATTTCTGCTCATGATCTAAATTATACAAGTAATTTCATTATTGTAGGGCCGGCAATTCCAAGGTAAGAGGCAACTCCGTGTCTCTTCCATATAATAGCTAAAAAGGGGACATGCATATAGCCCTCTTTGGTGTAATTCTATCTGCCCATAATTGCATCAAATAACTTCTCATGCCAAGTTCTTTGATTCTTAGTTACTAGCTTTCGCGCGATAAGTCACCAAATTTTTGTTACTTGTTTCAGCCTGGCCATTCCCTTGTGGATAGTAGTTGGAGGAATTGTACCAACTGGATCCCATGAGTGTAGCAAAAATCAACCTGCTCCTCAGAAGGACAGATTTGGAGTGTTGTCTGCTACTATTATTATTAGGCACGCCAAACCTAATAACAATATTTTCCTTTATAAAAATTACACACCTCCGCGGAAGTGGCGTTCTTAACAGGAATGGTTTTTCTACCCACTTACTGAAATAATCAGTAACTGTTAGAATATAGTGATGGTTAGCACTGGAGGCCGGGTTGAGCATACCAATAAAATTCATTCCCCATTGCTGGAAGGGTTCTTCAATTACAATTGGGTTTTAAAGATAATGCGGGCAATTTTTCATGCCCAACAAAGTGTTGGCACGCTTGGCACTTAGATACCTACTCTGCAGTATCCTAAAAAAAGTGTGGGCCAGTAATACCTTTGCTCGTAGGATCTTAGTGAAGCAGTGACTCGGGCTGAGAAATGACCACCACAAGCCATGTTATGAAATTGTTTTAAGAGCTGATCCTGCTGAGCTTTATCTACGCATCAGGAGAAAATACGCCATCAATCCCTCTTTTGTATAAACCATTATCCTAAAGAACAAAGTCTTTAGATTTTAGTTTAATAGTACGTTTCTCTTTTCGAGAATAGTTGATCCGGGCATTCTCCAAAAGTCAGAAAAATAGGCAATATTACTGTACCACTCTTCCACCAAATCTATAAAAAGGACCATAGGCAGATCTTGATCTCCCTCCGACGTTGTTGCTTTCATCTCCGTCATCAATTCACACAGACCTCTTCCTCGAACCAGCTTTGTAGGTTTGATATCCAGGTCGTATTCTTGAACTTTCGTCACCCATGTGCCTCTTAACAACCCTAACTCTTGTTGGGTGAGGATAGATTTCACTGTAGTATCCGAAACCAGGACCACAATATGTGAGGAACGAATATAGTACTTGAATGCTTTAACACACCTTTACCACTGCATATGCATGCTTTTCCATTGGAGTATATTTCAACTCATAAGCTTTGGGGAGGCATGCTCATGAAAGCAATCGGAGCTTTTACATCCTCCTGATTCTTCTGCATCAAGATTGCTGACATGGTGTGTTCAGAGGAATAACAGTAAAGAATTATTTACTAAAGCCAGGGGAAACCAAGACTGGGGCTTTTGACAGGGCCTCCTTAATCTTCTCAAAAGATTCCTTCCCTTCGCTGCTCCATTTGAAATCTTGTGTCTTCTTCATCATATTTGAGATATGACGAGTCAGCTCAACTCAGTCAGGGATGAATCTCTTGAGAGAATTAACTTTACCAAAGAAAGAGTGAACTCCTTTTTTGAATGTTGGCAATGGCAAAGTCTGAATAGATTTGACATGTTCCGGATCTATCTTGGTTCCTTCCTTGGAGACAATGTGCCCTAGTAGTTTTCCTTTTGTTACACCCAGCAAAGATAGATTTCTTAGGGTTTAGAGAAATACCATGTTTTGCAGCCTTGTATGAAAACCTCTTCCAGATTTGAAATGTGCGTGCTTCTGTTCTTGGAAAAGACTGTCAGATCATCAAGGTATATTACCCATGCTGACATCTTTGAGATGAGCAAATGCTAAATCCATAGCTCTTTGAAACGTAGCTCTGGCGTTGATCAAACCAAAAGGCATTTTTTGGTAAGTAAAAGTTCCCCAAGGTGTAATGAATGTCATTTTTATATTGATCTTCTTCAGCCATCTTAACCTGATTGTAGCCTGAGAAACCATCAAGCATGGAAAGCATTTCAGATCCGGTGACCACCTGCAGAGTGTGATCCATGATGGGGATGGGGTAGTTATCTTTTAATGAGGCTTGATTGAGGTTGCGAAAATCTACGCACAACCTAATCTCGCCACTCTTCTTTCTCACAGGAACTATGTTAGCTAACCATTCAGAGTGATGTATGGGATAAATTATCTTTTCATCTAACAGCTTCTGGATTTCTGTAAAGATAGTCCCCGAAATAGTAGGGTTATGCCACTGCAGCTTCTGCTTGAAAGGCTTTTGTTCTAGTTTTAATGGGATGTAATGTTGAACTTCTGCAGGCTGATATGTTTTTAGATCCTGGTAAGACCAGGCAAAAACATCCATGTATTTCTTAAGAAGCTCTGTAAAAGCTTCTCTTTCTACCTCTGAACAACACTTTCTCAGATTTACTAATTTGGGATCATTGTTGGCTCCCAAATTTAGTAACTGTGTCTCGGAGGAAGAACCTTCCCCACTTTCTTCATTCTTTTTAAGCATCTGATCATGCTTGTCGAACATTTCCTCAAGAGATACCAAGCCTTTTAGGAATTTTATTTCCCTTCAGCTAGATAATCCCCTGTCTTCCTGAGACATCTGCATCCATTTCTCCCACAGTAGTTTGCCTAGGAGGTGAATTGGTTCCCTCATGGTAGATCTCTTCGAAGTTGTCATTTTGTTGGAGAAATGCAACAATCTGCTTGTCATCATTAAAAATCACTGCAAGTCACACTACAAGTGAATCAGCTCTAGAATTTTGTTCTCTCGGAATGTAAGATACCGAGAAAGCTAAAAAATCTAGGATAGCAGAATAGACTCGATCTCTATAATGCCGAAGTTTGTCCTTTTTTACTTGATAGAGACCTCTTATCTGCTTAACAATCAACTCAACATCCCCCTTTGCATGTAAGAGCTTGATTCCCATTGTCCTTACCTACTCCATACCCAACAACAGTGCTTCATACTCTGTCGTGTTGTTAGTATTTTCGAACATCAATTTGAAGGAATGTGCATGCACCTTTCCCTCATGAGAGATAAGAACAACGCCTACACTGGATCCAAATGAACAATAGCTTCCATCAAATTCCAAAGACCAAACCTTGTCATCAAGTTGATGTGGTTCTTGGATCACATGTTGAACTTCTTCTTTATCCATTTCTAGATAATAGACTCCGGTGATCAGATTCCTGAAACAAGATTTGAGATCTAGGATCTTCAAACTTCGATATTGTGTATTTGGATTTTTTCTCAAGTTCTAACTTCTGATTAACTCCTTTAATTGGTATGTGCGCACAAGACCAATCCATCTTGACTTCTCCGCCTAGCTCTTTACAGAAATTTCTACTCAACAGCATGCCATAAGACACTGGGATGTCTACTACAAGGATAGTCATTTTCAATCTTTTGTCTGGGAAAGAGGCAAGTACTACCTGTGCATCTTTGATTTTGCCCAACCAGAGGCACTTGCCTTTCCATTAAATAGCATCTTCCGATGGTTTTTTGTCAATGTGAGACCCAAGGCATCAGCAACTTTGGCAGGCATGACATTGTCAGAAGCTCCAGATTCCAAAATGCAATTGCTCAATTTGTATCCATTAATAAGCAATGATACATAGAATGGCTCGATCCTTTCCAATGTAGCAGGAGAAGAAATAGAAGGAGAAGAACTTGCAGCCGTATTATTTGAAGGAGTAATCTTTGGACTTGACAAGATACCCCGTGAAATATTATTTGTGGGAGGGTTGGGATCATTACTTTGCACATACTTGACCAATCTATTTAGCTGATCAGGAAATGCCCTCAAATACTTAGCTTCCGACATTTGGACCTTGGTCTTCTTAATGTGATCAATAATGTCGAAAGCTTGACTTGCTTCAGCCAAATGCGCGTTGGTCCTCTGCTGTGAATTGAAAGAATTTGCATATTTATCTTTGGGAGCTAATGAAGCAGGTAGTGTACTACCTCTTTTCAGGATAGTAACATCCGGCCCAGGATCTTCTCTTTCTCTTCTTTGGCTACTTGTGGATGCTTCGGCATTTTGGCGTGTCTGGGACCTTATGAACACCGCAAATGTGACCATCAGAATCTTCAAAAGATTCATAATAGCCCTCTCGTCAGATTCATAGTCCAAGTAACCAATAATTGGAGTCGCCAGCAGGATCCACAAAGTCTTCATCATCAAATGATTTGTTAAATGCCTAGATCTTCTTCATTAGTTTTCCAAGTTATTCCTTGGAGCAACTTCAATTGCCAACCGTTATGGTGCAGCAGCAAGTCTATTTCAATTTTGATTTTGACCATAAAAGGTTCTGGGTAGGAGCAATTCTTTAGGGGGTCACATTGTCTTGCTTGAGATATTTGCTTCTTGATTTGCAGCATATCATTAGCCAACCTTTGCATAGCAAAGGATCTGAAGTACTTGAAGAAGCTCCATTGCCTTTGTGGGATGATTGTTTGATTTTTCCAACCATGATCAAGTCATCTTCAACCTCCACGGCAACATTTTTTTGCTTCAAGTAGATTCACAGGTCTTGCCCTTCTCAACTGATATCCAACTTCGGGCAACAAAGTGTTTATAAAAAACGTCTTTTGATTTTCATCGCTCAAATGCGGCAGGAAGTGGGGGATTTTATATTAAAATCCTTTGGAACCTTGCAATAAAGTTCCCGCATGTTCTCACTTGGTTCTTTCTTCAACTGTGTCAGTTGAGTAATCAGGGTGCTAGCATCTTCTGCGAGGCTTGAATCTTTTCAAAAATTTCTCTCGCATCATCGCCCAGTTGGTTATGGTGCCATGAGCTAGCCAATAGATGAACCATTCTCTAGCCAAGTCGTGTAGAGTCTCAATGAAGAGTCCTGACCGAGACATCTTCATGCTCCACTACAAGCACGCCACAAGATATGAAGAATGCTGTCAAAATGATCATTCGGGTTTTGCTTTTCCATCTCTCCAAAGAATTTTGGAAAATTCTTTCATGGATCCTTTGGGCATATCACGCATAGGCGGAATCAAGTTCAGTGGCCCAAAAGCTGCTCCCCATGGGACAAGGAACTATCCGGTTCTAATTTTGATTCTAGTTCTGCATGATGAGTGGGGCATGTCTTCTCCTTGTGTGGACTTGGTGAATAATTCCAGCCGTCGGATTATGCTGAAGATGATCCGGATTTGGAATGAGTGTGCACTCTCCTTCTTGGTGAGAGACTAGATCTATGACTTCTAACTTGAGGAGGATAACTGAAATTGAATTGCTCCTGCAATCTAAAGAAATGATCCATCCTTGTGCCTTCATAAAATTGAGTGAATGAACGTTCAGTCTAGGTTGAAGATTTGTATGGAAAACACTCTAATCTTTCAAAAGATAAGTATTTGATCTGATAAAGATAGTTGTTCCCTAGTAGAGTCGCCAAAAAACTGTTGGCTAGATTTTCCTGTAATAGCTAAAAACCTAGGCAGTCATGAGATAAATCTCCCTCATTTACCGGCGAGGCTCCCATGTCAGATTTGTCAATTAAAATATGTTAGTATCTATATGGGGGTTTTACTTTAACCATGCAACTCATGAACCATAGCTGTATAGTTTTTGCAGTAAGTAAGAAGCTATTTTAAATAAAGGAAATATTTAAGAGAAGAAGGGAATAATAAAACACAAGGAAGAAATAGGGAAAATGTGCAAACCCAATTCAATAGATAAAAGAGTTGATTGCATGCACCGTTTGACAGAAACCAATAGATATCAACACACAAAAATTATAAGCAAACGCAGCCTTCAGATCTAGATCTAAAAATAACACAAAGTTTTATAAGAAGATCTAAGACAAAAACTAGAAACAAAATGCACCATGACACAATGTTCTCCAGAAATCTGCTCCTTTGTATTCCTTTCGCTTCAAATAGCTATCAGGGGTTTTCAGCACAAATGTCTGGAACACAAGAATGGTGCTTACAAATTTTGATCCTTTAACACGAAGGTTCTTCTTCTTACTATATAATAATGTAGAAAGGGAAAGTGCCAATGGGAAACTCAACTAAACTGAAACATAAACAAAAGGTAAAGATAACATCTGGCAATCATCCCCCTCTAATTCCTCTTCAACCTGACATGTATCCGGGTCCATTATTCAAACTTATACACATCTGTCACTTAACTAATAGAATTGTTCCACATAACTTAAAGTAATGGTTTCAAAACCAATAACTTTTAAAGTTCTACAATTACATTTGAGGAACGTGGAAAAATCGAAGAAGAAAACGTAGTAGAAGAAAGACATGCCAGCTAATAACATATATATCTTCTTTTTGTTCTGATACTGGATATACTTGTCGAACATGTAATTCAACACCTTCCCATCTGTCTTAACCAAAGCTTCCTTTTAATGTCTTGAACTGCAGCAATCCTTCATTCAAATACCCCGATACATGCTTCCACATCCTCCAAGCTAGGCCCGAACTTCTCAATATCAGACTGCACTGCCACCAATTTGCTGATGGAATTCATCGTGAAAGGCTTTACAAGGTCCATCAATTCTCCCTTGCACCATTAGAAGAGATCCTTCTAGAGGAATTAGGCACTCTTTGCTAGGAAATGATCCCTTGTAGTATGAAGTAATGTTCGAGACCACTTCCTCATTAGTGAAAGCAACGAAATTGTCTGGTAAAGATGATGCCATACTCTCAAGTGTCTGCATCATTTTCAGCATAATTCTGCAGATCTCCAAACAGAAAGATACTGCAAACTCAAGTTGCTTCCCCTTCTCAACTGATCTGTCGGGCACAATCCATTCCGTAATCAACACCTCTCTCGACATCTTATTTATTTCAGCCAAAGTACTCAAGTTACTCTCTGCAACTGTGTTCATATCTATCGTGCTTGTTACCAGTTGTTTTAGCTGATCTGATGCATCTTTCATAACCTTTAGGCGGGTTGGCACCTCTCTGAGTTGTACAGAAGCTTGACAAATGATCAGAACTTTCCATTCGTTGATCGCTTTAACCTGGTTACTTGCATCTTCCACTTCCTGCATCAGGTGATCACTCACCTGCTTTTGTGCTAAAATTGGCTAAGTGGAAGATTTAGCAACCTTGGCAATGATCTCACACAACTAAGATACCTACTTCTGAAGTTCAACTTTCTCCGTCTTTTCTTTGTCAAGCCTAAGGAATAGAGCATCTATCAATGTCTGCGTGTCCTGCTTCAATCCTTTTGTGGTGGCTTGACCTATGGGTACTCTGGTTACTGTTATATCTTCTGCCGTGAGCTCATCCTCCTTCCCTTCTGCCGGAACTGACATCTCAGCGAATTCTGCACAGACTCTTCAATGATCAACCTTGAAGTTAGCTTAGCAACTTTAGGTTTTTTGTCCTTTCCGCCTAGATTCAGGAGCAACTGCAAGTCGTGTTCCTCCAAGTTGATTTCCTCTCTAGCCTCTGGAACCAACTGCGAAGCCAACCATTCTGAGAAATTACTTCTCAGAGAATGAGAAGTTGCCGAGTGTACCACTATCTCGCGCTCTGATTCCTCTCCATCTGAAACCCGCTACAGTGTTGTGGCTGTCATCCTCTGAATCATCCAAAGACAGTTCTTTCAATTCTGACATCTGCAGCTTCAACGTTTCTTTAAGAAGAGGCACTGAACGGAGTGGCTAAGGAGAAAAGATGAATGTTGCCGAACTCAATGGAGGAATGGCAGTATCCTGTTGAGGTGCAATAATCGATGAAATACTTGATGCTAGAGAAGCCGGAACTAACATCATAGCCGTAGAAGTGATCTTCTCCTTCGAATAAGAGCTTCTGTGCACTTTAATCTTCTCAGGCCTTCTGCTGCTTTCTCTTCCATGCTTCCTCTTGACGGTATCTCATGTGCCGAAGTTGCCCATGATTTCATTCATCAATGTTTCATCAAGGCAATATCCCTTCGTCAACAACCAGTTTGAAGTATTGACCATAATGGCGGCAGTCATTTCCTCAATCGTATGGCAGCCACCTACGCTCTCTTGAAGTATAGCTCTATCTCCTCCCATCCGATGGTATGTGTCAAGTAACACAGGCCCATCATCTTTAATATCCGCAGGTATCCGTGCTAATCCAAAGTCAACACTTGCCGTGCTGATAACTTGCCGAAATCTTTCTTTCTAACTTCGTACTCGCTTCTGCACTTCATCCAGAAATCTTCCAATGAAGGCACATGAGCGTACTCCAGGGAGATTGTCTTCCTTGCCGCTCCAAATGGATCAAAGTTCGGTCGTGCTAGGAAGAACTCTTGCTCGTACTAAGAGAACATCTCCGCTTCAATTCCCCGGGCTTTATGAATGCTCTGGCAGCTATAATGGCCCACAGTGATCGGGAAGAACCCTGTAGACTTGTTGTCGTTTCGACTGTAGGTCATGCATCTCCACGAGTTGTCTGCTCAACTCCATGATAACCAATCTATCACTCGGATATCTGGGCAACTGAACTGGTTCTCCTGAAAAGCCAGTGACCCTGAGGTATGTAAAATCCGCAAACTGGATGAAGATAATGTCAATCTTGGACACAACTTCCCACGCTTCCTTGCTCACCATGTTGGCTTTTATATCACCGTCAAACTTGCAAAATGAATCCGTAGAAGAATCCATTGTTGACCACCTTGTAATCTTTATTGCATGCAAGTACAGTAAGTTGTGGATAGCACTCGAAAATAGGGTCCTTGGAATAAACACATCTATCCAGCGTGGAGAAGACACCTTGTAAAGCTGCTACATAAACCAAATACGAAGTCATTTTGAAGTTGTAAGTACGCCTCACATTCCGGAGCTGCTCACCAATATTGTCACTAATGATTTCCAACCAATGGATTATTGAATCTGCTTTGTTGATTTGAATGGTCCTGATGAAAGCATACATCCATGCACGGAAGTTGTGAGCGTTAGCTTCACCATTTATCCTACATAACAATTTGGCAATATCATCCACCTCTTGTACCAGATTAAATCGTGGAGGAGTTCGCGGGAACCTGGAAGGAGATCTGGGCTTCTTCATGTATATGTTGTTCATTATGCCCACGCAGTCAACTTTATGCTTTTCCCATCTGTTGCCGGCATCTTATATGCTAATAGTAGTCACCACCTTTCGTGCTGGAATCTTTAGACAATAATTGATGAACTATGCGTCCAACTGAATATTGTCTTCCCCGCAGCATCTCGGACTGATCTGGATAATGGATAGTAAGACCTAGCACACTCCATGACAAATTATGGCAACTGGGCTGTGAATGGAAATGCTGCAGCTCGAATGATTCCACTGCTTTTGACTGCACGCATGAGGGAAGTCTTTCCAGCTCTAGATATGTCAATCAATTCGGAAAGAGGTTTTAGACCTAGATCTGTATCTCCAATGTCAGCAAACTTAGAAGTGATGCATGACTTTGTTGTGCTTTCTTTTTCATCCCTCTTTGCCATGGCCGAATTTGTCTTTGTCTGAGCAATTTTTTTACTTTTTATTCGGCCGGAATTCTTTACAACCGGTCCAGATCTAGAGATTTCTTCAGATTCAGAGGATATGTTCATGTATTAGACATTGATTTAAGCTCTCTTTCTCTTATAAAAGCACCTGTAATGAATTCCTGCAATTAATTCAGACAAAGATGGCAACCGGAACATGAACACTAGATTTTAATTATAAAAATCTGCATATATCAAGCCTGCTGCCCCAAAATTTGATGTTTTGTTTGCATGCAAAACAAGCATGAATTTTACCAACTTCACTTGAGCACCTGTACCACTATGCAGACAATTAATCAGACACAAATCAAGCTCCTTCAAACCTAGGCGCCAAACTTTGAAGCTTCCAGCAGTAAATACACCTTCTGAGCAAAATTTCTCTTCAAATGGGCCAAAATTGCCTGGGCTGCACTTCCTTGTTAAAGAATTAATTAATTCATCCTTATGGCAGCCCATGCTTATATAACCCTCATGATTCTATAATTAATTATTGCCCCTCCTATTCCTGACAATTAATTAATTAATTAACATGCTTTTCTCTTCAAATGGGGCGCCTATTTGTGCATGCTCATGGCTGTCATTAAATAAATTAAATTTATTTATTTTTAGCTCTCTACTTCTAGTTCACTTAAGCTTCACAGTGTGCTTTGACCTCATCCACTAAAAATAGGAATTAATTACATCAATTAATACTTTAAAAAGTATTATTCCTCTCCAATATGGGTCGCACTTTTTGACATGAAGGGGTTGCATTAAATAAATTATATTTATTTAATTTTAGAATTCTAATTCTAATTTCCTTTATCCTCTTTAATCTTGTTGACTTTTCCATGCTTGGGCGCCAAATTTGGAGAAAGAATTAATTAATTAATGCATTTAAAGTTGTCCTTATATTCCAAAAGGGGTTGCACTTTTTGACATAAGCCATTTCTATTTTAAAAAGCTAATTTTCAATGGGATTATTCACCGTGCACCGCAGCTCCAGAAATCTATGATCCACTTAAGCTATTTGACTTTCATAATGGGATTATTTACCCTGCACCGCAGATAAGAAAATCCATCAATGCCTTAAATGATTTTCTTTATTTCACAATGGGAATTTTCACCCTGCAAGGCAGGTAAGAAATTCCCACCTGCTGCTGCCTCTAATTTTCCATTGTGACTTAAGTGGCGTGGCTTCCATGGGAAAAAGTACCCTGCTAGGCAGAGTTACAAAATTCTCACCTGCATGCTGCTACCAAAAATCCCATTGTAGCTTAAAAACCTTCTTTTTCCAAAAATGCGACCTGCCCAGAAGAAGCTTTTCGTGCATGACTTCGTCTTTTTCAAAGAGAACCAGACCTCCTGTGGCAAATTCCTTCTCGCATAACGTCCATAGATTGATCTCCAGATACTTCAGGCAAGGAGAATCAAACCAAACTGTCAAAGGAAATGACCTAGAGAAATTTCACAGAAAACAAAACGGTAAAACACAAAAACGTAAAACGTGTGCCAAAAGTCACAGATAAAGCCCAGGATTCATTCCTGTGTTAAAACCCTACTGGTATATGGGAATGTTGACATGTAAGACCACAACAGGGTTAAACCGGAGCACAATTTGCCTCAAACGGGGCTCAGAATAATTAAATACAAATTTCCAGCAGGCAAACCCCCGAGTGACAATATTAACAATTTTGGGCATCTGGGTATTTGTCAAAATTGGCTTATATGGCTTCCTTGGGAATATCCTGACACAATACAGACACTTTCTGGCAATAAAAAGACAAAACAACCCACTATTTTAAAAGTAACGAAAAATTTGCACATTGGTAGTCTCAGATGTTCAGGGTGAAATCTAGGGACACCAAGACATTACATTTTAGCACAATGTATCTCCGTGTGAGATCACCTTTTGCAAGTTTAATGGGTGTCGTCCTCAAACCGCCATGTGAGAAGGTGTCCGTAATAGGTCTTCCAAGAGGATTTCCATCTCTATGGAGAAAAGAAAGAGCAAGAGTGCTCCACTCAAAAAAAGAAAATTGTCAAATGATCAGTGTGTCTTTCTCCACCCCAAGCAACCCCTTCTATAATAAAAAGTGGTGCCACATTCAAAATCATTCCTCAACGAGGACCAATCTCTTTGGGGGGAACTACATTCTTTTTAGTTTAATATATATATATATATATAGTAGAGACTATATATTATATATTATTGTCTTTCTAAGTTGGCGCTAGGCATTCCAACCAACATTATTTTATAATGTCACAATTGGAAAATTGCCTAGAATTTAATTTGGATATAGTTAGCAACTTATAATTATGACATTAATGACTTCCCTTGTTTCCTTGAACCCATGGGAAGTGAATGGGCCAAAGGTCTTCCGTGAACTAACTAGGAGGAAAGGGACATTACATATCTAATAAAAAAGCCCTCTTTTTTAGCAACTTGGAACATCAACTGAGTCAAACCTGGTCGGGGCCTATGAGGAATCTTGGAACAAAAGCTTAAGCGAGGCTCAGTTGTGGCTTGTGGGACGATAAGCAACAGGTTGAGCAAGGCCGGATCGGGATTCCAAGGCCGACGTGGAAACGTTGGAACAGTTTCCCATGGCAATACAAGGCACAATGGAGTGGTTAAAATACAAAAATATTTTTTAAAAAAACTCTTTACACCAAATCAGGGCTTCAAGAAGCATTTATAACAATTTTCAACTTAGTGGTTTGGAGGTTGCCCCCTCGAAGTGGCGAAGCTATTATAATTACACATTGAGATAATTATTATGAAATATTGTATTATTTTGTGTTCTATTTATTTTCATAATCTGAATTATACCAGTAATTTCATTACAAGTGGTATTAGAGCTGTGATCTAGGCAAAAATTAGGGTACAATCCCTAATTTGTTGTTTCCACCATTTATTGCGAAAAAGATCAAATTGGTCAGAGATATTTTTACCAAAATTGTGAAAAATTTCAAGTAAGATTTTATGAAAATTTCAAACTTTATTTGATTTAGTTTACAAAAGTTATTAAAAATTTAAGTGTTTTTCATAAAATCACTCCATAGGGCACAAATTGCGGAATTTTTTCAAGTTCATTACATTTTCAGGAAAGAAAAAAACAAAAATTATTTGGGGTTTATTCTTTAAGTTGTCTTGTATTTGGTCCTAACTCTTATTGAAATTTGAAACCCTAAAATTTGATCTTGATCCATACATCCTAGTATTTTGGGGCATCATGGCGGGGGCCTTCCACAAGAGGGAAAAAATAATCCCATCACTTCGGGTAAAACACAAGAAAAGGATGAGATATTAGAGGAGGATTTGGAGATAAAAGAGATAACTACAGATTCCTCAGGGTTAGGGTTTACTTCGAACGGACGATAAAGTAAACAAACTTGAGTTTAACCTGAGAGACCTCGAATCTCAGGTGGCCAATAAAGAAGCTGTCGATAGGATTGGAAAAATAATTGGAGGAGTTCATGCAAAAATTCATTACACATATGATGGGTAATCATACTTCTATCAATCAAGGTGGATCCTTAGGTCAAAATAATAGACACATGAGTCAGGGTGGATCTTCGAGCATGCCCAATCCAAATACGAGCACTCTACAAGCCCATAATATGTTTCCAAAAGTGGATATGTGAAAGTTTTATGGAAAGGATCCACTCAATTGGATCAACCAACTGGATAATTTCATTTGAACTACATTAGATTCCATTAGGAAAAAAAGGTGACCATGACATCTTTATATCTCGAACCTGACCAATTCGTCTGGTATCGATGGTTATGTGCTCAAAGGAAGAAGAGTGGTCTCAATGTTACATGGACAACCTTCACTAAAGAGTTAAAATTACTCTAAAGTTCTAGTGTGTTAGATAATTACTTCAGCCAATTTAGAAAAGTTGAGACAGACAAGATCTGTTAAGGATTACATTCATCAATTCCAAAACCTTTCTCTGCGAGGTGGAAAATATTACTAAAGAGAATATGAATGACATATTTCTTGGGGTTCTTAAGGATCACATTGATCATGAGGTGTGTATGTTTAATCCTCGTAAGGTTTTTGATTCTATGGTTATGGCAAGAAGGGAAGAGGAGATAAATTTGTTTCAAGTAGGAGACAACATTTCACTTATACAAGATATTGCAGCACCTTGGCCCCAGTACTCCCTCAGCTAGTTAGAGTAACACCTCAACAAATTGAAAAAAAAAAAGAGAAAAAGGGTTATGTTTTAATTGTGACAGTAAATTTGGACCTGAACATAAAATGTTCTAGAAAATAAGTTTTTCTACATTGATGGGCCTAGTGAAGATGAAGAGAAGGATGAAGATGCAAAGTTAGAGGTCTTGGTCGAGTCAGAAGAGGAATCAAGGAGATCCCCAGCCAACAATCTCATGCCATGAAATTTAAGGTATAAGCACCCCCCAAACCCTCAAGTTGGTTAGATTCTTAAAAAAAGAGAGGGTCACAATTTTGATTGATTCAAGAAGTACTCACAACTTTATCAATTATAAGTTAGCAATGCGCCTGAACTGTTTCATTTATCTATCTTCTGACTGTCAAGTAATGATTTGTTGATGGAGGTAATGTTAGTTTTTCTAGAAAATACCATAACATTAAGATTTCCATGGGAGATTACATACTAAATAGTGCCATGTATGTCATTTCTATGGGAGGGAGTAGACATTGTGTTAGGAGTTCAATGGCTTGCCACTTTGGCAACCATTGAGATGAACTTCCAAGACTTGTTTATGCGATTTCAATCTGAAGGAAGGAATTTGGAGCTAAGAGGCTTAAGAGAAAAGTATCCACAGATCAGTAAGTTCTTATCAGATGCAAAAAATGGTGGAAAAAAGGTGCAGAGTGGATTTGTGGTATAACTCTTATCATTATAGGCTCATCATTCTAAATACATTATACCATTAGATATGCAAGTAGTATTGGATGCACACTCTATTGTATTTGAAAATATACCAAAGGGATTACCTCTAAAGAGAGATCATGAGCATGCTATTCAGTTAGTACCAGGGAGCCAACCGCCTAACATCAGACCTTATAAGTACCCATATGTACAAAAGAGTGAAAACGAGAAGATTGTACAAGAAATGTTGGAAGAAAGATTCATCCATCATAGGCAGAGTGCTTATTATTCTTTAGTAGTGATGGTACAGAAGAAAGATGAAATGTGGTGCATGTGTCCTGATTATAGGGAGACTTAATAAGTACACAATCAAAGATAAGTTTCCTATTCCTGTAATTGATGATTTTCTTGATGAGTTGCATGGTGTTGTTTATCTTACAAAGCTTGATCTTCGTTCAGGATACCACCAACTCAGAATCAAGGATGAGGATGTTCATAAAACCACCTTTTGGACACATGAAGGTCACTATGAATTCCTAGTAATGCCTTTTGTACTCACAAGTGCACCTTCTACATTTCAACGTTTGATGAATTCTATATTTTTAAGTTCATTCTTGCGGAAGTTTGTTTTAGTGTTTTTTGATGATATATTAATCTTATAGACAAAACATGGGAGGAACATTTACATCATGTAAATAAGGTTTTGGAAACCCTTGAGCAACATCAAATTTATGTAAAGCCATTTAAGTATTCTTTTGGACTCAAGGAGGTTGAATATTTGGGTCACACTATCTCTCATGAAGGGGTTTTTAAAGTGGATCCTAATAAGATCTAATCCATGATGGAGTGGAAGGTTTTAAAAATCCTAAATAATCTATGATGATTTTGGGGGCTTACAGGTTATTACCAAAGATATGTCATGCATTATGGAAGAATAACAACACCTCTCATAACTTTATTAAAGAAGGACTCCTTCCATTGGAGTGAGGATGCAACCAAAGCATTTGAGCAACTAAAGGAGGCCATGTGCACCACTCCAGTCTTGGCTACTCCAGATTTTTCCAAAACATTCATTGTTGAATGTGATGCATCAGGGGTGGGTATGGGGGTTGTTCTCATGCAAGAAGGCCATCCTATTGCCTTTTTGAGCCGTCAATTCAAAGGTAAGAATCTTTCAAAGCCGACTTATGAGAAGGAAATGCTAGCCATACTTCATGCAGTAAAGCAATGGAAACCATATCTCATAGGACGACACTTTAAAGTAAAGACAGATCATGATAGTCTAAAATACTTATTGGAGCAGCATTTATCATCTGAAGAACAACAAAAATGGGTCTCCAAGATGTTGGGATATCATTTTGAGATTATCTATAAGAAAGGGAAGAAGAATGTAGTTGTGGATGCACTGTCTCAGAAAGATGACTCAACTGCAGCCTTGTTATGTGCCATATCCATATTATAAGAAGATTGGATAGATGAGGCAAGGTCTGAATGGAGAAATGACCCAACCACACAAAACCTCATTCATCATCTCCAGAATGATCCAAGCATGTCTGAAAAATTTGTATTGAAAGGGGATGCTTTATGGTATAAAGATAGATTATACCTATGTAAGAACTCCACTCTTAAAAATAGGATTCTATCTGAGCTTCACTCTTCTCCAGTAGGGGGCGCTCTGGATTCTTGAAGACTTATCGAGTCAAACAAGATTTCTTCTAGGAAGGGCTCAAAGGGGATGTCCAAAAATTTGTGGCAGAGTACATGGTTTCTCAGCAAAATAAGGGTGAAACAGTTCGATCCCCAGGTCTTCTACAACCTCTATCTATTCCTAGCCAGTGGTGGGAAGAGGTTTCCATGGACTTTATCACAGGATTGCCTAAACCTGACGGAAAAAATGTCATCATGGTTGTGGTGGATAGACTCACCAAATATGCTCATTTTTGTGCCTTGGCACACCCATTTGCTGCAAGCACGGTAGCAACAACCTTCATGGACACAGTTCAAAAGCTTCATGGGACACCGAAGATTATAGTAAGTGATCGAGACCCTATATTTACTAGTAATTTTTGGACTGATTTATTCTCAATGTTTGGGTACTCAATTAGCTTGTAGCTCTTCTTATCATCCCCAGTTTGATGGGCAAACAGAAGTTGTAAATAAGTGTTTGGAGGGATATCTTCGTTGCTTTACGTCCGATAAACAAGCAAGATGGGTCCATTGGTTGCCATTTGCAGAATGGTGGTATAACACTTCCTTCCATACTTCATCTAAAATGTCTCCTTTTTTGGCACTCTATGGGTACCATCCACCATCCATCACATCATCATTGAGAGGACAACCGCGGGGTTAGAGCAGTAGAAGAACACATTTAGCATCAATAAGAGGCCCTCTCTAGTCTCAAGGAGAACTTGGTCATGGCACAAAACCGCATGAAGCAACAGGCTGATCAACATCGCACGAAAAGGCATTTTGAAGTCGGTGATTGGATTTTTGTGCGGTTACAACCATATAAGCAAATGTCTTTGAAACAACAAAAGGATAACAAACTTTCACCGAAGTATTATGGCCCCTATCAAGTATTACAGAAGATTGGTACTATAGTATACAAATTAGAACTTCCACAATCAACCAAAATACATCCAGTATTTCATGTTTCTTGCCTGAAGAAATTAATTGGATAGAGAGTATCAGCCCAAACAGTGTTACCTAAGCTCGATGAGGAGGGGAGGGTTATCTTGGAACCGGAATGCATCCTTCAAACACACACTAAAAGATTGAGGACACGGGTTATTACTGAGTACCTGATCAAGTGGAAGAATATGGACAATGAAGATGCAACATGGGAAGATATGACATTCCTGCAGCAGCACCCAGAGCTTCTCAACATTGGGGACAATGTTTCCTTGAAAGGGAAGGGCATGTTACGCCCTTAACCTATTGTTTGTATTAGGATATGAGTAGCCGACTTGTGGTTTACCATATCATTTTATTAGATCATTTATACTTTCTCATGCTTAGTAGGTCGTCCTTGGTGATGGCTATAACATATGAATAGTATATATAGGGGATTGTAGGTAGTATTTCATCATCATTGGAGTATTTGAGTATTATTGTATGGTTTGGAGGTTGCCCCCTCGAAGTGGAGAAGCTATTATAATTGCATATTGAGATCATTATTCTAGAATATTGTGTTATTTGGTGTTATATTTCTGCTCATGATCTAAATTATACAAGTAATTTCATTACATCACAAAAGGCCCTTTCCATAGTGAATCGAATTTCCCGTGCATGCCTTTTGTTTCTCTTCTTTTGTCCCATAAAAGGACCCAATCATTGATTTCAAACTTTCTTTCCCTAGCCGTTTTTCCGAAGATAACTTTCACCTTCTTTTGATTCTCTAATAATCTATCCGCAACTTGAGTCTGTACCTCCCGCAATTCAGTCAGATACATTATCATTTTTTCAATAGCATCATTGAATGTAGAATCCTCTAGGGCTCTAGAAAGTTGTAGGGCCGGCAATTCCAAGGTAAGAGGCAACTCCGTGTCTCTTCCATATAATAGCTAAAAAGGGGGACATGCATATAGCCCTCTTTGGTGTAATTCTATCTGCCCATAATGCATCAAATAACTTCTCATGCCAAGTTCTTTGATTCTCAGTTACTAGCTTTCGCGCGATAGTCACCAAATTTTTGTTACTTGTTTCAGCCTGGCCATTCCCTTGTGGATAGTAGTTGGAGGAATGTACCAGCTGGATCCCATGAGTGCAGCAAAAATCAACCTGCTCCTCAGAAGACAGATTTGGAGCGTTGTCTGCTACTATTTTATTAGGCACGCCAAACCTAATAACAATATTTTCCTTTATAAAATTACACACCTCCGCGGAAGTGGCGTTCTTAACAGGAATGGTTTCTACCCACTTACTGAAATAATCAGTGACTGTTAGAATATAGTGATGGTTAGCACTGGAGGCCGGGTTGAGCATACCAATAAAATTCATTCCCCATTGCTGGAAGGGTTCTTCAATTACAATTGGTTTTAAAGATAATGCGGGCAATTTTACATGCCCAACAAAGTGTTGGCACGCTTGGCACTTAGATACCTACTCTGCAGTATCCTAAAAAAGTGTGGGCCAGTAATACCTTGCTCGTAGGATCTTGTGAGCAGTGACTCGGGCTGAGAAATGACCACCACAAGCCATGTTATGAAATTGTTTTAAGAGCTGATCCTGCTGAGCTTTATCTACGCATAGGAGAAATACGCCATCAATCCCTCTTTTGTATAAACCATTATCCTAAAGAACAAAGTCTTTAGATTTTAGTTTAATAGTACGTTTCTCTTTTCGAGAAAGTTGATCCGGGCATTCTCCAAAAGTCAGAAAATAGGCAATATTACTGTACCACTCTTCCACCAAATCTATAAAAAGGACCATAGGCAGATCTTGATCTCCCTCCGACGTTGTTCCTTTCATCTCCGTCATCAATTCACACAGACCTCTTCCTCGAACCAGCTTTGTAGGTTTGATATCCAGGTCGTATTCTTGAACTTTCGTCACCCATGTGCCTCTTAACAACCCTAACTCTTGTTGGGTGAGGATAGATTTCACTGTAGTATCCGAAACCAGGACCACAATATGTGAGGAACGAATATAGTACTTGAATGCTTTACACACCTTTACCACTGCATATGCATGCTTTTCCATTGGAGTATATTTCAACTCATAAGCTTTGGGAGGCATGCTCATGAAAGCAATCGGAGCTTTTACATCCTCCTGATTCTTCTGCATCAAGATTGCTGACATGGTGTGTTCAGAGGAATAACAGTAAAGAATTCTTTACTAAAGCCAGGTGAAACCAAGACTGGGGCTTTTGACAGGGCCTCCTTAATCTTCTCAAAAGATTCCTTCCCTTCGCTACTCCATTTGAAATCTTGTGTCTTCTTCATCATATTTGAGATATGACGAGTCAGCTCAGCTCAGTCAGGGATGAATCTCTTGAGAGAATTAACTTTACCAAAGAAAGAGTGAACTCCTTTTTTGAATGTTGGCAATGGCAAAGTCTGAATAGATTTGACATGTTCCGGATCTATCTTGGTTCCTTCCTTGGAGACAATGTGCCCTAGTAGTTTTCCTTTTGTTACAGCAAAGATAGATTTCTTAGGGTTTAGAGAAATACCATGTTTGCGGCCTTGTATGCAAACCTCTTCCAGATTTGAAATGTGCGTGCTTCTGTTCTTGGAAAAGACTGTCAGATCATCAAGGTATATTACCATGCTGACATCTTTGAGATGAGCAAATGCTAAATCCATAGCTCTTTGAAACGTAGCTCCGGCGTTGATCAAACCAAAAGGCATTTTCTGGTAAGCAAAAGTTCCCCAAGGTGTAATGAATGTCATTTTATATTGATCTTCTTCAGACCACCTTGACCTGATTGTAGCCTGAGAAACCATCAAGCATGGAAAGCATTTCAGATCCAGTGACCACCTGCAGAGTGTGATCCATGATGGGGATGGGGTAGTTATCTTTCAATGAGGCTTGATTGAGGTTGCGAAAATCTACGCACAACCTAATCTCGCCACTCTTCTTTCTCACAGGAACTATGTTGGCTAACCATTCAGAGTGATGTATGGGATAAATTATCTTTGCATCTAACAACTTCTGGATTTCTGCAAAGATAGTCCCCGAAATAGTAGGGTTATGCCGCCGCAGCTTCTGCTTGAAAGGCTTTTGTTCTGGTTTTAATGGGATGTAATGTTGAACTTCTGCAGGCTGATATGTTTTTAGATCCTGGTAAGACCAGGCAAAAACATCCATGTATTTCTTAAGAAACTCTGTAAAAGCTTCTCTTTCTGCCTCTGAACAACACTTTCTCTAGATTTACTAATTTGGGATCATTGTTGGCTCCCAAATTTAGTAACTGTGTATCGGAGGAAGAACCTTCCCCACTTTCTTCATTCTTTTTAAGCATCTGATCATGCTTGTCGAACATTTCCTCAAGAGATACCAAGCCTTTAGGAATTTTATTTCCCTTCAGCTGGATAATCTCCTGACTTCCTGAGACATCTGCATCCATTTCTCCCACAGTAGTTTGTCTAGGAGGTGAATTGGTTCCCTCATAGTAGATCTCTTCGAAGTTGTCATTTTGTTGGAGAAATGTAGCAATCTACTTGTCATCGTTGAAAAACCTGCCATTGCGTTGGAACTTTCGGGCAAAATCATCTCAACTTTGTAATCCCCCTGTCTGAAAAATGTGGGAGGCTAATCTGGATTTAACAAAGCTCAGTCACAAGTGAATCAGCTCTAGAATTTTGTTCTCTCGGAATGTAAGATACCGAGAAAGCTGAAAAATCTAGGATAGCAGAATAGACTCGATCTCTATAATGCCGAAGTTTGTCCTTTTTTACTTGGTAGAGACCTCTTATCTGCTTAACAATCAGCTCAACATCTCCCTTTGCATGTAAGAGCTTGATTCCCATTGTTCTTACCTGCTCCATACCCAACAACAGTGCTTCATACTCTGTCGTGTTGTTAGTATTTTCGAACATCAATTTGAAGGAATGTGCATGCACCTTTCCCTCAGGAGAGATAAGAACAATGCCTGCACCAGGATCCAAATGAACAATAGCTGCTCCATCAAATTCCAAAGACCAAACCTTGTCATCAAGTTGATGTGGTTCTTGGATCACAGGTTGAACTTCTTCTTTATCCATTTCTAGATAATAGACTCCGTGATCAGATTCCTGAAACAAGATCTGAGATCTAGGATCCTCAAACTTCGATACTGTGTACTTGGATTTTTTCTCAGGTTCTAACTTCTGATTAACTCCTTTGATTGGTATGTGCGCACAAGACCAATCCATCTTGACTTTTCCGCCCAACTCTTTACAGAAATTTCTACTCAATAGCATGCCATAAGACACTGGGATGTCTGCTACAAGGATAGTCATTTTCAATCTTTTGTCTGGGAAAGAAGCAAGTACTGCCTGTGCATCTTTGATTTGCCCAACCAGAGGCACTTGCCTTTCCATTGAATAGCATCTTCCGATGGTTTTTGTCAATGTGAGACCCAAGGCATCAACAACTTTGGCAGGCATGACGTTGTCAGAAGCTCCAGAGTCCAAAATGCAATTGCTCAATTTGTATCCATTAATAAGCAATGATACATAGAATGGCTCGATCCTTTCCGATGTAGCAGGAGAAGAAATAGAAGGAGAAGAACTTGCAGCCGCATTATTTGAAGGAGTAATCTTTGGACTTGACAAGATACCCCGTGAAGTATTATTTGTTGGAGGGTTGGGACCATTACTTTGCACATACTTGACCAATCTATTTAGCTGATCAGGAAATGCCCTCAAATACTCAGCTTCCGACATTTGGACCTTGGTCTTCTTAATGTGATCAATAATGTCGAAAGCTTGACTTGCTTCAGCCAAATGCGCGTTGGCCCTCTGCTGTGAATTGAAAGAATTTGCATATTTATCTTTGGGAGCTAATGAAGCAGGTAGTGTACTACCTCTTTTCAGGATAGTAACATCCGGCCCAGGATCTTCTCTTTCTCTTCTTTGGCTACTTGTGGATGCTTCGGCATTTTGGCGTGTCTGGGACCTTGTGAACACCGCAAATGTGACCATCAGAATCTTCAAAAGATTCATAATAGCCCTTGTCAGATTCGTAGTCCAGGTAACCAATA
This sequence comes from Taxus chinensis, assembly GCA_019776745.2. Classification (NCBI taxonomy): domain Eukaryota; kingdom Viridiplantae; phylum Streptophyta; class Pinopsida; order Cupressales; family Taxaceae; genus Taxus; species Taxus chinensis. The sequence goes on along the minus strand of CM034154.1, from coordinate 627,576,113 downwards.
TTGGAGTCGCCAGCGGGATCTACAAAGTCTTCATCATCAAATGATTCGTCAATGCCTAGATCTTCTTCATTAGTTTCCAAGTTATTCCTTGGAGCAGCTTCAATTGCCAACCGCTGTGGTGCAGCAACAAGTCTATTTCGATTTTGATTTTGACCGTTAAAGGTCCGAGTAGGAGCTATTCTGGAAGGGGTCACATTGTCCTGCTTGAGACATCTGCTTCTTGATTTGCAACATATCATTAGCCAACCTTTGCATAGCAAAGGATCTGAAGTACTTGAAGAAGCTCCATCGCCTTTGTGGGATGATTGTTTGATTTTTCCAGCCATGATCAAGTCATCTTCAACCTCCACGGCAGCATTTTGTGCTTCAAGTAGATTCACAGGTCTTGCCCTTCTCAGCTGATATCCAACTTCGGGCAACAAATCGTTTATAAAAAACATATTTTGATTTTCATCGCTCAATGTGGCAGAAGTGGGGATTTTATATAAAATCCTTTGGAACCTTGCAATAAAGTCCCGCATGTTCTCACTTGGCTCTTTCTTCAACTACGTCAGTTGAGTGATTAGGGTGCTAGCGTCTTCTGCGGGCTTGAATCTTTTCAGAAATTGCTCTCGCATCGTGGCCCAGTTGGTTATGGTGCTAGGAGCTAGCCGATAGAACCATTCGCTAGCCAAGTCGTGTAGAGTCTCAATGAAGAGTCTGACCGAGACATCTTCATGCTCCACTGCAAGCACACCACAAGATATGAAGAAGGCTGCCAAATGATCATCCAGGTTTTGCTTTCCATCTCCAAAGAATTTTGGAAAATTCTTTCAGGATCCTTTGGGCAGATCGTGCATAGGTGGAGTCAAGTTCAGTGGCCCAAAAGCTGCTCCCCATGGGACAGGTACTATCTGGTTCTGATTTTGATTCTAGTTCTGCATGATGAGTGGGGCACGTCTTCTCCTTGTGTAGACTTGGTGAATAATTCTAGCCGCCGGATTATGCTGAAGACGATCCGGATCTGGATGAATGTGCACTCTCCTTCCTGGTGAGAGACTAGATTTGCGGCTTCTAACTTGAGGAGAATGATTGAAATTGAATTACTCTTGCAGTCTGAAGAAATGATCTAGTCCTTGTGCCTTCACAGATCGAGTGAATGGACGTTCAGTCAGGTTGAGAGTTGTATGGAAAACACTCTGATCTTCAAGGAGATAAGCTTTGATCTGCAAAGATAGTTGTTCCCCAATAGAGTCGCCAAAAACTATTGGCTAGATTTTCTGCATATACCTGAAAACCTAGGCAGTCATGAGATAAATCTCCCTCATTTACCGGTGAGGCTCCCGTGTAAGATTTGTCAATAAAATATGCTAGTATCTATTTAGGGGTTTTACTTTAACCATGCAGCTCATGAACCATAGCTGTATAGTTTTGCAGCAAGTAAGCAACTGTTTAAGAAAGGAAATATTTAAAGAAGAAGGAAATAATAAAACACAGGGAAGAAATGGGGAAGATGTGCAACCCAATCAATAAATAACAGAGTTGATTGCATGCACATAGACAGAAACCAATAGATATCAACACACAGAATTATAAGCAAAGGCAGCCTTCAGATCTAGATCTAAAATAACACAAAGTTTATAAGTAGATCTGAGATGAAAAGCTAGAAACAAAATGCACCGTGACACAAAGTTCTCCGGAAATATGCTCCTTTGTATACTTTCGCTTCAAATAGCTATCAGGGGTTTCAGCACAATGTCTGGAACACAAGAATGCTGCTTACAAATTCTGATCATTAACCCGAAGGTTCTTCTTCTACTTATAGAATGTAGAAGGGAAAATACAAATGGGAAACTCAACTGAACTGAAACATAAACAAAAAATAAAGATAACATCTGGCAATCATCCCCCTCTAATTCCTCTTCAACTGACATGCATCCGGGTCCATATTCAAACCTATACACATCTGTCACTTAACTAATAGAATCGTTCCACACAACTTAAAGTAATGGTTCAAAACCAATAACTTTAAAGTTTTACAATTTCATCCGGGAACGTGGAAAATAGAAGAAGAAAGAGTAGAAGAAGAAAGACACGCCAGCTGTAACATCTACATCTTCTTTTTGTTTTGATATTGAATATACTTGTCGAACATGTAATTCATCATCTTCCCATCTCTTTTAGCCACAACTTCCTTTTCTGTCCTGAATTGCAACAAGCCTTCATTCAATACCCTAATACACTGCTTCCACATCCTCCAAGCTAGACCCGAACTTCTCAATATCTGACTACAGTGCCACCAGTTTGCTGATGGAATTCATCGTGAAAGGCTTAACAGCTCCATCAATTCTCCCTTGCACCATCAGAAGAGATCCTTCCAGGGAATTAGGCACTTTGCTAGGAATGGTCCTTGTGTATGAAGTAACGTTCCCGACCACTTCCTCATTAGTGAAAGCAATGACATTGTCTGGTAAAGATGATGCCATACTCTCAAGTGTCTGCATCCTTTTCAGCATAATTCTGCAGATCTCCAAACGGAAAGATACTGCAAACTCAAGTTGCTTCCCCTTCTCAACTGATCTGTCGGGCACAATCCATTCCGCAATCAACACCTCTCTCGGACAGCTTATTTATTTCGGCCAAAGTACTCAGGTTACTCTCAGCAACTGTGTTCATATCTATCGTGCTTGTTACCAGTTGTTTTAGCTGATCTGATGCATCTTTCATAACCTTTAGGCGGGTTGGCACCTCTCTGAGTTGTACAGAAGCTTGACGAATGATCAGAACTTTCCATTCGTTGATAGCTTTAACCTGGTTATTTGCATCTTCCACTTCCTGCATTAGGTGATCACTCACCTGCTTTTGTGCTGAAATTGGCTGAGTGGAAGATTTAGCAACCTTGGCAATGATCTCGACACAACTGAGATACCTGCTTCTGAAGTTCAACTTTCTCCGCCTTTTCTTTGTCAAGCCTAAGGAATAGAGCATCTATCAATGTCTGCGTGTCCTGCTTCAATCCTTTTGTGGTGGCTTGACCTATGGGTACTCTGGTTACTGTTATATCTTCTGCCGTGAGCTCATCCTCCTTCCCTTCTGCCGGAACTGACATCTCAGCGAAACTTCTGCACAGACTCCTCAATGATCAACCTTGAAGTTACCTTAGCAACTTTAGGTTTTTTGTCTTTTCTGCCTAGATTCAAGAGCAACTGCAAGTCGTGTTCCTCCAAGTTGATTTCCTCTCTAGCCTCTGGAACCAACTGCGAAGCCAACCATTCTGAGAAATTACTTCTCGGAGAATGAGAAGTTGCCGAGTGTACCACTATCTCGCGCTCTGATTCCTCTCCATCTGAAACCGCTACAGTGTTGTGGCTGCCATCCTCTGAATCATCCAAAGACAAAAACTCTTTCAAATTCTGCCATCTGCAGCTTCAACGTTTCTTTAGGAAGAGGCACTGAACGGAGTGGCTGAGGAGAAAAGATGAATGTTGCCGGATTCAATGGAGGAATGGCAGTATCCTGTTGAGGTGCAACAGTCGGTGAAGTACTTGATGCTAGAGAAGCCGGAACTAACACCATAGCAGTAGAAGTGATCTTCTCCTTCGAATGAGAGCTTCTGTGCACTTTAATCTTCTCAGGCCTTCTGCTGCTTTCTCCTCCATGCTTCCTCTTGAGGGAATCTCCTGTGCCGAAGTTGCCCATGATTTGATTCATCAATGCTTCATCAAGGCAATATCCCTTCATTAACAACCAGTTTGAAGTATTGACCAGAACGGCGGCAGTCCTTTCCTCAATCGTATGGCAGCCACCTACGCTCTCTTGAAGTACAGCTCTATCTCCTCCCATCCGATGGTATGTGTCAAGTAACACAGGCCCATCATCTTTAAGATCCGCAGGTATCCGTGCTAATCCAAAGTCAAACACTTGCCGTGCTTGATAACTTGCCGAAATCTTTCTTTCTAACTTCGTACTCGCTTCTGCACTTCATCCAGAAATCTTCCAATGAAGGCACATGAGCGTACTCCAGGGAGATTGTCTTCCTTGCCGCTCCAAATGGATCAAAGTTCGGTCGTGCTAGGAAGAACTCTTGCTCGTACTCAAGAGAACATCTCCGCTTCAATTCCTCGGGCTTTATGAATGCTCTGACAGCTATAATGGCCCACAGTGATCGAGAAGAAGCCTGTAGACTTGTGTCGTTTCGACTGTAGGTCATGCATCTCCACGAGTTGTCTGCTCAACTCCATGATGACCAATCTATCACTCGGATATATGGGCAACTTAACTGGTTCTCCTGAAAAGCCAGTGACCCTGAGGTATGTAAAATCCGCAAACTAGATGAAGATACTGCCAATCTTGGACACAACTTCCCACGCTTCCTTGCTCACCATGTTGGCCTTTATATCACCGTCCAACTTGCAAATGAATCCGTAGAAGAATCCATCGTTGACCACCTTGTAATCTTTATTGCATGCAAGTACAGTAAGTTGTGGGTAGCACTCGAAAATAGGGTCCTTAGAAAGAACACCACATCTATCCAGCTTGGAGAAGACACCTTGTGAAGCTGCTGCATAAACCAAATACGAAGTCATTTTGAAGCTGTAAGTACGCCTCACATTCCGGAGCTGCTCACCAATGTTGTCACTAATGATTTCCGACCAATTGATTATTGAATCTGTTTTGTTGATTTGAATGGTCCTGATGAAAGCATACATCCATGCACGGAAGTTGTGAGCGTTCGCTTCGCCATTTATCCTACATAACAATTTGGCAATATCATCCACCTCTTGTACCAGATTAGATCGTGGAAGAGTTCTCAGGAACTTGGAAGGAGATCTGGGCTTCTTCATGTATCTGTTGTTCATTATGCCCACGCAGTCAACTTTATGCTTTTTCCATCTGTTGCCGGCATCCTGTATGCTAATAGTAGTCACCACCTTTCGTGCTGGAATCTTCAGACAATAATTGATGAACTGTGCGTCCAACTGAATTATTGTCTTCCCCGCATCATCTCGGACTGATCTGGATAATGGATGGTAAGACCTAGCACACTCCATGACAAATTATGGCAACTGGGCTGTGAATGGAAATGCTGCAGCTCGAATGATTCCACTGCTTTTGACTGCACGCATGAGGGAAGTCTTTCCAGCTCTGGATATGTCAATCAATTCGGAAAGAGGTTCTAGACCTAGATCTGTATCTCCAATGTCAGCAAACTTAGAAGTGATGCATGACTCTGTTGTGCTTTCATTTTCATCCCTCTTTGCCATGGCCGAATTTGTCTTTGTCTGAGCAATTTTTTTACTTTTTATTCGGCCGGAATTCTTTACAACCGGTCCAGATCTAGAGATTTCTTCAGATTCGGAGGATATGTTCAATGTATTGGACATTGATTTAAGCTCCCTTTCTCTTATAAAAGCACCTGTAATGAATCCTTGCAATTAATTCAGACAAAGATGGCAACCGGAACATGAACACTTGATTTTAATTATAAAAATCTGCATATATCAAGCCTGTTGCCCCAAAATTTGATGTTTTGTTTGCATGCAAAGCAAGCATGAATTTTACCAACTTCACCTGAGCACCTGTACCACTATGCAGACAATTAATCAGACACAAATCAAGCTCCTTCAAACCTAGGCGCCAAACTTTGAAGCTTCCAGCAGTAAATACACCTTCTGAGCAAAATTTCTCTTCAAATGGGGCGCAAAATTGCCTGGGCTGCACTTCCTTGCTAAAGAATTAATTAATTCATCCTTATGGCAGCCCATGCTTATATAACCCTCATGATTCTATAATTAATTATTGCCCCTCCTATTCCTGACAATTAATTAATTAACATGTTTTTCTCTTCAAATGGGGCGCCTATTTTGTGCATGCTCATGGCTGCCATTAAATAAATTAAATTTATTTAATTTTAGCTCTCTACTTCCAGTCCACTTAAGTTTCACAGTGTGCTTTGACCTCATCCACTAAAAATAGGAATTAATTATATCAATTAATACTTTAAAAAGTATTATTCCTCTCCAATATGGGTCGCACTTTTTGACATGAAGGGGTTGCATTAAATAAATTATATTTATTTAATTTTAGAATTCTAATTCTAATTTCCTTTATCCTCTTTAATCTTGTTGACTTTTCCTCATGCTTGGGCGCCAAATTTGGAGAAAGAATTAATTAATTAATGCATTTAAAGTTGTCCTTATCTTCCAAAAGGGGTTGCACTTTTTGACATAAGCCATTTCTATTTTAAAAAGCCAATTTTCAATGGGATTATTCACCCTGCACCACAGCTCCAAAAATCCCATGATCCACTTAAGCTATTTGACTTTCATAATGGGATTATTTACCCTGCAAGGCAGGTAAGAAAATCCCATCAATGCCTTAAGTGATTTTCTTTTATTTCACAATGGGAATTTTCACCTTGCAAGGTAGGTAAGAAATTCCCGCCTGCCTGCTGCCTCTAATTTTCCCATTGTGACTTAAGTGGTGTTGCTTCCATGGGAAAAAGTACCCTGCTAGGCAGTTACAAAATTCTCACCTGCTTGCTGCTACCAAAAATCCCATTGTAGCTTAAAACCTTCTTTTTCCAAAAATGCGACCTGCCCAGAAGAAGCTTTTTCGTGCATGACTTCGTCTTTTCAGAGAGAACCAGACCTCCTGTGGCAAATTCCTTCTGGCATAACGTCCATAGATGATCTCCTGATACTCCAGGCAAGGAATCAGACCAAACCGGCAAAGGAATTGACCTAGAGAAATTTCACAGAAAACAAAACGGTAAAACACAAAAAACGTAAAACGTTGCCAAAAGTCACAGATAAAGCCCAGGATTCATTCTTGGTTAAAACCCTACTGGTATATGGGAATGTTGACATGTAAGACCACAACAGGGTTAAACCGGAGCACAATTTGCCTCAAACGGGGCTCAGAATAATTAAATACAAATTTCCCGCAGGCAAACCCCAGTGACAAAATATAACGATTTTGGGCATCTGGGTATTTGTCAAAATTGGCTAATATGGCTCCTTGGGAATATCTTGACACAATACAGACACTTTCTGGCAATAAAAACACAAAACGACCCACTATTTTAAAAGTACGAAAAATTTCACATGGGGTAGTCTCAGATTTCAGGGTGAAATCTAGGGACACCAAGACATTACATTTTAGCACAATGTAATCTCCGTGTGAGATCACCTTTTTGCAAGTTTAATGGGTTTCGTCCTCAAACTAGCCATTGTTGAGAAGTTGTCCTTAATAGGTCTTCCAAGAGGATTTTCCATCCTCTATGGAGAAAAGAAAGAGCAAGAGTGCTCCAACTCAAAAAAAGAAAATTGTCAAATGATCAAGTGTGTCTTTCTCCACCCCAAGCAACCCCTTCTATAATAAAAAGTGGTGCCAACATTCAAAATCATTCCTCAACGAGGACCAATCTCTTTTGGGGGAATTACATTCTTTTTATTTTTAATATATATATATATATATATATATATATATATTATTGTCTTTCTAAGTTGGCGCTAGGCATTCCCAACCAACATTATTTTATAATGTCACAATTGGAAAATTGCCTAGAATTTAATTTGGATATAGTTAGCAACTTATAATTATGACATTAATGACTTCCCTTGTTTCCTTGAACCCATGGGAAGTGGAATGGGCCAAAGGTCTTCCGTTGAACTAACTAGGAGAAAGGGACATTACATATCTAATAAAAAAGCCCTCTTTTTTAGCAACTTGGAACATCAACTGAGTCAAACCTGGTCGGGCCTATGATGGAATCTTGGAACAAAAGCTTAGGCGAGGCTCAGTTGTGGCTTGTGGGACGATAAGCAACAAGGTTGAGCAAGGCCGGATCGGGATTCCAAGGCCGACGTGGAACGTTGGAACAGTTCCCATGGGCAATACAAGGCACAATGGAGTGGTTAAAATACAAAAATATTTTTTAAAAAAACTCTTTACCCAATCAGGGCTTCAAGAAGCATTTAGAACAAGTTTTCAACTTAGACTCAGTCATGGTTTTTAGGGCAAGACTTGGTCGCGTCTTTACTAACAATGTGGAACAAAGGAACATAAAGAAATGTTACTAACTTCCCATAGAGACAAGAAAAAATGACCAGGTCTAGGATGGATCAAAAAATAGAAACATAACTTAAGAAATGGGTTTGGGCACATGAAATGAAGTATTTGGACTAAGTGTTTATAAGGAGAATTTGTCTCTTCGACCTTGTCCATGTGTTGGGACAAAAAAATTAAAATTTCAAGGAGGCCAAAATTTGAGGACATCAAAGTGATAGTAAGATGATAGTAAGGATATTTCAAAAGATATGGTAAAAGGATGGCAAGGAGGATGTAAAGGATAGGATATCTAACGTATTAAGGATTACACATTAGAGCTCTCTTGTGGATACCACCAACTAGCCCAATTGTTTCTAGCTATCTCCGACCCCGGTAATGCCTTGTGAGACATCACTGAGGGAGACTGATGCATCAATTGTGCCTATAAATAAAAAAAGTAAATTAGAGTGAAAAATAAGGTGTACACCATCGCGTGTCATAGTAGTGTAACATGAGATGGCCTTTGGGAAAAGAAAATGCAACTTCAAAATGAAAATGACTATAATAAAGGCATGATAAGTGATAAAAAATATGAACTCAACCCAAATTAAATACTTTCCTCATACTTACCTTTCTGCAACCAGGGGCATGTGTCAATATTTAGGAAATAAGAGATAAAATATGCGGAATAATCCCTTACAGAATCGCAACAGTAGAAACTAATATGCAGAAAATATTACAGATCTCAAATAAAAGTGCAAAATAAATAACACAACACGAGAAACAAGATTTAATGTGGTTCACACCAATTTGGGCTACGTCCACCAAGAATCACTTGCTCAGATTTATTACAAGCCTCCACTCTCTCAATACAATACCCAGATCCGTTGGAGCTATGCTCAACAAACTCTACAGATTCACACCCGAATTCAAAACACATCTACAATACATTGCTTGTATTTCTATCATATGCATAAGACCATATAAATAGACAACTGCTTAAGCAGTTTTACAAAACCATGGGTATCAAACAATGGGTAAAAACAAAACCATCCCATAAACATATGGGTAGCCGGAGAGGCGGTTTTACAAAACAATGGGTACCGAAAAAACCATGGGCCCAAAAACAGCCCATAACGGTTACCAATTACCCTGGGTTAATAAACCACCCATGAAAATTTGCTCCACACATAGGTGTACACAACTCTAACATGAAAATAGGCTCCACAAACATAACAATCTCCCACTTGGAGACTGATTTCCACTGAGCAAACTTCTCAAACCCTTCACTGTCATTTGCGAAGGCCAACCAAAGCTGAACATAGCTTTAGTTTATCCCTTGTGACCACCTTGGTCATCATGTCTGCAGGATTCTGAATGGTATGAATCTCTCCAACTTCAACTTATCTTCCTCCAAAGCTGTCATGATGAAGTGATATCTCAACTGTATATGCTTCGTCCTGGAGTGGAAAGCAGAGTTCTTAGTTAGGTGTATAGCACTCTGACTATCACTATGCAGCTTACATTCCTCCTACTTATGCCCCAACTCCTCAAGCAATTGTTGTAACCAAATCATCTCTTTGCTTGCCTCTGTGGTAGCAACATACTCAGCCTCCGTGGTTGACAAAGCCACCGGCTTCTGTAGTCATGAAATCCAGCTCACTGTTGTCCCACCTACAGTGTAAATATAACCTGTCGTGCTCCTCCTGCTCTCTACATCTCCAACCATGTTTGAATCTACATAACCACGTAAAGTGGTGTCTGATCCACTGTAGCATAAAATTGTCCCATGGTCCCTCTCAAATACCGAAGGATCCACTTTACTGGCTTGCCATATGCTCTTTACACCTGGATCACTCATAAAATCTACTCAAAGCTCCCACTGCATGGGCAATATCAGGCCTAGTGCACAACCATAGCATACATCAAACTGCCAACTGCTGATGAGTAAGGTACCTTGGACATTTGGTTTCTTTCCTGTTCTGTCTTGCGACACTGCTCCTTTGATAACTTAAAATGGCCTGCCAAAGGAGTCCCAACTGGTTTAGCATCCTGCATGTTAAACCTATCCAATACCTTCTTAATGTACTCTTCCTGAGATAAAGTCAGCTTCCGTTCCTTCTTATCCCGAGTTATCCTCATACCAAGGATTTGTTTGGCTGCCCCCAAATCCTTCATATCAAAGGATTCACTTAGCTGTTTCTTGAGTACTTTTATTTCATGCATGTTTTACCTGCAACCAACATGTCATCAACATACAAACACAGGATAATATAACTTCCATCCTCAAATTTCTTTGTATACACGCAATGGTCAGAATGACATCTAATATAACCTTGCTCCATCATGAAGCTATCAAACTTCTTATACCATTGGCGTGGAGCTTGTTTCAGGCCATACAAGCTCTTCTTCAGTTTACATACCATCTCCTCTTTACCTTTGACTTCATATCCTTCTGGCTGCTGCATATATAGCTCCTCCAAATCACCATGGAAAAAATGCAGTCTTTACATCTAACTGTTCTAAGTGCAAGTCTTTTGCTGCCACTATTCCAAGAACAGTTCTGATAGAAGTCATTTTTACTACAAGAGAAAAAATTTCATCAAAATCTATACCTTGTTTCCTGTGCAAACCCCTGACCACCAACTGGGCCTTATATCTTTCTTTCCTCCATCTTTAACTCTATACACCCACTTGTTCTGCAATGCTCTTTTTGCCTTCCGGTAGCTTCACCAAATCCCAAGTCTGGTTTTCCATGAGAGACTTATGCTCCTCATCCTATGGCTTGCTCCCACTTCTTATTGGCATCTATCTGCATTGCTTCATTAAAGCTCTCTGGCTCTCCACTATCAGTGAGTAATAAATAATAAAGAGAAGGAGAAAACCGTTCAGGTTCTTTCTTACCCTAGAAGACCTCCTCACTGTAGGAGTTTGGGGTTCCTATTGAGTAGGTTCCTGAACTGATTCATGGATCACTTTCCCATCCAAAAGATCCTCTACCACTGCAATATTCTTTCTTGGCTTCTTCCTGTTTTACTGCCAATTGTTGCGTTATTACATTGACTTTCTCTTAAAGACCACAATCCCTAGACCTTGAATAATGATTTCTTGTCTTTTACTCCAACATTTAAATCCAAGTACATTCACCCCCATAACATATGAAGGACTGTTTTTCCTGGATTTGACTCTAGCTTGGTCCTATCATCTTGTATTATATGCACAAACACCTCACATCCAAAGACTCTAAGAAGAAATAATAAAACCAGGCAGAATGTGGAGATGAGTGCAACCCAATCAATAGATAATAGAGTTGATTGCATGCACGTGGACAGAACCAATAGATATCAACACACAGAATTATAAACAAAGGCAGCCTTCAGATCCAGATCTAAAATAACACAAAGTTTACAAGTAGATCTAAGACAAAAGCTAGAAACAAAATGCACCGTGACACAGTTCTCCGGAAATATGCTCCTTTGTATACTTTCGCTTCAAATAGCTATCAGGGGTTTCACACAATGTCTGGAACACAAGAATGTTGCTTACAAATTCTGCTCATTAACCGCAAGGTTCTTCTTCTACTTATATAATGTAGAAGGGAAAATACAAATGAGAAAACTCAACTAACTGAAACATAAACAAAAAATAAAGATAACATCTGGCAATCATTCCCCTCTAATTCCTCTTCAACTAACATGCATCCGGGGTCCATATTCAACACTTATACACATCTGTCACTTAACTAATAGAATCGTTCCACACAACTTAAGTAATGGTTCAAAACCAATAACTTTAAAGTTTTACAATTTCATCCGGGAACGTGGAAAATAGAAGAAGAAAGAGTAGAAGAAAAACACACCAGCTATAACATCTACATCTTCTTTTTGTTTTGTTATTGAATATACTTGTCGAACATGTAATTCATCATCTTCCCATCTCTTTTAGCCACAGCTTCCTTTTCTGTCCTGAATTGCAACAAGCCTTCATTCAATACCCTAATACCTGCTTCCACATCCTCCAAGCTAGACCCGAACTTCTCAATATCTGACTACAGTGCCACCAGTTTACTGATGGAATTCATCGTGAAAGGCTTAACAGCTCCATCAATTCTCCCTTGCACCATCAGAAGAGATCCTTCCAGAGAATTAGGCACTTTGCTAGGAATGGTCCTTGAGTATGAAGTAACGTTCCCGACCACTTCCTCATTAGTGAAAGCATGACATTGTCTGGTAAAGATGATGCCATACTCTCAAGTGTCTGCATCATTTTCAGCATAATTCTGCAGATCTCCAAACAGAAAGATACTGCAAACTCAAGTTGCTTCCCCTTCTCAACTGATCTGTCGGGCACAATCCATTCCGTAATCAACACCTCTCTCGACATCTTATTTATTTCAGCCAAGTACTCAAGTTACTCTCTGCAACTGTGTTCATATCTATCGTGCTTGTTACCAGTTGTTTTAGCTGATCTGATGCATCTTTCATAACCTTTAGGCGGGTTGGCACCTCTCTGAGTTGTACAGAAGCTTGACAAATGATCAGAACTTTCCATTCGTTGATCGCTTTAACCTGGTTTACTTGCATCTTCCACTTCCTGCATCAGGTGATCACTCACCTGCTTTTGTGCTAAAATTGGCTAAGTGGAAGATTTAGCAACCTTGGCAATGATCTCACACAACTAAGATACCTACTTCTGAAGTTCAACTTTCTCCGTCTTTTCTTTGTCAAGCCTAAGGAATAGAGCATCTATCAATGTCTGCGTGTCCTGCTTCAATCCTTTTGTGGTGGCTTGACCTATGGGTACTCTGGTTACTGTTATATCTTCTGCCGTGAGCTCATCCTCCTTCCCTTCTGCCGGAACTGACATCTCAGCGAAATTCTGCACAGACTCTTCAATGATCAACCTTGAAGTTAGCTTAGCAACTTTAGGTTTTTTGTCCTTTCCGCCTAGATTCAGGAGCAACTGCAAGTCGTGTTCCTCCAAGTTGATTTCCTCTCTAGCCTCTGGAACCAACTGCGAAGCCAACCATTCTGAGAAATTACTTCTCAGAGAATGAGAAGTTGCCGAGTGTACCACTATCTCGCGCTCTGATTCCTCTCCATCTGAAACCGCTACAGTGTTGTGGCTGTCATCCTCTGAATCATCCAAAGACAGTTCTTTCAAATTCTGACATCTGCAGCTTCAACGTTTCTTTAAGAAGAGGCACTGAACGGAGTGGCTAAGGAGAAAAGATGAATGTTGCCGAACTCAATGGAGGAATGGCAGTATCCTGTTGAGGTGCAATAATCGATGAAATACTTGATGCTAGAGAAGCCGGAACTAACATCATAGCCGTAGAAGTGATCTTCTCCTTCGAATAAGAGCTTCTGTGCACTTTAATCTTCTCAGGCCTTCTGCTGCTTTCTCTTCCATGCTTCCTCTTGACGGTATCTCATGTGCCGAAGTTGCCCATGATTTCATTCATCAATGTTTCATCAAGGCAATATCCCTTCGTCAACAACCAGTTTGAAGTATTGACCATAATGGCGGCAGTCATTTCCTCAATCGTATGGCAGCCACCTACGCTCTCTTGAAGTATAGCTCTATCTCCTCCCATCCGATGGTATGTGTCAAGTAACACAGGCCCATCATCTTTAATATCCGCAGGTATCCGTGCTAATCCAAAGTCAAACACTTGCCGTGCTGATAACTTGCCGAAATCTTTCTTTCTAACTTCGTACTCGCTTCTGCACTTCATCCAGAAATCTTCCAATGAAGGCACATGAGCGTACTCCAGGGAGATTGTCTTCCTTGCCGCTCCAAATGGATCAAAGTTCGGTCGTGCTAGGAAGAACTCTTGCTCGTACTAAGAGAACATCTCCGCTTCAATTCCCCGGGCTTTATGAATGCTCTGGCAGCTATAATGGCCCACAGTGATCGGGAAGAACCCTGTAGACTTGTGTCGTTTCGACTGTAGGTCATGCATCTCCACGAGTTGTCTGCTCAACTCCATGATAACCAATCTATCACTCGGATATCTGGGCAACTGAACTGGTTCTCCTGAAAAGCCAGTGACCCTGAGGTATGTAAAATCCGCAAACTGGATGAAGATAATGTCAATCTTGGACACAACTTCCCACGCTTCCTTGCTCACCATGTTGGCTTTTATATCACCGTCAAACTTGCAAATGAATCCGTAGAAGAATCCATTGTTGACCACCTTGTAATCTTTATTGCATGCAAGTACAGTAAGTTGTGGATAGCACTCGAAAATAGGGTCCTTGGAATAAACACATCTATCCAGCGTGGAGAAGACACCTTGTAAAGCTGCTACATAAACCAAATACGAAGTCATTTTGAAGTTGTAAGTACGCCTCACATTCCGGAGCTGCTCACCAATATTGTCACTAATGATTTCCAACCAATTGATTATTGAATCTGCTTTGTTGATTTGAATGGTCCTGATGAAAGCATACATCCATGCACGGAAGTTGTGAGCGTTAGCTTCACCATTTATCCTACATAACAATTTGGCAATATCATCCACCTCTTGTACCAGATTAAATCGTGGAGGAGTTCGCGGGAACCTGGAAGGAGATCTGGGCTTCTTCATGTATATGTTGTTCATTATGCCCACGCAGTCAACTTTATGCTTTTCCCATCTGTTGCCGGCATCTTATATGCTAATAGTAGTCACCACCTTTCGTGCTGGAATCTTTAGACAATAATTGATGAACTATGCGTCCAACTGAATTATTGTCTTCCCCGCAGCATCTCGGACTGATCTGGATAATGGATAGTAAGACCTAGCACACTCCATGACAAATTATGGCAACTGGGCTGTGAATGGAAATGCTGCAGCTCGAATGATTCCACTGCTTTTGACTGCACGCATGAGGGAAGTCTTTCCAGCTCTAGATATGTCAATCAATTCGGAAAGAGGTTTTAGACCTAGATCTGTATCTCCAATGTCAGCAAACTTAGAAGTGATGCATGACTTTGTTGTGCTTTCTTTTTCATCCCTCTTTGCCATGGCCGAATTTGTCTTTGTCTGAGCAATTTTTTTACTTTTTATTCGGCCGGAATTCTTTACAACCGGTCCAGATCTAGAGATTTCTTCAGATTCAGAGGATATGTTCAATGTATTAGACATTGATTTAAGCTCTCTTTCTCTTATAAAAGCACCTGTAATGAATTCCTGCAATTAATTCAGACAAAGATGGCAACCGGAACATGAACACTAGATTTTAATTATAAAAATCTGCATATATCAAGCCTGCTGCCCAAAATTTGATGTTTTGTTTGCATGCAAAACAAGCATGAATTTTACCAACTTCACTTGAGCACCTGTACCACTATGCAGACAATTAATCAGACACAAATCAAGCTCCTTCAAACCTAGGCGCCAAACTTTGAAGCTTCCAGCAGTAAATACACCTTCTGAGCAAAATTTCTCTTCAAATGGGCCAAAATTGCCTGGGCTGCACTTCCTTGTTAAAGAATTAATTAATTCATCCTTATGGCAGCCCATGCTTATATAACCCTCATGATTCTATAATTAATTATTGCCCCTCCTATTCCTGACAATTAATTAATTAATTAACATGCTTTTCTCTTCAAATGGGGCGCCTATTTTGTGCATGCTCATGGCTGTCATTAAATAAATTAAATTTATTTATTTTTAGCTCTCTACTTCTAGTTCACTTAAGCTTCACAGTGTGCTTTGACCTCATCCACTAAAAATAGGAATTAATTACATCAATTAATACTTTAAAAAGTATTATTCCTCTCCAATATGGGTCGCACTTTTTGACATGAAGGGGTTGCATTAAATAAATTATATTTATTTAATTTTAGAATTCTAATTCTAATTTCCTTTATCCTCTTTAATCTTGTTGACTTTTCCCATGCTTGGGCGCCAAATTTGGAGAAAGAATTAATTAATTAATGCATTTAAAGTTGTCCTTATATTCCAAAAGGGGTTGCACTTTTTGACATAAGCCATTTCTATTTTAAAAAGCTAATTTTCAATGGGATTATTCACCGTGCACCGCAGCTCCAGAAATCTTATGATCCACTTAAGCTATTTGACTTTCATAATGGGATTATTTACCCTGCACCGCAGATAAGAAAATCCCATCAATGCCTTAAATGATTTTCTTTTATTTCACAATGGGAATTTTCACCCTGCAAGGCAGGTAAGAAATTCCCACCTGCCTGCTGCCTCTAATTTTTCCATTGTGACTTAAGTGGCGTTGCTTCCATGGGAAAAAGTACCCTGCTAGGCAGTTACAAAATTCTCACCTGCATGCTGCTACCAAAAATCCCATTGTAGCTTAAAACCTTCTTTTTCCAAAAATGCGACCTGCCCAGAAGAAGCTTTTTCGTGCATGACTTCGTCTTTTCAAAGAGAACCAGACCTCCTGTGGCAAATTCCTTCTCGCATAACGTCCATAGATGATCTCCAGATACTTCAGGCAAGGAATCAAACCAAACTGTCAAAGGAATTGACCTAGAGAAATTTCACAGAAAACAAAACGGTAAAACACAAAAAACGTAAAACGTTGCCAAAAGTCACAGATAAAGCCCAGGATTCATTCCTGGTTAAAACCCTACTGGTATATGGGAATGTTGACATGTAAGACCACAACAGGGTTAAACCGGAGCACAATTTGCCTCAAACGGGGCTCAGAATAATTAAATACAAATTTCCAGCAGGCAAACCCCAGTGACAATATAACAATTTTGGGCATCTGGGTATTTGTCAAAATTGGCTTATATGGCTCCTTGGGAATATCCTGACACAATACAGACACTTTCTGGCAATAAAAAGACAAAACAACCCACTATTTTAAAAGTACGAAAAATTTCACATGGGGTAGTCTCAGATTTCAGGGTGAAATCTAGGGACACCAAGACATTACATTTTAGCACAATGTAATCTCCGTGTGAGATCACCTTTTTGCAAGTTTAATGGGTTTCGTCCTCAAACTAGCCATTGTTGAGAAGTTGTCCTTAATAGGTCTTCCAAGAGGATTTTCCATCCTCTATGGAGAAAAGAAAGAGCAAGAGTGCTCCAACTCAAAAAAAGAAAATTGTCAAATGATCAAGTGTGTCTTTCTCCACCCCAAGCAACCCCTTCTATAATAAAAAGTGGTGCCAACATTCAAAATCATTCCTCAACGAGGACCAATCTCTTTTGGGGGAACTACATTCTTTTTATTTTTAATATATATATATATATATATATATATATATATATATATTATTGTCTTTCTAAGTTGGCGCTAGGCATTCCCAACCAACATTATTTTATAATGTCACAATTGGAAAATTGCCTAGAATTTAATTTGGATATAGTTAGCAACTTATAATTATGACATTAATGACTTCCCTTGTTTCCTTGAACCCATGGGAAGTGGAATGGGCCAAAGGTCTTCCGTTGAACTAACTAGGAGAAAGGGACATTACATATCTAATAAAAAAGCCCTCTTTTTTAGCAACTTGGAACATCAACTGAGTCAAACCTGGTCGGGCCTATGATGGAATCTTGGAACAAAAGCTTAAGCGAGGCTCAGTTGTGGCTTGTGGGACGATAAGCAACAAGGTTGAGCAAGGCCGGATCGGGATTCCAAGGCCGACGTGGAACGTTGGAACAGTTCCCATGGGCAATACAAGGCACAATGGAGTGGTTAAAATACAAAAATATTTTTTAAAAAAACTCTTTACCCAATCAGGGCTTCAAGAAGCATTTAGAACAAGTTTTCAACTTAGACTCAGTCATGGTTTTAGGGCAAGACTTGGTCGCGTCTTTACTAACAATGTGGAACAAAGGAACATAAAGAAATGTTACTAACTTCCCATAGAGACAAGAAAAAATGACCAGGTCTAGGATGGATCAAAAAATAGAAACATAACTTAAGAAATGGGTTTGGGCACATGAAATGAAGTATTTGGACTAAGTGTTTATAAGGAGAATTTGTCTCTTCGACCTTGTCCATGTGTTGGGACAAAAAAATTAAAATTTCAAGGAGGCCAAAATTTGAGGACATCAAAGTGATAGTAAGATGATAGTAAGGATATTTCAAAAGATATGGTAAAAGGATGGCAAGGAGGATGTAAAGGATAGGATATCTAACGTATTAAGGATTACACATTAGAGCTCTCTTGTGGATACCACCAACTAGCCCAATTGTTTCTAGCTATCTCCGACCCCGGTAATGCCTTGTGAGACATCACTGAGGGAGACTGATGCATCAATTGTGCCTATAAATAAAAAAAGTAAATCAGAGTGAAAAATAAGGTGTACACCATCGCGTGTCATAGTAGTGTAACATGAGATGGCCTTTGGGAAAAGAAAATGCAACTTCAAAATGAAAATGACTATAATAAAGGCATGATAAGTGATAAAAAATATGAACTCAACCCAAATTAAATACTTTCCTCATACTTACCTTTCTGCAACCAGGGGCATGTGTCAATATTTAGGAAATAAGAGATAAAATATGCGGAATAATCCCTTACAGAATCGCAACAGTAGAAACTAATATGCAGAAAATATTACAGATCTCAAATAAAAGTGCAAAATAAATAACACAACACAGAGAAACAAGATTTAATGTGGTTCACCCAATTTGGGCTACGTCCACCAAGAATCACTTGCTCAGATTTTATTACAAGCCTCCACTCTCTCAATACAATACCCAGATCCGTTTGGAGCTATGCTCAACAAACTCTACAGAATTCACACCCGAATTCAAAACACATCTACAATACATTTGCTTGTATTTCTATCATATGCATAAGACCATATAAATAGACAACTGCTTAAGCAGTTTTACAAAACCATGGGTATCAAACAATGGGTAAAAACAAAACCATCCCATAAACATATGGGTAGCCGGAGAGGCGGTTTTACAAAACAATGGGTACCGAAAAAACCATGGGCCCAAAAACAGCCCATAACGGTTACCAATTACCCTGGGTTAATAAACCACCCATGAAAATTTGCTCCACACATAGGTGTACACACTCTAACATGAAAATAGGCTCCACAAACATAACAATCTCCCACTTGGAGACTGATTTCCACTGAGCAAACTTCTCAACCCTTCACTGTCATTTGCGAAGGCCAACCAAAGCTGAACATAGCTTTAGTTTATCCCTTGTGACCACCTTGGTCATCATGTCTGCAGGATTCTGAATGGTATGAATCTTCTCCAACTTCAACTTATCTTCCTCCAAAGCTGTCATGATGAAGTGATATCTCAACTGTATATGCTTCGTCCTGGAGTGGAAAGCAGAGTTCTTAGTTAGGTGTATAGCACTCTGACTATCACTATGCAGCTTACATTCCTCCTACTTATGCCCCAACTCCTCAAGCAATTGTTGTAACCAAATCATCTCTTTGCTTGCCTCTGTGGTAGCAACATACTCAGCCTCCGTGGTTGACAAAGCCACCGGCTTCTGTAGTCATGAAATCCAGCTCACTGTTGTCCCACCTACAGTGTAAATATAACCTGTCGTGCTCCTCCTGCTCTCTACATCTCCAACCATGTTTGAATCTACATAACCACGTAAAGTGGTGTCTGATCCACTGTAGCATAAAATTGTCCCCATGGTCCCTCTCAAATACCGAAGGATCCACTTTACTGCTTGCCAATGCTCTTTACCTGGATCACTCATAAATCTACTCAAAGCTCCCACTGCATGGGCAATATCAGGCCTAGTGCACACCATAGCATACATCAAACTGCCAACTGCTGATGAGTAAGGTACCTTGGACATTTGGTTTCTTTCCTGTTCTGTCTTGCGACACTGCTCCTTTGATAACTTAAAATGGCCTGCCAAAGGAAGTCCCAACTGGTTTAGCATCCTGCATGTTAAACCTATCCAATACCTTCTTAATGTACTCTTCCTGAGATAAAGTCAGCTTCCGTTCCTTCTTATCCCGAGTTATCCTCATACCAAGGATTTGTTTGGCTGCCCCCAAATCCTTCATATCAAAGGATTCACTTAGCTGTTTCTTGAGTACTTTTATTTCATGCATGTTTTTACCTGCAACCAACATGTCATCAACATACAAACACAGGATAATATAACTTCCATCCTCAAATTTCTTTGTATACACGCAATGGTCAGAATGACATCTAATATAACCTTGCTCCATCATGAAGCTATCAAACTTCTTATACCATTGGCGTGGAGCTTGTTTCAGGCCATACAAGCTCTTCTTCAGTTTACATACCATCTCCTCTTTACCTTTGACTTCATATCCTTCTGGCTGCTGCATATATAGCTCCTCCAAATCACCATGGAAAAATGCAGTCTTTACATCTAACTGTTCTAAGTGCAAGTCTTTTGCTGCCACTATTCCAAGAACAGTTCTGATAGAAGTCATTTTTACTACAAGAGAAAAAATTTCATCAAAATCTATACCTTGTTTCTGTGCAAACCCCTTGACCACCAACTGGGCCTTATATCTTTTCTTTCCTCCATCTTTAACTCTATACACCCACTTGTTCTGCAATGCTCTTTTGCCTTCCGGTAGCTTCACCAAATCCCAAGTCTGGTTTTCCATGAGAGACTTATGCTCCTCATCCATGGCTTGCTCCCACTTCTTATTGGCATCTATCTGCATTGCTTCATTAAAGCTCTCTGGCTCTCCACTATCAGTGAGTAATAAATAATAAAGAGAAGGAGAAAACCGTTCAGGTTCTTTTCTTACCCTAGAAGACCTCCTCACTGTAGGAGTTTGGGGTTCCTATTGAGTAGGTTCCTGAACTGATTCATGGATCACTTTCCCATCCAAAAGATCCTCTACCACTGCATATTCTTTCTTGGATTCTTCCCTGTTTTCCTGCAATTGTTGCTTATACATGACTTTCTCATTAAAGACCACATCCCTAGACCGAATGATTTTCTTGTCTTTAATACTCCAACATTTAAATCCAAAGTCATCACCACCATAACCAATGAAAGTACTTTTTTCTGATTTAGCCTCTAGCTTGGTCCTATCATCCTTGTCTATATGAACAAACACCTCACATCCAAAGACTCTAAGAAATGAATAATCAACTTTCTTACCATATCAAACCTCCTCAGGTATGCCTCCATCCAAGGCACTTGAGGGTCCTCTTTTATCAAGTACACAGTTGTGCTCACCGCTTCTGCCTAAAAAGAAAAAGGCAGTCCTGCATGTAACCTCATGCTCCTAGCACGTTCTAGTATTGTTCTGTTCATCCTTTCTGATACCCCATTCTGTTGCGGAGTTCCTGGAACCGTCTTTTGCCTGCGGATTCTATTCTTAGAACAGTAATCATTAAATTCATTGCTGCAATACTTCCCTCCATTATCTGACCTGAGACATTTTAGCTTAAGACCTGTTTCATTCTCTACCGAGGCTTTCCATTTAACAAAAGTGTCAAATACATCAGATTTGTTTCTAATACAATAAACCCAAACTTTCCTTGTTGCATCATCAATAAAAGTAACATAATAACTTGAACCCCCAAGAGATGATTCCTGAGCCAGCCCCCATACATCAGAATGTACCAGCTCTAACTTACTCTCTTTCTTCGTAAGTCCAACCTTGAGAAACCTTACTCGCTTTTGTTTCCCATATATGCAGTTCTCACAGAAATCCAAACTTGTTTCTGTATATCCAGGCAAATTCTTCTTTATGATGCTCATGCCCTTATGGCTCATATGAGCGAGCCTATAGTGCCATAATGTTGTATCTGCATCTGAAGCCACAAGATTACAATCATTAATACTATCAGTGGTTAAATACAAGGTTCCAACCTTCTTACCTCTTGCCACCACAAGAGCACCCTTGGTAACCTTCCAAGAGTTAGCCGTAAATATCACAGTACAACCATCACTTCCCAATTGCCCCGCCGATATCAAATTTCTCCTTAATGTAGGCACATGTCTGACATCCTTCAATAGCCATGTATTCCCATTCTGCATCTTAATCTGAACAGAATTTTTTCCAACTATACTGCAAGGCTCATCATCACCAAGAAAAACATGCCCAAAATCCCCTTGAACATATTCAACAAAATAATGCCTGTGGAGTAGCATGAAACGAAGCCCCTGAATCTAAAACCCAAGATTCAGTAATATTATGCAAAGAAAGAATCAAAGCATCCTGACATACATTACCCGATGCCACATTTGCCTCCTTGTTTTCTTCCTGTTGTTTCTTCTTGTCCCGAAGCTCCCAACAATCCTTCTTTGCTTGCCCAGACTTTCCACAGTTCCAACATACAATCTTGTTCTTGAATTTTGACCTTGCCTGATCTTTCGATTTTCTAAGGTTTCCTCTATTCTTCTGTCTCCCTCTAGTTTCCACTGTCAAAGCATTCCCTGAAGTAGAAGATTCCCCGGAGCTTTTTCTTCGCATTTCCTCGCTTAGAATGACCCCTACAACATCCTCAAACTTCAACTTCGAGTTAGCTAGAACCGAGTTGCTTACCACCATTACCAGGCTATTCCAACTTTCAGGTAAAGAGCACAGAATTAATAAAGCCCTAACTTCTTCATCAAATTCTATTGTAACCGAAGCTAGCATATTCACAACCGTATTGAAATCATTTAAATGATCTGCTACTGAACTATTCTCAGACATCTTCATATTAAACAACTTTTTCATTAAAAATATTTTGTTAGAGGCAGAGGGTTTTTCATATAACTTCCCTAATGCATCCATTAGATCTTTTGTAGTCTTTTCCTTTGAAACATTAAATAATACCGAAGATGCAAGACACAGTCGGATCGTTCCAAGTGCCTTCCGATCCAACAAATCCCATTCCGCATCTGTCATACTCGAGGGTTTGTTCACCTTCTCAGACAATGGAGTATAAAGATCCTTCTGATAAAGGTAATCTTCCATCTGCATCTTCCAAAGACTGAAATTCTGCCTGTTGAATTTATCAACCCTAGATTTTCCATCATCTGCCATAGCTCCCACTCAAGATAAAACTTTCCCTGCGATTCAACACTTCAGCAAACCAAACCAGGCTCTTATACCACAAATAAGAGATAAAATATATGATATAATCCCTTACAGAATCGCAACAGTAGAAACTAATATGCAGAAAATATTACAGATCTCAAATAAAAGTGCAAAATAAATAGCACAACACAGAGAGACAAGATTTAACATGGTTCACTCAATTTGGGCTACATCTACCAAGAATCACTTGCTAAGATTTTATTACAAGCCTCCACTCTCTCAATACAATACCCAGATCCGTTTGGAGCTATGCTCAACAAACTCTACAAAATTCACACCCGAATTCAAAACACATCTGCAATACATTTGCTTATATTTCTATCATATGCATAAGACCATATAAATAGACAACTGCTTAAGCAGTTTTACAAAACCATGGGTATCAAACAATGGGCAAAAACAAAACCATCCCATAAACCTATGGGTAGCCGAAGAGGCGGTTTTACAAAACAATGGGTACCGAAAAAACTATGGGCCCAAAAACAGCCCATAACGGTTACCCATTACCCATGGGTTAATAAACCACCCATGAAAATTTGCTTCGGGGGCTTCGCCCCCGACCCCCCCTGACCCGCTCACCAGCAAACGAGACCACCATAAAAATACACGAGTATAACACATAGAAGGTGTACCACACTCTAACATGAAAATAGGCTCCACAAACATAACATCATTTCTCACCTCAATCGTGAAGGGTGCAAATCCACATAAGAACCCTGATGATACAATACTAACAAGGAGAGAATAACAATACAAGCGTATGCAGATGGTCAATAGGTAAGTATACAAAATATAGGGGAAGAAAACTCATTCAAGAATGCTAGGAAAGGGCCAAGTAGTGTATGGGAGATGATAAGGTGCTAGTAGGGAAACTGATCATCCAACCTAGCAGGTTTGAAGGTAATAAGGTCTAAAGGGTGATATAAAGGTTTAAGTGAAGTTCAGATAGTCTAATAAGGGAAGACTAGAGTAGATGCGGAGGAACCTAGAAGGATGTCAAAAAGGTGCTAGATGGGAAATAAATCGATTGATCTAAAAGGCTTTTCATAATGAGTCTCCAGAGTGTGACACTCAGAATCCCTAAGGTAGCTAAGATAAATCCACAAAGGAAGATAATAAAGATCAAGAGAGAACATTATGAAATCTTAAAGATACTCAAGTAGGGATGGTAGAAGGGAATATCCTTAAACCCTAATGCCTGTACAATGCTAACATGTTTGAAAGAGATGTAGAAAAGGATGCAAACAAGATGGGAGAGACTTCAAATCTAGCCTTTCCAACAAGGGGATATATGGTTATATGGATTGTTGAGAATTATATGGTTAAACTCCCTCCTTATTTATAGGATATTAGAATCCTATATATTGGGTTCTAATCTATGATGTAAACTGTCCCATAAGACCGAAGTTATAGTTTATTGTGTTTTAATTTGCTCAATCTCTGACCAAATTCACACTTACGAAGACACAGGCTGCTACTGAAGATCCAACATCGTAAAATTCCTTAGATTTTGATGTGGAAGAAATCAAGCAAGGAGGCATCGATTCGAAAAAAGGAGATCTCAAACTCCATAATGCTCTGAAGATGGATCTTCAACTAGTTTCTAAAGGCCATGCATTATGATGTAAAGTCTCCTGTAAGAACGAAGTTTGAATTTATTGTGTTTTAATTTGCTCGATCTCTGACCAAATTCACACTTACAAAGACACGGGCTGCTAGTGAAGATCCAGCATCACAAAATTCCTCAGATTTTGATGTGGAAGAAATCAAGCAATGAGGCATCAATTCGAAAAAAGGGGATCTCAAATTCCACAATGCTCTGAAGATGGATCTTCAACTAGTTTCTAAAGGCCATGCATTGAACTCTACTAGAGGAGAAACAAACCACTTCCTATGGCATCTCGTGGACTCCTTGTAACATTACTCAATTGGTAACATGTAGGAAAACAAAGGAATAGAAGCTATGTTGTATACTAGCTTCAAGATCTAGTTACGGATGGAGTATCAACATAACATTACTCAATCGGTAACATGTAGGAAACCAAAGGAATAGAATCTATGTTGTATACTAGTTTCACGATATAGTTATTGTGTTTTAATGTGCTCGATCTCTGACCAAATTCACACTTACAAAGACACGGGCTGCTAGTGAAGATCCAGCATCGCAAAATTCCTCAGATTTTGATGTGGAAGAAATCAAGCAAGGAGGCATCAATTCGAAAAAAGGGGATCTCAAACACCAGAATGCTCTGAAGATGGATCTTCAACTAGTTTCTAAAGGCCATGCAGTGAACTCTACTAGAGGAGAAACAAACCACTTCCTATGGCATCTCATGGACTCCTCGTAACATTACTCAATTGGTAACATGTAGGAAAACAAAGGAATAGAAGCTATGTTGTATAGTAGCTTCATGATATAGTTATGAACGGAGTATCAAGATAATAGCAACATTCCGTTTTATATTATTGATTTCATGCCCCTGTTTGGATTCAAGTTTTCAACCAGGTGAATTTCATGATAAAAACCCAATTATGCATTTATCATCTAAAATTGAAGTGCTTTGCTGTAAAATCCTAAACATTCATCACAAGACAATTTTGCATGTATGCATTACACCACTTATTCCCTCTCACACACTTATTTTATTGTTTACACAAAAAGAAATATTATGATGTTTTCCTCACCCTCCACTGGTTCCATGACCAATTTTTCTCTTCCCTCAAATTCCTCCATGAGCAAAACCCTTCCATGTCCCAATTTTCTTTATACCTTTAAAAAAATCCCATCAGTAAAATATTACATGGAAGAAAAGTCCAGCGCAATATTGTTGAAAGGTGTGGTCATTGTGTCAAAATTTTATATTACCTATCAAATTTTCTTTACATCTTTTCAAATATGGACAAGAAAATGATCTCAGCATAGAACTTGTGATTTTTCATTTTAGAAAATGTTGATGGACACATATCAGTGGAAATAATTTCAATCCAAGCCTGTAAACAATTATATATGGACATGATATCAAGATCTGTGTGTTTTTCAAACTAAAGTGGAAGAAAAACAGAGCACCTACACAGATGATATATAGTATATGAACTTACAAGATGTCTGAATTTTGGCCAATGTTCTGTATAGGTCAATATGAAGTTTCCTTCCTTTATAGGGCATGATGTCGTGGAACAAAGATCAATAGTCTCTGAATAAACTTTCAATCCAATCCAGGTGACCAAAATTTCCAATTTCCCGCCAGATATGCTCATGTTTCTCCCTGTTGATCACTTGCAGTAATTAAGGAATTTAACAATCGCATGCCATTTAACACTAAACAGACATTAAGTCCACATGGATATTGTGTAACCTTGCACCTTTATGACATTCGCATTCTTGTACGTGAAGTTTTCTAATAGTAATGTTGTTAACAGAAAAACCATTTAAGTCACTTCAAAAACAGTAACATCATTAAAGGCTGACAACATTCAAAGAGATATTAAAGGCCACTGAATTGAATCCACTTAAGTTGAGGCATTGAAATGCTAAATGATATTTACATTAAATCTCCATAGTCCAATGATATTTCGTGAAGCAGGGAAAACACTAGAATTCCATTCCAGTAGATAGAAGTATTCATACTGGTATATAACAGACCAACTTCATGGCACTTTCTGATTTACTTTCACTATGTACAATCTTAAAAACATGCCGTGACTTTGACCTGGCATGTCATCATACAGCCAGCCTTTTTTGTGAGTAGCCTGTAATTATTTTCAAGGGTGATACAGCTCTATTTCATTAAAACAAAATCATCATCAACATTGATAATAGTGCAATTGTAAATCATTTAAGGACAGCCATAACATACAATTGCACAAAGCATTAGCATAATAAAGACATCCATTTTTCCACGCCAACTACTTGCACTCGGTAGTCAGATTGGAAGTTCTCTTACAGCTAGTGAGCTGAGAAACCTCATGGATGAGGTGAGTGCTTAGATAGCTTCCGACTTCCAGGCAAGACAAAAGTTCTTACATATATTCTTAATCCTTGATTACAGTCATAATTGAAGATGAAGATCAATCCTGTTAAAGCTTTCCTTGAACTTTCAAAGCCACCATTAGCAAAGATATTATGTTCTGCTATGTCTTTTCTTTCACACAACACCAAGTGTCGCAACTTGAGCTGCTTCTTACATGTATTTTACATCCCTGTCATAAATTTCTTAGAGTGAAAATATTCAAAGAGCAAAAGGATTCCCTAATATTCCATACATCTTACAAAAATACATTTCATTAATTTTCACTTCCAGATTGTGACTTCCATGGTGGGAATAAAATGCTATGTACCAATTTTTTCCAAACCCAAAAATAGAGCGACTTTGTTCATACGTGGTTCTCAACACGTGGTACCCTACATATAAAATCAATTTGGCTGCACTGAACATGTTCTTTCTCAATTTTGCAGATTTTTCAAATGTGTTTGTTTGCACCTATAATTGAGCTTGGTCAGAGTATAAATTATTCAATATACAATTCTTTTATTTGTAGATATATTCTTTTTAGCAAATCTTTACTCAATCACTACTAAATAACCCAAAGAGAAATACTGAATAGCTCAAAAGAGGATTAAAAAATAAAGATCCCTCTCAGGCAAAGGTCAATTTGGTTGATATAATCTATGGTTCTTTTCAATATTTACCTTATTTTTATGCTGAAGATGTCATACTATATCTAGTACATACTTGTTTCGAGAAAGGAGGGAATGTCCTATACCCTATCCACCCAGGGTTGACGTTCTGCCATGCGTTCTAAAGATACCACAAAGGATCTGAGAAAGAAGACGGTGCTTTGAATAAAAAGTAACCAAGGGGAAAGACTTTTACTTCAATAATAAACTCTAATAAAAGTAGTTTTCCTCGAGCACAAAATCTCAGTATTTTGAATTTACCTATCTATACATTCGATAGTGACATAAAAGAGTTTCCAATTGTAATAACCCCTTTTTTGAGGGTTTATATGAATTTTACATAATTCTGAAAATTGTTGCAGCAGACTGTAATTTAATTACAGCGAAGTTGTATTCCTCGAAATAAGAGCCAAAAATCTCCAATAGTCATCCACAAACAATTATCAAATGATTATTAATTGATTTGACAAATTTATAGGCCAAATCGAATTGATTTATGCAAATATATACTGCTGGAAAATTATAAATAATCTCCCAGAAATTGCAGCAGCTGAAAATGAGTTCGATTTCACCTTCAAATGTGCCTCGAAATTCGTGCAAATGCAGATTTTAGATCCTTTAGAATATGGCGACTTGATTAGGCAAGTCGTGTTGATGTTATTTTTACTAAATAATTCAGATTTCATGCATATGCAAGTCGAACTTGTAGAAATAAATTGATAAATCAGAATATGCACAAATTGATCTTCAATTAATAATAATCTGCGAATATGAATAGTTTAAAGTCAAAAGTGAAGGGTTTTCATCCTTCACAATGGACCTCACATGGGGTTTTTGTCCCAAGTGGAAGACAATGAGAGATCTCTCTCAAAATCAGATTTTACAAATGAAAGTCGATATCCCAAATGGCTGCCCTTAGTCCCCTATTTATACTTTTCCTTCTTGGCGCCAAAATAGAAAAGACATGGCCGCTCCCTTATGACCATTCATTATGCCTTAATAAACAAGGCCGACCCATATAGTCTTCACTAATACACTTTAAAATATTCATAAAATAATAAAAGACATATTATCTACTTCCTCTTTATCTTCTTCAATTCGACCAAGGAGGAGGGATATCCGGAAGATCCAATTATGCCTTCGAATTTGGGAAAAAGGGACATTACAGTCCTCCCTCCCCAAGATTGCTTGTCCCCAAGCAATCGCAATCACCTGGATCCCATGTGATCCTTGTAATCTTCATTTTTGTATCTACACAAGAAGCAAACTCCTTAGAAAAAACATGAGTGTCTGACAACACTGCTTTAGGTCCTGCAATTGTCTTCTTGCTTATGAAAACTCCATATTCTTTATGCATTTGATGGCTGCCCCTTACAATACTGTAATCAAGCATTCTCCTTTCAAAAATCAGAATTGAAATGGCTGGTTTCCCTTCCCAAGTGTCCACCCATGGGCCAAAATTAATCTCCAACAATGAATTCATCAATTGCATGGCTAAAGACTGAGCTATGGAAATGATAGGAGAGCTGATCATGGTGATGTCAATCGCAGAAATGATGGGACAACAACTTGTACATTTCGCAATTTCTTTCCCAATATGAAAGAACATCAATGACTTCCATTTGTCTGAAACTTCATCCTCAATTGCAGCAAACTGAAAATGACTCAAATATACAGCTGAAAGTGAAGAATTCATACCATGTCCCTTAATTCTTTCCAAACCTTTTCTTGAAGCCCAAAAGTTAGTGGATATGCAAGCAAGCACATCAATCAAACACCACAATTGCTGAAAATCTGAAAAGGGACTTCTTACCATGCAAGGTGTAAGCCATGTGATCCATCCTTCTTTGTGTAAATGATGTTTCCGAATGTTAAAAGCAAAGGTATCAATGAAAATGTGACCATTATTCCCCATGTTGCACATCATTCCCATTTCCCTATCATGCTCAATTTCATACTCATCAAAGCCCGATATGGAGGGAGAAATGAGATTTAAAGAGTCATACCTTGGGCTGTTCCCAACATAACTCAGAATTTCTGAGTTGAGATCAGACCTCTTCCTTTGGCATTTTCCACTCAACTAGAGCATCGAAATCATATTTCCTTGATTGGTATTTACATGGAGCATTCATGGGAATCATGTCTCAAGATAGAAACTTATTTATTGGCTTCAAATGAATAGTTGTGATGTACAGGCCAGCAAAGCTTACCATTTGTATTTTTATTTTTTGAGTGGTCTTCAGAGAGTGACACAAGGGTGCTGCCCCCTTCCTTGGTTTCTTCTTTATGAGCCTGTTCATTAGAGTAGAAACTTAACCAAATCATGGAGTCGAGCAATGCATACCTCTCTAGAATTGCAAATTGTTTTGTCATGCTGAGAAGAAATGAATTTGAAACTCTCTAGGTGCTGCTCCTATCCTTCCTTGAACATACAGGCCATAGTAAGAAAGGATTTTTTTCCTGATTTGCCTCCCAAAGCAACTGTTGAAGCAATATATGGTGCAAGGAATCCTTCTTATCATGGATGACCAATGAAAGGAGTTGTTGCGACTGCTATCCCAAGTTAGCAGCATATAATTTCACAAAGGCAAGCTTAAGACACCATAAACCAACCCTTTTTATGGCTGTCGATCATATCTTTCATACTCAGTTGTGCCTGGATTAAAGGAATAACACTCATTCCATACCAACTTCATGGACACACCCTTTATGTCAAATGACGGATGTAATGGAAATGCGGAGCTTACCATGTGCCCATGTAGATCACCTTTAAATAAAGAGTTGTAATTTGGTGCTCCTACTAAAATGCCATCATGCCTACTTTCATTCTTATTGCTATCCTTGTCATCATAATCTGAAAATACTCTAATGCAATGATCCTTATCGTTACCCAAGCAATGATGTCCTTCGCAAAAAATAACACTCCATACGTCTTTATGCCAAGGGCTGCCCACAATACTCAGAACTTCTGAGTTTAAATCAGCATGCAAGCAATATTTCAAGAACATCTTACCTCCATGATCTTCCGCTTTCCGGGTGCTTACCTTCATTATATCTTTGCTTAATGTTTGCTTGTCAATTCCTCCATGTCTTTGTGCTTTCATAATGCTGATCTCTCCCTCAAATGTCCTTTTTTTTGTTACTGCTAGGTTCAGTTCAGCCCCTTCATGTTGCTCTTTATGAGGAGTTTTCTCCCAATTCCATGGCTCACAAGTTCTATTATCAACACTACTCCAAATCATTCTATCCAACATAGGAGTATCAAAAGCATGGCCAACCAAATGTAGAGAGGAAATGGTTACCTTAGCATACCAATCATGGATCTTGGGGAGAAGGTCATCCTTTATTACTTTCATTTTAACTCTTGTGCATGCATGACTTGGGGTTTTCCGGAAAGGATGGGAGTACCCCTTACTACTTAATGTGCACCATATTCTGCCCATATTTGAATCAAGCTGATGATGAAGGTCAACTCTTTGTGATGATAAGCTATGGAGCAATAAA
Organism: Taxus chinensis; assembly: GCA_019776745.2. Classification (NCBI taxonomy): domain Eukaryota; kingdom Viridiplantae; phylum Streptophyta; class Pinopsida; order Cupressales; family Taxaceae; genus Taxus; species Taxus chinensis. Next base: position 627,544,902 of record CM034154.1, on the reverse strand, counting down.
TCTGAGATGTCTTCGATCCTCAGACCTGCAACAAGGCTTTCATCTTCTTTGATACTTGGAATATCTTGGTTGCTCTTGTCCACTTTTGACTCTTCATCTTTGGGCTTTGTATTGCCTGCTGCTACAAACGGACCAGTGGGCTGCCTTTTATCATTTTCATCTTGGAAATGAGTTTCATTCGTTCCTAACACCACTGCCTCTTGTTCACCACCCTTTCTTTCATCTTTAATGCCAGTGTCACTTATCTTTTGAGGGAGGTTTTTATGGCCATTCACATACCTTCAGGTGGAATGTACATCTCCCTTTGTGCTTGTTCTTCGAATTTCTCCACCAATGCAACTTGGAAGTTCTCTTTTTTCTCTTTTTGTGGCCTGGCATGCCTAGGCTTAGGCCTAGATCTTCCACTATCCAATTCCATGAATTCTGTGAATGACATTGCTTCACGGATTTCTTTGGACAAATCCATATACTCCTTATAGCTTGCTTCAATACTTCTTCCCGTGGTGCTTGGATCTTCTTCCGGTATGACTTCAACTTAGGTCTTAAAACTCGATCCTTGGGTTGTTTCCATTGCTTGCTTGATTTTAATCAAACTTTGGATGGACAAGGCAAGAAGATCTAGGGCTTCTGTAAGCTTTTCTTGTCCAGTTATTAATCTATCCATTGAATTCCCTCGGCCTTAAGAGAATCAAGCTCTAATACCACTGTAATAACCCTTTTTTTGAGGGTTTATATGAATTTTACATAATTCTAGAAATTATTGCAGTAAACTGTAATTTAATTACAGCGAGTTGTATTCCTCAAAATAACGGCCAAAAATCTCCAATAGTCATCCACAAACAATTATCAAATGATTATTAATTGATTTGACAAATTTATAGGCCACATCAATTTGATTTATGCAAATATATACTACTGGAATTTATAAATAATTCCCAGAAATCGCAACAGCTGAAAATGGTTTGATTACACCTTCAAATGTGCCTCAAAATTCATGCAAATGCAATTTTAGATCCTTTAGAATATGGTGACTTGATTAGGCAAGTCGTGTTGATGTTATTTTTAATAAATAATTCAGATTTCATGCATATGCAAGTCGAGCTGGTAGAAATAAATTGATAAATCAAAATATGCACAAATTAATCTTCAAATTAATAATAATCTGCGAATATGAATAGTTTAAAGTCAAAAGTGAAGGGTTTTCATCCTTCACAATGGACCTCACATGGGGTTTTCGTCTCAAGTGGAAGATAATGAGAGATTTCTCTCAAAATCAGATTTTACAAATGAAAGTCGATATCCCAATGGCTAATCTTAGTCCCCTATTTATACTTTTCCTTCTTGGCGCCAAAATAGAAAAGACATGGCCGCTCCCTTATGACCATTCATTATGCCTTAATAAACAAGGCCGACCCATATAGTCTCCACTAATAAACTTTAAAATATTCATAAAATAATAAAAGACATATTATCTGCTTCCTCTTTATCTTCTTCGATTCGACCAAGGAGGAGGGATATCCAGAAGATCCAATTATGCCTTCGAATTTGGGAAAAAGGGACATTACACCAATTCACAGTTGAATCTGCAACTTCCTTTAACATTCTTTGAGTAGTGCACATTAATTGATGGCAATGCATCAGAAAATTCAAGCGGAATATGAGTTGATAACTCTTTTAAAAGGATATAATTTAGCTTTCTTTGCTATTGCAGATGATCATAACATTTTTTTTAGGTTTCTCTTCATTTTTCAATAGTTCAGGCCAGTTCAAGAAGTTGTGGGGGGTTTCAGGATGAGTTTTCTATACCTGGAGGGGCATACATAAATGATTACCTCGGTGATCAATTCTTGTTATAATCTTGCAAAACGCTCTGACTTAACTTGTCAACTGAACCTAGCAATGCCAATGCTGAAAGAAATGGTTCGTCTATGCTTGAACACCACATCATTGAAAATACTCTTTATCTAATAACAGAGTAAATTGAATAATAAATGCAATTTAAAGCTGGATACATCTGTGGCTTTGTAACCTGTCATCTTGCATGCTTGTTAAACTACCATGACAAGGAGAGATATGACTAGCATTCAATTCAATAAATTAAACAATAAATGCAATTTAAAGCTGGGTACATCTGTAGCTTTGTAACCTGTCATCTTGCATGCTTGTTAAACTACCATGACAAGGAGAGATATGACTAGCACAAAACTTTTAAAGAAGTATCATCTCCTAAGATAGGAACCATTTAAGTTTTCCATCACCCTATGACTAGTGACTTGCAGATTGATCCAACCTTATGGCATAACTCTCCAAATGGACATGGTTTGTCCATGTGCCTCCAATACCCTCACCCTTACCCATGGGTAAGAGGAATGACCGATGGAACAAAATAGGGCTCTGTGTAAGAAGGCATAAAGCATGTCCCTCTATATCTAGTTATAATTTCCACTATCCACGTACAAACCTTATGTGTTACAGCATAGCAAAAATCTTCACTAAATGACAATGCCATCCATTATATCTTGAAAGTGATGGAAGATAGTCTAGGAACAATGATTAGGATGAACATGCAACTCAAATACTAAAGAAGACAATGGCATCATCTGTGAAATTGTCTAATCATGTGGCATAGAATTTGGAGTCAAACTCATTCTGTGGCAAAACCAATTTCATGGCCAACTTACAAAGAATTTCACGAGTTTTTCTCATCTAACCAAACTTGAAGAGGTTGATCAATATGACATAACTCTTGTTTGACTCATATTCATAAACTATAAATATGTATAGGTGAACAAATGACTGAATTTAGCCACTTAACTCAAATTTCAAGTCCCAACCACAAAATTGAGGAAAAGAGGATAGAAATACCTGGTGACTGAGAAATTGACTGAAATTGTCTTGACCAAATTTAGTCTTAACTTTGACTTTTTGGAAGTGTTGACCAGCATTTTTGTTTCAGAAAATTAGTCTCTTTGAATGTATTGACAATCTTGCTGGAAGGATTTCATTGTGTTTGACATGCCAAAGAGTTTCACAAAAAAATTCAGCTGCAATCGGCATTGACTTTTTGCACTATTTTTGTAACTTAAGCACAACTTCAGATTTTCTATTTTGATTAAGGTAATCTGACTTTCCAGAAAACACCACTTACAGGCATAACTGCCCCGTGCACTTAGTTTAGAAATACCTGGTGACTGAGAAATTGACTGAAATTGTCTTGACCAAATTTAGTCTTAACTTTGACTTTTTGGAAGTGTTGACCAGCATTTTTGTTTCAGAAAATTAGTCTCTTTGAATGTATTGACAATCTTGCTGGAAGGATTTCATTGTGTTTGACATGCCAAAGAGTTTCACAAAAAAATTCAGCTGCAATCGGCATTGACTTTTTGCACTATTTTTGTAACTTAAGCACAACTTCAGATTTTCTATTTTGATTAAGGTAATCTGACTTTCCAGAAAACACCACTTACAGGCATAACTGCCCCGTGCACTTAGTTTATAAATTGACTCTTACATGCAAAAAATCCAATTCTTCTTATTACTGCGTTGACTTTACTAAATAATACATATTTTCTTGAAAGGAATAATATTGGGAAAACCTCATTGACGCCTATGATAAAATATTAGGAAAACCCCATTGATGCCTATGATAGACGGATAACTCTGTAGAACCTGTCAATGCATGTGACATTGGATGTTATGGTACAACCAATGAGTGCCCATGATTTTTGCATGCTTGGAATAACAATCTATGAATTGCCTGTGACAAATGGGAATGAATATAACCCATGAGTGTCCAAGATGGTTGATTGGAGTAAAACCCATAAAGGCCATGATACTTGGGAGATTGGAGTGATACCCATGAAGTCCATGATAGTTGGGTGATTGGAGTAAACCCCGAAAAGGCCATGATAGCTGGGTGATTGGGTACAACCCATATCGTGAATGTTGGGTGATTGTGCCAATGGATTCTCATGATAGTTGTTTGATTGCGAACAAACCATGAGTGCTTGGTGATGATACATAGTCACATGGTCTATATTGTATTTGTATTGTATATTCTTGTTATTTGCACATATGTTTATGTCAATATCTTCTTCTAAAATTTTCCTTGCTATAGAAACTTACTGTGTGTATCTTCTCCTAGAAGCTTCCATTTTTCTAGAAGCTTCCTTTTCTTTCTTCACTTAGAAGAAGCCTTCCTTTTGTCTAGAAGATTCTTTGTATATCATTATGATCTGTAAATACATTATATTATAGTGTACATGTACAATTTCGGCTATCTGTTTATGTCTCCCTCGTTGTCGTAATTGTGCTTATATCAATTGGTATCAGAGACTAACGATTGTGGCTTGCAGATCAAGTCATTTCAAGGGTTTTGAATTTTGATCTGTCACCTTTACTTGATCTAGCACCATCAAGACATCCTACAATCAAGGGCATATCATATTAATGGTTTCTACATCTTATCCGAATGAAGTTCACACTCTTCAGAAAATATTAGAATTTGGGAGTTACATCATGGTCTTTTATGCCCAGGCCTCCATTGTTGCAGCATCCATGGACAACTCCCTGTAACAGTAGAAGCTCGCCTCAGACACTAGATCTGTGATTTCTGGGCACAGAGTTGTGACTTCTAGGCACAGAGCTGCGGCTTCTGAGCACAAATCTGCAACTCTTGAGAACAGATATTGGATTTTTGGGCACAAATCTGCAACATTTAGGCATCAATCTGCAACTTTTCAGCACTGATCTGCAATTCCTGGCCACAGATACAGCTTTTGGGCACATATCTGCTATTTTGGGCATTAGATCTGCAACTTTCGAGCACCTATCTGTAACTTCTAGACAGAGATCTGGGACTTCTAGGAACATGTGTTATTTATGGGCCCATATCTGTGATTAGTGGGCGCATATCGCAATTTATGAGCATAGATCAGCATTTTTTTAATCTACGTAACAAGGACAACATATCATTGCATTCATAATTCATTCTGGTTCAGATTCAACAGATGCCAAGCCTAGATACAGCTTACGTCCTACTGTCACATCCCAAATCTGGTAAAAAATGACTCTGAAAAATAAGTTTTCTGAGGAATCATCCCAAGCATTTGTGAATAACAATGGCTTTGAGCAGATCCTTGCTGATCAAACCAGCACTCTTGAGAAAATCCTTGCCAGCCATACTACGAACCAGGCCAAGCTTATGCAAGAGATGATGAGAACAATGCTTTTGCAGAATCCAATTACAGCAACAACCAGTCAAGCACCATACACTAGTGTTTATCCTCCAAGATAAATATCCCTCATTTCAATGGCAATTTAAATGGTGAGAATCTTGAGTTCTAGCTCCGAAGCCTTGAGGCATTAAGACTCATCGTGGGATCACTGACGCCGACATGATCCACATTTCGGAAGTATACATGGAAGAGACTTCCCTAGATTGGCAGCAGAATTATCAGAAGATGCTTGCAAGTGATGAAGATGAAGTTGGTCTTGATCATCAAATCACCTCATGGATCTGTTTCGAAGATGCCGTGAAGCAGAGGTTCTACCCTATTGCGCATCAAGGTAATCTATGCACATGATGGATTCAAGTAAGACGATTCCAAGTCGGTCACTGCAACGATGCACTGAACTTTACAAAATTGCAAGTCAACTTGGTAATTTCAGATACTGAAGAGGTACTCCAGATAAATTTTGTTTTTGGTTTTTTTTCTTAATCTTAGGAAGGAAATAGGCATTTCTAAGTTCCTTACGAAGAGGTTATAAGATTGCAATAAGAAATTCAAACCAGAAAGAAATACTTCTTCCTTAAAATCTTCCACCCCTAAGACTCAGTTCAACCCTAATGTACAGTCTTAAGGATTCAAGTAAGCCATCTTCGCTGCTGATAAAGGAAAGTACTATAGCTATCATAAGAAGCCCGGCCATTCTACTGCAGAATGTAGAGATGTACAAGTCAAGAAAGGGTCCAAAGCTCCTCTCATGCAACAAAATTCTGAGCTCGAGGATGCAGAATTTGCAGTTGAAAATCCAATTGTTCCAAATCCACAATGTAAAATCATGATCTAGAATTATTCAGCCGTTCCAAAGGAAGCAGTCTTCACATACAACTACCAGGTAAGGGACCACTTGGTATCTCTTTTCATTGATACTGGCAGTCGGAAAAACTTAGAATCCGATACTGGAAGTTTCAAATTTATAGCTTCCTATCATATCCCATCCAGATACTTATCATTTGGGTTGGGTCAAAGATGTTGGGAATACAACACTGGTCACAAGGCAATATGTAGTCACTTTTTCCATAAACCCTTAATGATACAATTCAATGTGGAGTCATTCTATTCGATGTTCTGAGTTAATTCTCTGGCATCCTTACTAGTATGATTGACACGTCATTCATGATGAGTGACATAGCACCTACAAAATCTAGAAGAATGGTAAATTAATAAATTCGCTTCTTTTCCACCTTTTCCAACCCTCCTTTACTTTTTGGCAAGAAAGCAAGCAAACAAGTTAGTATCAATAAGTACCCTTTGTGTTGACCCACAAGCAAAGGAAGACAACATATGGAAATTGCCTCCTTAAGGTATTCAGGCCATTGTTAATGTATATTCAGATGTTTTTAAAGAAAATCATGGATTTCTCCTCTTAAATCCATCCAACATAGCATTGACTTGGTTCAATTTTCCTACATACCGCACCACATCCATTGAGTGCAAAGATCTAGGATCAACTGAGACAACTTCGTGAAGATGGTAACATTCATCCCAGAACTTCTCCTTGTAGATCTCAAGCTCCCATTGTGCCTAAGAAAGAACCAAATGAATGGATGTTTGTTACAAATTTTAGAGCACTGAACAGGATAACTATGAAAAGTTGATACTCGCTGCCCACAACTGATGATCTCATAGACCAATTAAACGCGGCCAGGTATTTACCGTAAATTGATATCATTTCTGAATATCGTCAGGCATGCATAGAAGCTTTTGATGTTTGGCAAACAGATTTCAAAAACAAACATAACCTCTATAAGTGACTAGTCATGCATTTTAGTCTCACTAATGCTCCAGCCACATTCATGAGAATCTTTCATCCATATTTTGGAAAATTTATAGTTGCGTATATGGATCATATTCTGGTCTATAGTAGCGCAGGTTGTGTTGGAGAGCTGAATGCTCCTCATTCAGCATGATCTCTCCAGAAGGACATTACCACAGCCTAGCATCCATTGCATACAGGAAAATCACAGCAAGTAATCAAGCACACATAACAAGATAAACCAATACGTAAGTCTTTTTATTGCTGTATGTTGTGTTCACTAATTTACAATCGAGAGTCCCCAGATTAAATAACTGGGAAAGTTTGTTCCATGCCACAAGAATTGGTTGAAAGAAACAAATATAATTTGGGAAGGAATGTTTGCACTTACATTCCTAACATGGCTAACACCAAGCTGGCTCAGAAATAGCGTGAACCCAGCTAGTGTGAATGCGCACACTCCAACACCCTCCCTAAAGTGCAGAATGGGGAGTGAGAAAAGAGGAAGCAAAGAGACAAATGGGTCTTCGCAACTAGGCCTGATTAGGAACCCATGGACAAATACATAATGAAATCTAATTGTCTCTATGGTAACCAGCCCATTTTATTGGAATACATGGATGTCAAGCCACTACAAGCACCAATCATATAGGAACCGGTACTCTATCCTAGACTCGCTCAAAAAAGACACCGATCACAAGAATTGGGGAAAAAGAGTTACCATGGATGAAATGTATCATCATCAGTCGCCCAAAAACCAGCAATACAATAGTGAAAGTGGAGAGAGAGAGAGAACTTATGCCGCAAGGCGTCCCAAGAAGCAAGACTCAAAACTCGGCACAATGTTGAAGTAGGTGCTCTATAAAACACAAGTGCACAGGTGGGCTCAAGAATCACAAGAGATCTGATGAGAACACATGGTCTGAAACTACTACAGAGTTGACAGGCAATAGGGATGCCATACTTCCAAACACTACCAAGTTCGAATCCACTACTCTTCCTAAGAGCTAAAGTTTTGCTTACTAGAAGAAATGTTTGGTAGACATGCATTCACTTAAAATCATTATGCACTTGTGGTCTGGATCCACTACAGTGCAAGAGTTCACCAAATTCAATTCAATCTACTGCTTGAAGACGGTGCACCAACAACTACAAAAAAGGAAGGGACACAACACCCAAAGAAACAAGACCAACACCATTCCCACCCACACTATTGAATGGATGGAGTGACGCTACATATCTATAATTGCGGATGAAACCAAATACTCGAAAATTGACAAGTTGACACTGGGTTTCACCAAACTGGCTACACTTCAAAAGGAGGGCAAGCTCAAATACAAAAAGGAGACTGTCAACATGTCTGAAAAGTGTTGAAGATACAAATGAAATATACCTCTTGAGAAGAAAGCAAGAGAGTTGCACTACATCTGCTAAAGAAAATAGCTCAAACAACAAAGAAGCATTACAATGTAGGAGCAACAAGCAAACAAAGATGTTGAATGGTGGAGGTGCCACACTGGTAGTACCCTCTCAATGAACACTTACGTTGCTACCAAAAGTGATCAGAGATCCATACCAGATGAATACAAATGGCCGAGGAGGATGTAATGTCCCTTTCTAAGGATGAAACTGAAAAAAGGAAAATAGCACAAGCCCAAATGAGAGTAATCTAATTTTTATAACAGCAGTTCTGAAAATATATGAAATCCTAGCAGCGAACTGAATCTACACTTTTTGGGCATCAAACACCCTACCAACAAGCTAAAAATAGGTGTATAAATCCTCCTAAATATTGTATTCAATTAGTGGAATTAACACCAAGCCAAAGTACTTCAAAACATGTGCAAATTATGAAAATATACCAACTGTAATTAAATAAATGACAGCAGAAACACAGCTCACAATAAGAACTGGAAATGGAGATTTCAATCCCCAAAATATCATAAAAGTGTAAAATCAGCCTTATGAATTATGAGAAAGATGAATATCAACTCCAATTGCCAAGATGTGCCCTAGAAGGCACTCAACTCTTTCTCCAAGTCCCTACCCTAGGAGAGGGTCCAAAATTGAAGTAAAAACTTTAGGAGCTCTTCCTCTATCAAATGCTAGCCGAAAACCAGCAACATCACTTTCCTTGAAGCCCTTAGGAACCACCAATTGAAGAGTTTTCATTCTTCAATTTGAACAAGGGTTTCGTCCTCCTTGTATGCAACACCAAAGGATTTTTGCCCTCTAGTGGAATAGAATTGAGCAATCAGCCCAAAAACTAAGCAGGTATATTTTTATGACAAGATAGATGCCCAAAATGAGTCCAAGTGACCCCTTTTATATCCTTTTGGCGGCGCCTAAATCAATTAGGGAGTCTTCCCCCATAACTGACATCATAAGGATGTTTGATTTCAAACTTATCATGGCTATTCACCTCTTCAACCCAACAGACCTGACTTACAAGAGAAACTATGAAAGAAGAATGCAAATGCTCACGAAAAGACTGAAAAACATGACAAACACTTCCCTTGTTCACTTCGTTCTTGCCCACAAGAAGTGGAATGGGCTAAAAGTTTCCAAAACAAACTAGTTTGAAAAAGGGGAAATTACAATCCTCCCTTCCCAAAATTGTTTCCCCACAAGCAATTGCAAGCTCTCATTCCCAAGTGTTATCATACAAGGGTGAGGGAAAATGTTGTAGTGCTTCCATAATCTAGATCTCATGTCTGTCAAATGAAGGAGCCTTTTCCCAAACAAACTCAAACACCTGCTGCCCCTTTATTCATTGAAGTCCTCTTCATCTTTAACTTCAAAAACAGCAGTAACAACTTCCTTTGCATACTTAGTTGTATAAAAAACCTTCCAAATAGTTGCAATCTCAGTCAAAGGGCAAGAAATTGATGAATAATCAGCAGCTTGACAAGTTAATCCATGTCCCAATGTGGCATGCTCGTTATTCATTCCATCCTTGTCAACTACGGTGGAAGAACACTCCATATTCCCAAACACAATTGCAACTGAAATTAGGTGAGGGTTGCTAGAAATGATGACAACAACATTAATGACGTCAGTTTGGCTCATGGCTGCCATAAAAACACTTCCTCACTTGGAGTAGATAACACCTCATTCCCCAACTCTAGATTGCACTCTTCACTCAACATCAAACTCAGAAAGGCAAATTCAAACTGATCCAAAGTCAGGCACCTAGAGTTACCTTGCTGAAGTGACCTTCTTGGCTGCCCAATAGGTAGTCTAGGCTACCCTCTTCACGTTGTCCTAGGTTGGGTGTTACCTTCCTCAAAGCCTTTGTGTTTCACTCCCAATCCAAGTATTGGAGGGACTCTATTTTTATGAAAAATGAAACATTTTGCAATCACAAACTTGCCATCCTCCATTATGGCATCTTCATCTTCAGTTGCAGTCCCCTACTCTTCACCATATGCTCAGGTGCATAACAAGTTCGGCTGCTCTTTCTTCTTTATTCTTGTTCCTACACAAAGAACAAACACATTAAAAGAAACATGAGCTTCCAATATCAATTCTTTGTGCCTCGTTGGTATGGAATCTAGCTCTCTTCCATGACTTGGAGTCTCGTCGTGATTTTCTTTCGAGTGATGGAATCCCAAAAATCCAACCATGTTGTCCCAAACACAGATGTATCTATGCATTTTGTCCCCCAAAATCAGAGGGATAGTGGTTGAGATCCTTCTTATGACAGTTAAAAACACCTTAACAATGATAGAAGACTGAAAAACTTTCAACCTCATGGCTGGATACCCATCTCTGGCTGTCAAAAAAAGGATAGGGAGCTGAAACAATTGTGGACAGAAAATTAAAAAAAAGTACAGAAGCTGTCATAATAATTATCGTGGCCTTCAAAAGACGCTTCCCAGCTGCCCCCAACTAATCTCTTCAAAATTTCATCTGGATCAGAACTTATGAGTGCTGGTATGTAAGTATAACAGTCATACTTTGCCCGGAATTTCTTCCTAAACAATACCAAATATGTCGGAACATTGGCCTTAATTGATCTCAATGAGTGAACCCTCTTACAAACAATTTTAAATGAAAAGAATACCTTCAAACCTGCCCCTTTGTTGTTGTCCAAAGAAGGTATGCACAGCCAAACAAATGAAATTGGGGGGAACATCCCATCATGGCTGTAGCATTGCATTTCATTATTCAAATTCAAAGTTGTAATGACCAACAAACACTTTGTGACAGTTACCTTTACCTTGTCAATCACTAGAAGAAGAGCACATCTTCCTTTTGATCGAAATCCACTTGGTGGCTGCAAATAAAATATGGAACCAACTGGACTTGTTAGTAATAACAGCCATAAGATTTGAATAGCTCCCATAATGATTCGGTGGTCAAAATTCACATTGCCCAAACTCATCTCAGTCATGTTAGAAAGAAGACTTACACCACAAAGCTCCCATGGAATCCATATCTCATTAGGCATTCTTGCTAGGCGTGTTTTAGAGAACCAATCCCAAACAATAGTATGATACCTTACTTCACCTTGGTTCATGAAAACTGAATTATTGCATAACCTTGTAGCAATTTGAATTTATATTCCATGCAGCTGAATCTATATTCTCAGTAGATGAGTTATTGATAACCTTCACAGACAGCCAAAAGTGGCAATATTGCAAGTAACTTGAGTCCCACAAAACCATAGCAAGCTGATTCATACAATCTTGGAGATAACATTTAGTTTGTTTACCATCTTTACATCTTAAGCATTCAACTAGAATTATCTTCTTTTGGCCATTCCCTACGATCTTGTCTTCATGTGTGTTACTTATTCCCCAAGAATGTTCTATTAACCGAGAACATTGATCCTTCACCATGTGGTTAGAATGGACAACAAACCCTCTATGATTGCTCATAAGTTTCCTTTCAATCCAAGTGCAAGAAATGATATTTACCTTGATCCTCTGAAGACCACCCATGCCAAAGCAATTTTGGCCTTGAATAGACGAAACAACATGCCCATAGTTGTCTCTAACATGCTTCTTAATGTATTTCCCAAGGTGATAAAAATATGGCAAGGAATTGGAAATATGATCATTACTATCATACCTTAGGTTGTCCTTAACATGTTCGCCTCCCTTTATTGAATGAAGCTTGGTTGAGATCTCTTCATATTTAATTAGTGAAGCTCTTCCCACCTTGAATTCATCCCTATTTTGTTGGCACATGCATGGAGCCTCTTCATGGTTCTTTGCAAAGTCGCATACTGATCCATAGGGATCCAAAATGACTCTACTTTATCAAATTAGCCAACACGAAGAAGAAAAAAATGATACACGGAGGTTCTGTCTATTTAGTGATAGGACCGCCGCCCTGCACAAAACCGCCGCCCCACCAGGGTGGCGGTCCTAGCTCTTGCGGATAGAAAATAAAATATGATGCGAACAGTCCCAGAATTCCAAAGGGTGTCCATGTCTCTTCTTCTGCATGACCTTTCCCATTCTCCAGTGCACGGGAGAACATGAGAAAGGCTATAAATGCATGTTATGGAAGAGAACAAAGGCATCGAAGCATGAAGCGAGTAAGAAGCTCTTAGTGTTGGAATTGTGATTTGTAGAAACAAGGAGTAATTGAGATAGAGCAAGCAAGTAAACTGGGAGGAAGTGTGAGATATTATCTACTTCTCTTTCATACTTATTGTAATTTATGTACTTATTATTGAATTAGCCAATAAAAGTGGGAAGAAAGAGCAATTTTCCCTTCCCGACTAGTTTTTCCTCTGGTCCTCTGGAGGTTTTCCAGGATAAAATTGTTGGTGTATGAGTCTATATTATTTCTCTTTCTACAAATTGTTGATTCTAAGCACAAATATAATTCATTCACTAGCTATTTCTGTTATTTTCTAATAGAAAGTAGAACAACAGCGATTAATTGTGATTCTGTGGATAATTCCAAAGTTGAAGAGTTTACAGATCATTTTGGTATCAGAGCTAACAATTATCCAGGACTGTGGTATTCGTTCTTGGATTTGTATGACAGTGACGAGATCTAAAGGCGAACAGGCTTTACCTTGCGATCCAGAAATTTCTACAAAGAAGTGGAAACAGAGAATTCGGGGACAAATGGAGGAAGAGAACTTGGTCCGTAGAATTGAGATGCTGGAGACCATGATGGATAAGGATGTTTAGAAGGCAAGAAGAGTTTGCTGATTTACAGAAGACAACTTCTATCAAACAAGACTCCATCGACTCAGTGGTTTGGGGCTTAACTGAAAAATTTGGCATAGGAAGGAGCCACCATGAGGAAAGTTATGGGGAAGAGCATGAAGAAGAGACTTCTAACACAAGAGAAAAGGTAAAATCCGATCATCTCCTTTTAAAGTTGAAACGAAAGTTGAAATTAAAAGCTTTGAAGGACAAGTAGATGCAGAGTTGCTTGATAAATGGTTAAAACAATTAGAAGTCTACTCTAGCGTTCATAATGTCACTGCGGCGTAGAGGATCACCTTTGCACGTCCCAAGATGGAGGGACATGCTCTGGTTTAGTGGGAAACCCATCTAGCCACTTGTGAAAAGAAGAAGTGTCCTATTGTGAAATCTTGGCAAGAATTTAAAGAATTTCTTAGAGCTAACTTCTATCATATTGGCCATAAGACTAACCAAATGATTAAATGGCAGTATTTTAGACAAGGCAATGGTCAAAGTGTGCAGGACTATACTACAGAGTTTCGGAGGCAAGCCATGTTGCTTAACATTGACTTGGAGGATGAGGATATTCTGACCAAATGCTTGGGAGGACTTCATACTCACCTTCGAAGAAAAGTCATCTCCACAAAGCCCAAAGATCTCAACGAAGCATGCATACAGGCGTACTACATAGATGATGAAAAGAAGCAAGGAGAAGCAGAGCCAAGGGTAAAGCAGTCAACAAATCAGCAGAAGAAAGAGTTTGGGCAAACAAGTAACAAGGGTAAGTGGAAAGGGAAAGGTAAACAAGCTGCCACTACTTTGAATACTTGTAAAGATCCGAATAATTTTTGCAAGAACTATGATATCGATCGTCATACTGACACTACATGTTGGAAGTTGCATCCGGAGTTACTTCAAGAAGTCCATGATAGTTGTGAAAACAGAAGGGGAGGTGGAAATCGAAGATGACTCTGATGTAGACGAGAGGCTTGGATGCACGGCCACCAACATGGACAGCTAAGAAGAGGAGATGAGTAGACTATTCCAGATCAAAATCCAAATCAAGAGAACTAAGGTAAATGCTTTCATTGATACCAGTTCTCAGTCTAACTTGATTTCTGAAGCAGTTGTAAAGAAGCTTGGTCTTGAGACTTACGAGCATCCACACCCTTATCCTTTGGGTTGGGTGAAGAAGGGTGTTGAAATTCAAGTAACAAGAAGATGTAAGGTCAAGTTTGGGATAAATTCCCAATATATTGATGTTTTTGAAGCTGACGTTATTCCACTTTATGCTTTTGATGTTTTATTCGAGAGTCCTTACTTGTATGTTAGGGATGTTATATTTATGAGGGAAAACCGGTACAGATGGGTCAATGATGTGATCAACTATAACATCCGGGCACACCAGCGTAAGACAAGGGTTACTATGGTAAGTGCTAACCAAGCAAAACAACTTATTCAGGCAAATTATAATCAGTTTTGTTTAATTTTATTAAAGGATAAACAAGATGGGGTAGAACTTGCAGAGATTTCTAACCAGGGAAAGCATGATTTGGATAGTATTATTCAGTCTTTTCACGAAGTATTTCAGACTCCTAGCGGGTTACCACCAAAACGGGAAGTAGAGCATGAGATTCAGCTATTGCCAAAATCCCCTCTACCGAACATCGGGTTGTATAGGCAATCCTTGCTTGAGAGTACTGAAGTAAAGAAACAACTTCAGGAACTAATAGACCAAGGGGTGATACGTCCGAGCACCTCACCATGCGGTTCGCCTATCGTGATGGTGCCAAAGAAGGATGGTTCTTGGAGAATGTGCATCGACTACCATGCTTTGAACAAGATCACCATAAAGAACAAATATCCACTTCCCCGCATAGATAATCTCTTGGACCAGCTTCAGCAAGCCAAATTTTTCACGAAGTTGGATCTCAAGTCAGGTTATCACCAAGTCAGAATGGAGTAGGATATATGGAAGATTGCCTTCAAGACAAAACAAGGTTTGTATGAATGGTTAGTACTTCCTTTTGGGTTATGCAATGCACCCGCTACATTTATGAGATTGATAAATGATGTATTGCGGGATTTCATAGATTCATGTGTCATTGTATATCTAGACGATATCTTAATTTTTAGTGCCACATGGGAATAACATCTAACTCATTTGCAGCAAGTCTTGCAAGTTCTCAGGGAGAAACAACTGCTTTGTAATATGAAAAAATGTGAATTTTCCAAATAGTCACTTGTCTATCTTGGGCACGTGGTTGGAGGAGGAGAGGTACAAGTGGATCCAAAGAAGGTGGAAGCCATCACTTTGCGGTTGGCCAGTATGTGCCAACAGGAGCCACAGAAACTAGGAGGAAATTTTGTGGGAGCAGTATAGTACATGCGGAAGTTCATTGGTCAGGCTTCTCCTACAATCGCAGCACCTCTAGACACAGTGGCCACAAAGAGTAAGAGTTTTGACTGGGGTAAGGAACAAGACAAATCCTTTGAGTTATTCAAAATGCAACTGATTAGTCATGCTCCATACTTGCTCTTCCTAATTTGCAGCAGCCTTTTGAAGTAGAGACAGATGCCAGTGATTATGCCATGGGCGCAGTGTTACGCTTCAAGGAGGAGAAACCCGTATGTTATCATTCTGAAACTTTCACTTCAGCAGTTAAAGGATATGTAGTATATGATAAGGAAATGTATGCACTAGTTCAGGGAATTAAAAAACGGAAGCATTATTTGTTGATAAAGAAACTATTGTGCACACTGACCACAAACCTCTCTAGGTATTTGCATAGCACAGTCTAAATTACAATAAGGCAAGGCACTACAAATGGATGGGGATGACATTCCTACAGTAGTTCCATCTGGTGTTAAATACATATTTGAAGGGTACTACAAATTTTAGTGAGTGAGACATGTTGTCTAGGCCACCCACACAGGAGAAGTTTTCCTATTTGGCCACTATCTCTCAGATCGAGCCCTTCCCGAAGGAAGCTTACGGAGAGGCATATGCCCAGGACAAAGACTTTGGGGTGACCATTTTAGCAGTTGCAGTCCCAAGGGGCTGAAAGGATAAGGATTGAAGATTTTTATCTCAAAGACAGGTTGCTCTACCATGGGGGAAGCTTTGCGTGACCAAGAGAAGAGCGAATTCCCATTCCCCATGAGGGAAGCACATACCTCGAAAGTAGTGGGACATTTCGGTGTTGGTATATACCCTAGCCCACTTGCAAAGGTACGTGTATTTGGCCCAATATGCAAGAATAAATATCAGAAATTTATACGGGGATGTAAACTTTGTTGTGATTATTTTAATCCTAAGACTAGGAAGGAAGGTTTGTATATGCCTTTGCCAGTACCTATTCGTCCGTGGGAGGACATTTCTATGGATTTTGTAGGAGGATTACCTATGTCTCAACATGGCCATGATCTATCTCTATGTTGTTGTTGATAGATTGTAAGATGTGTATTCTTATGGCATGTGCACAAGACATTAAAAGTACATGAGGCGGCAGATCTTATTCTTTTTGACTCCAAATCACATTTGCAAAAGCCTAAATAGAACTTTCTCAAAAGCCAACTTTGCCTACATTTCTGAAATTTAGGGCCTATTTCATTTCCTAAGAGGGGCAGCTCTCAGAGTTTTGAAATACCTCAAGAAATATTTGAGCTTGGAGCAAATTTGATGTTTCCATCAGAGGATTCCAATAGCTTTTTGATGCACTATTTGTGTGCTTCCTAACTCCTTCTGGAACTACCATAATCAACCGGAGAAGGAGATGTAGTAGAATATCACTGTTGAGGACATTCAATTCCCTGCACCTTGAAGCAATCTTGCACAAGTTTTCCTGAACAGATTAACTTTCAAACTTCTTACACACCTTAAATATCCATTGCAACATCACCCTCATGATGCTTTTTTCCTGTTCAAGTCAATGATGGGTAATAATAAGGAATGGCCAAAAATCGGTGGACCTTTGAGATTTATCCGAAAGAAGTTTTTATTATCGAGTCACAAGAATTTGTCAAGCATTTAGAGTAATCATCCCTACACAGGAAAAAAAGTGTTAAAACTTGTTAAGGCCTTCCTCTAAGTCGGGGTGATGGTGATACAAGGGCAATACGGCCAAAGAAAGGATTCATAGAAGATAGAAAACATGATTTTCATCCATGGGCTTAGTTGTCATGCTCAAAGTTTCAATTTTTCATGTCAGTCATTTTGCATGAGAAAAGCCTCAGGGTATGCAGACCATTATGACTATTACACTTCTTGAATGAGAGTGATGATAGATTTCACAACACTTGCGTTAAGTCCAAAATACTGTGATGGCTTGGTTTTTTCTTAAGAAGTACTCACCAGTTGCGAGTGCACTGGCTAAAAGTGTTATTGGATCATTGTAAAAAATGAGAAACCATACTTAACTCAAAAATGATAGCAAAATTGCAAAGAATCCACTCAGGAAAGAGGTTTAAAGAACCTTGGGAGCCAATACCACAGGCTTGTCTAGGAAAAGGATTGGATTGCTCTTAAATGTAAGAACCAATCAAGATTTAGATACGTAGAACCTCCAAAGGTCAAGGAATAAATTGTGTTAGTGGAGCATGAGAAAGAAGAAAAATAAAGTTGCAAGAAACTATAAAGGAAGCAAACCATGGAGGAACATGCACCATTCTTTGAATCGTTCCAAACATTTGAGCTCCTTCCAGTTGGAGTCTAATGATTTATGGAGATAATGATGATCATAATTCAAATTTTGTGTTTCATCCTATGATCATGCAAAATTCATGTTCTCATGAAAATCAAGCTAAAAGAGGTGATAGAGTAAGGGATATAATGTGCAATATGGAGCATTGTGGACTCTTTGATTCAAGAAAGTGTTTGAAACATTGTAATAAGATTCACAAATCATTTAAAGAGTACAACATTAAGAATAATAGGCTTCTCATTTCTCTCAAATACCTTTAAGTAGTCTTGCACAGTCATTTACTAATATGGTGGAGAGCATGCAAACAATTTCATCTTTTTGGTAAAAGCAAGTAGTCTTTATGTTGATATTGCAACATGTTCAATCCAATAAGAGACATTTGGTTATCAATAATAGAATGTTCCCAGGATTATCAATTAGATAAGAGGTTTGGGAATATGACATAGAGTTTGGAACATTGGTTGTACAAGCATGCCATTATTACTCCCCATTTCTTAATTGAATGATTCTGAGATCCAGCCACATTAGGATTTATGTTTGCGAGTTATGTGCACAGAGACAATTTTTATGTCTTGTAACATTTACACATTTATTCTGGGTCATGCCATTCAACTTAATTTAGATAAAGGAGTCAGCCACTGATCAAACATCTATTGGTTGAAGGAATAATATATTGAAGGGTCAGTTGAATTTCAATTTTAGAAATAGTCTGTTGAGCAATCATTTTCATCATAGTTAAACCATCAATAGAGAATTTTTCTAAGGCAATATGTAAAATTGATGAAACATACCATTGTAGAGCAACAGGGTTTGGTTGTAAAAGAATTTAGGTGTGAGTTGTGATCACAAAGATTCCATCTTTGGGCCCCTGTGCCCTAATGACCTATGCAGGTGGAAGATAAAGGAATCTTGAGGTTTCTAGTTTTCCTCATATCACACTAACTACTTTGAGGACATCTTTGAGCTTATGCACATATGATAGAAATGTTAAGGAGAGGTTCACAGATAGCAGCACCCTTAACCAAATTCATGAGAAAGAAAGGAGGTTAATGAACATGGAGGGGTCAGTAACTCAAAAGCTTTTGATAAGCTTGATAATTCAGGTTATTCAGCTCATAAAACACCAAAGGTATTTTCCATTTCAGATAAATGATCTTGCAACTATTTGTCAATTAATAGTGGTTTTCCACTTCGATGCGAAAAGGGCAACTCCATTAAACAATAAGATCAAATGCTTGAATGAATGATAAAATACTTTCTCTACAATGACTCTAAATATTGCCATTCATATGTTATGGACCATCACTAAGGCTGACCTTTCAGAGAAAGTATCTAGACATAATAAAATGATATGGTTGAGCCATAAACTACCATGCCTAATGAAGTAATAGGTTAAGGGCGTAGCAACTTGCCCTTGCCCTGATCAACAACCAAAGGTCCTCAACGTAATACCATTAGGATTTTGATATAGAAAACCTGTAAATGTAGTTGGTCGCATCCTCTATGCTCAGAATCCCACTCTTTGTTTTGTCCTTATGAATGTCCATGGTTCTGTATCATAGTACAATGTTTCAATTAGAAAACGTTCTTGGCTCCAACAATTAAGATTCTTCCGAAATCATGAAGGATGAGGTATTGTCCCCTTTGTCATCATAATTAATTAATGTCAAGTCGACTATCTCCAGGCAAAACTCCCCTTGGAATACAAGGGATGTATTTGGGGAAAATTGACTATCAACTCTGTGCTTATTAAGATTAATACTTTAATTTATCTTAGGAATCGATTTAATTAAGAGCAAATAATTTATTCTAAATTTATTGTCCTTATTTCTTGGCTTCAGGGCATGAATCAATTGTAAGGCTGCAAGTCTATTCCTACAATGTTTATAAGTCACCAATTTCAAATGTCCTTCACTATGCATTTAGATTCGATTATTTTTTAGAGGGAATTAATATTTTGAAATGCCAAATTTTCCTTCAAACTAGGCCAAGAACCTGTTGTTGAAATTGTTCTCTCCAACATCCCTAGAGATTGCACACCAAGGAATTGGAGTGAAAGCATGGTGGATAGATTCATATTGCTAAAAATCTCATAAAAGGTAAAAAGAGTGTTATCCACCATAAATGCATGTGGTAGGTTTGATAACCACTTTCAAGCTTATCATGCTTGAAAAGGGAATGTAGATGCCCATTAAGATCACAAACCACTTCCGTTATTCAGTTTGCACTAACACCACCATTATTGTGAGCTAGTGTGAGTACCTTCTGTTGGCTAGATTTTCTACATAGCACAAAACCTAGGCAGTCATGAGATAAATCTCCCTCATTTAACTGGTGAGGCTCCCGTGTCAGATTTGTCAATTAAAATATGTTAATATCTATATGGGGTTTTACTTTAACTACTCAGTTCATGAACCATAACTGAACAGTTCTACAGCAAGTAAGCAGCTGTTTAAGAAAGGAAATATTTATAGAAGAAAGAAAGGAAATTATATAAACACAGAGAAGAAATGGGGAAGATGTGCATCCCAATCAATAGATAGCAGAGTTGATTGCATGCACATAGAAGAAACCAATAGATATAAACACAGAATTGTAAGCAAAGGCAGCTCTAGATCTAGATCTAAAATAACACAAAGTCTATTAAGAGATCTAAGATAAAAAGCAAGAAACACAATACACCGTGACACAAAGTTCTCCAGAAATCTGCTCCTATATATTCCTTTGCTTCAAGTGGCTCTCAAGGGTTTCAGCACAAAGTCTAGAACACAAGGTTGCTGCTTACAAATTCTGATCATTAACCCGGAGGTTCTTCTCCTACTTATAGAATGTAGGAGGGAAAGTACAAATGGGAAACTCTAACTGAACTGAAACATAAACAACAAGTAAAGATGACATTTGGCAATCATCCTCCACTAACTTCTCCTTAAGTGACACATGTATCACTTAACTAATAGAATGTTCCACATGACTTTAAGTAATGGTTTCAAAACCAATAACTTAAAAGTTTTACAATTTCATCCGGGAACGTGGAAAATAGAAGAAGAAAGAATAGAAGAAGTCAAGCCAGCTGTAACATTTATGTCTTCTTTTTGTTCTGATATTGGATATACTTGTCAAACATGTAATTCAATATCTTCCCATCTATTTTAGCCACTGCTTCCTTCTCTGTCCTGAATTGCAGCAATCCTTCATTCAACACTTTGATGCACGCTTCCACATCTTCCAAGCTCCCAAACCTCGCAATATCCACCTGCAGCGCCACCAGTCTGCTAATGGAATTCATCGTGAAAGGCTTAGTAGCTTTATCAATTCTCTTTTGTACCATCAGAAGAGACCCTTCCAGGGAATTAGGCACCTTGGTTGGAATGATCCGTACGTATGAAGTAACACCTCCGACCACTCCTCCTCAGTGAAAGCAATGATACTGTCTGGTAAGGATGATGTCCTACTCTCAAGTGCCTGCATCCTCTTCAGCAAAACTCTGTAGATCTCCAAACGGAAAGATACTGCAAACTCCAGCTGCTTCCCCTTCTCAACTGATCCGTCTGGTACAATCTGCTCTGCAACCAATACATCTCCCGACAGCTTGTTGATTTCGGCCAAAGTACTCAGGTTACTCTCAGCAACTGTGTTCATGTCTACTATGCTTGTCACCAGTTGCTTCAGTTGATTTGCTGCATCATTCATAACCTTTAGGCGGGCTGGCACCTCTCCAAGTTGTACAGAAGCTTGACGAATAATCAGGTTCTTCCATTCGTCAATAGCTTTCACTTGATTGCTTGCATCCTCCATTTCCTGCATAAGATGATCACTCACCTGCTCTGAAATGGGCTGAATGGAAGGTTTAGCAACCTTGGCTATGATCTCACACAACTGAGATACCTGCTTCTGAAGCTCTTCTTTCTCCGCCTTTTCACTGTCAAGCCTAAGGAATAGAGCATCTATCAATGTCTGCGTGTCCTGCTTCAATCCTTCTAGTGGTGGCTTGACCGAGGGGTACTCTGGTTACTGTTACATCTTCTGCCGTGAGCTCATCCTCCTTTCCTTCCGCCGGAACTGACATCTAAGCAAACTTCTTGTTCCCGACTCCTCGATGATCAACCTTGAAGTTACCTTAGCAACTTTAGGTCTTCTGTCTTTTCCGCCTAGACTCCTGGAGTAGCTGCAAGTCGTGTTCCTCCAAGTTCATCTCCACTCTCGCTTCTGGAACCAACTGCGAAGCCAACCATTCCGAGAAGTTACTTCTCAGAGAATGAGAAGTCGCTGAGTGCACTACTATCTCCCGCTCTGTTTCCTCTCCATCAGAAAGTGCCACAGTGTTATGACTGCCATCCTCTGAATCATCCAAGGACAAAGCTCTTTCGAACTCTGCCATCTGCAGCTTCAACATCTCTTCTGGAACAGGTGATGAATGGAGTGGCTGAGGAGAGAAGATGAATGTCGCCGGATTCAGTGGAGGCATGGAAGTGTTGCTGCTGCAGTGCAACAGTTGGTGAAGTACTGGGTGCTGGAGAAGCCGGAACTAAAGTCATGGCTCGTAGAAGTGATCTTCTCCTTTGATTGAGATCTTCTGTGTACTTTCAACTTCTCAGACCTTCTGCTGCTTTCTCCTCCGTGCTTCCGCTTGAGAGAATCTCCTGCGCCAAAGTTGCCCGTGATTTGATTCATCAATGCTTCATCAAGGCAATATCCCTTCGTCAGCAACCAGTTTGAAGTATTCACCAAAACAGCTCCAGATCTTTCTTCAATTGTATGGCAGCCTCCTACGTTATCTGAAGTATGGCTCTATCTCCTCCCATTTGATGGTAAGTGTCAAGTACCACATTCCCATCATCTTTAAGATCCGCAGGTATCCGCGCTAGTCCAAAGTTAAACACTTGCCGTGCTGATAGCCTGCTGAAATCCTTCTTTCTAACCTCGTACTCACTTTTGCACTTCATCCAGAAATCCTCTAATGAAGGCACATGTGCGTACTCCTGGGAGATCGTCTTCCTGGCTACTCCAAATGGATCGAAGTTCAGCCGTGCCGGGAAGAACTCTTGCTCATACTCGGATAACATCTGCGCTCCATCCCTCGAGCTCTATGAATGCTCTGGCAGCTATAATGTCCCACAATGATTGGGAAGAAGCCCGTAGACTTGTGTCGTTTCGACTGAAGGTCGTGTATCTCCACAAGTTGCCTGCTCAGCTCCATGGTGATCAATCTATCATTCGGATATCTGGGCATCTTTATTGGTTCTCCAGAAAAGCCAGTAACCCTGAGGTATGTGAAATCTGCAAATTGAATGAATAGACTGCCAATCTTGGATACGGCTTCCCACGCTTCCTTGCTTACCCTGTTGGCCTTCAAGTCCTTGTCTAGCCTGCAATGAAATCGTAGAAGAATCCATCATTGACCACTTTGAAATCTTTCTTGCACGTAGGTACAGTAAGCTGTGGGTAGCACTCGAAAATGGGGTCCTTAGAAAGAACACCACATCTATCCAGCTTGGAAAAGATGCCTTGTGAAGCTGCAGCATATACCAAGTAGGAAGTCATTTTGAAGCTGAAAGTACGCTTCACGTTCCGGAGTTGCTCACCAATGTTGTTGCTAATAATTTTTGACCAATTGATTATGGAATCAACCTTGTTGACTTCAATGGTCCTGATGAAAGCATACATCCATGTACGGAAAGTGTAAGCATTCGCCTCGCCATTAATCTTCCTGCATAACAATTTGACACATCATCTACCTCCTGCACCAAATTGGACTGCGGAAGAGTTCTTGGGAACTTTGAAGGAGATCTAGGCTTCTTCATGTATCTGCTATTCATTATGCTCACGCAGTCAACTCTATGCTTCTCCCACCTGCTGCCGGCATCCTGAATGCTAATGGAAGTCACCACCTTTCGCACCAGAATCTTTAAACAATAATTGATGAACTCTGCATCCAATCGAATTATTGTTTTCCCCGTAGCATCTCGCACTGATCTGGATGAAGGATGGTAAGATCTAGCACACTCCATAACAAACTCTGGCAACTGGGCTGTGTATGGAAAGGCTGCAGCTCGAATAATTCCACTGCTTTTAACCGCACGCATGAGTGAAGTCTTTCCCGCTCTGGATCTATCAATCAATTCGGAAAGAGGTTCCGGACCTAGATCTGTGTCTCCTATGTCTGCAAGTTTGGAAGTGATGCATGACTCCGTTGTGCTTTCTTTTTCATCCCCTTTGCCATGGCTTTGTCTATCTTCGTCTGAATAATTCTTTTTCTTCTTATTTGGCCGGATTTCTTCAATACTGGTGCAGATCTGGATAATTCTTCAGATTCGGAGGATATATTCAATGTATTGGACATTGATTAAAACTCCTTTTCTTTTGTAAAGCACCTGTAATGAATTCCTGCAATTAATTCAGACAAAGATGGCCACCGGAGCATGAATAGTGAATTTAAATTATAAAAATCTGCATAATTTCAAGCCTGCTGCCCCAAAAATTGATGTTTTATTTGCATGCAAAGAGAGCATGAATTTTTCCAACTTCACCTGAGCACCTGTATCACTTATGCAAACAAATTATGCAAACACAAATCAACCTCCTTCAATGTATGCACCAAAATTGGAAGCTTTTAGCCTTGATTTGATCTTCTTTTGAGCAAAATCCTCTTCAATATGGGGCACACTTTTCCTCTGGGCTGCACTTCTTCACCTGTGAATTAATTAATTCACCCTTATGGCAGCCCATGCTTATATAACCCTCATAATTCTATAATTAATAATTGCCCTTGCTATTCCTGGCAATTAATTAATTAAAAATCATGCTCTTCTCTTTAACTGAGTGTGCTAACATTGCATGATTAAGGACAGCCATGCATTAAATTAAATTTAATCAATTTAATCATCCACTCTTCAAGTTCACTTAAGCTTCACAGTGTGCTTTGACCATAGCCACTGAAAATAGAATTTAATTTAATCAATTAATGCTTCAAAAAGCATTAAATATATATACCAAAAGGGGCGCACTTTTTGTCATGAAGGGGGGCAACCTTTAAATAAATTAAATTTAATCAATTTTAGACCATCTATTTCCAATCTCTTTTATTCCCCTTTACTTTGTTGACTTTCTTTCATGCTTGGGCGCCAATTTTGGGAGAAGAATTAATTAATTAAATCACTTTAAAGGCTGGCATGTTCTCTTTAAAGGGGGCGCACTTTTTAGCATAATAGAATTCTATTTTTAAGAATTTATGGCAATGGAAATTTTTACCTTGCAAGGCAGCCCCGGAAATCCTATGTTGCCAGGAAACGGAAACGGAAACGGGTACGAAACGCGGAAACGGCAATTTTCAAAAAACCTTGGATACGAAACGTCGATGGAAACGTCCGTACAATATATTATTAAAAAAATAAAATATATATATATATATATGCATAATACTCATTTTATAATTGTAAATTTGTAGACCATAAGAGATAATTGATAAAGCACTCAAAATATTTTGTATTCATTGAAATTTGAACTTCTAAAGAGTCATAACTCATCATTCAACATACTTACAATTTCAATGATTCACATATACATGATAATAATCTAGATAAGTTAGACGTTTTATAAAAAAAAATTTAAAAAAAAAAAAAAAAATTGAGAAACGTTTCGTACCCGTTTCGCGTTTCCGAAACGTTTCCAGGCAGAAACGTGGGCCCCTTAGGCGTTTCCTGGCTACATAGCGGAAATCCCATGATCCACTTAAGTGATTTGACTTTGACAATGGGATTATTTACCCTGCATGGCAGAAAATAAAATCTCATGATTTCACTTAAGTCACTTTTCTTTTATTTCACCATGGGAATTTTTACCCTGCAAGGCAGGAAATTAATTCTCGCCTGCCTACTAACTCATAATTTTCCCACTGCAACTTAAGTTACTTTTCCATCATGGAATAAAGTATCCTGCAAGGCAAGCAATAAAATCCCACCTACCTGCTGCTTCTATTTTTCCCATGATCCACTTAAATCCTTTGTTTTCCAAATATGCGTCTAACCCCGCAGGGGCCTTTTAGTGCACGACCTTCGCCATTTTCCAGTGAGCCGGACCTCTGACGCTGACTTCCTTCTGGCACAATGTGTGTATGTGATCTTCGAATACTCCAAGCTAAGAATCGGGCTAACCCGGAAAAGGAATTGATCCAGAGAAATTTCACAAAAAACGAAACGGAAAAACACAAAAACACAAAAAAATGCCAAAAGTCACAAATAAAGTCAAAAACTTATTCCTAGTTAAAACCCTTCTAGTATATAGGAATAATGATATGTTAGATCACAACAGGGTTAAAACGGAGCGCAAATTGCATCAAACAGGGCTCAAAATAATTAAATACAAATTTCTCGCAGACAAATCCTGACGACAGAATATAACAATTTTGGGCATCTGGGTGTTTGGCGAAAACGGCTAATATGGCTCTTTGGGAATACTTGACGCAATACAAGAACTTTCAGGCAATAAAAACACAAAACGACCCATTATTTTAAAAGTACGAAATTTTTTCGAATAGGGTAGTCGCAGATTTCAAGATGAAATCTGGGGACACCACCTTCCAAGCTTGCATTGAGTGATTATTACATAATATAATTATTCCATGTGTGGCGCGTTTTATTGGAAGGATATTTGCATGTGTTTAGAGCTCATTGAAGAATTTTATAGTGCTTTATGATCTGCTGCTACTGCTAATTTAATTCATGCCAAGTCGACTTGCATTAGAGGTATTTTTGGTATGTTTTAGTGGCTCTTGAAGTGGGTTTACAATCTGATCTGTTCTAGCATATTTTTCCAAATGTGGTGCATATGTTTTGATGATTTTTGGGCTCATAAATACTGCTGCAATTTATCTGGAGTGAATCGAATGGATTAGGGTATTTTGGTATCATATTTTGAAGTGCTTTTGATAGATCTACAAGCTGCTGTCATTAAACAATTATTTCAGATCTGTAGGATGATGTTTTTAGGGTTTGGAAGCAAGGAAAAGGGCTGATATTAATTTATGCATTTAATCCTAACCCTAGCGACTTGTATTCAGTTTTTGGGATCAGATTTGAGGTGGTTACAGTGTTCAGAAAATTCAAATTTATGGATCTTTGGAAAGCTAAAAATATTCACTTTCATTTGCACTTGATTTCATTGAAAAATACTGAGTATTGAAGAAGTTATGAATTTTCTAAGTTTTCAGTTGTTTGGGTGCAATTTAATTTATTCCACTGCTGCAATTAATTTCTAAATTAAGAAAGATTAATTTCCAGCTAGTTCTCCCATCTAACCCACCACCTCGGCTCACTCCAACCTCATTTGGGTTGTATTGAAGCTGACATTGGGTTATTTGAGGTCGAACTAGGAGGGTTTAGTCCTTCTAGCTTTGCTTGGATAAATTAATTTGCAGCTTTAGATAATATCCCAAAGGGGGATATTACAAATGACAAGTATATGCTAGCAACTGGACCTATTTTGTATAAGGATGGAATTTTTCCAACCCTTGAATCAAAGATGAAACAGAAAATGTGGAATATTTTGCATGATACACCCACGGTGGGACACTCTTGAGCCTACAATATTGGCAAATATATAAGAGAGAGATTCTCATGGAGGAGCTTTGAGGACCTCCAATATGTCAAGAAGTACATCACCCACCAACAGAATGAGGTAAAGCATGTCCTTCTCATAAACTTGTTTCAGCCTTTGCTTATTCCCAATCATGATTGTAAAAGTGTGTCCATGGACTTCAGTATTTCCAAGGTACATGATAAAGTTTGCATTTATTTTGTGGATTGGCTAAGTGAGTATGTACACTTATTTGCTATTTATGTGGAATTCAGAGCACATCGAGTGGCAGAGTTAATTTTTAGAGAGGAGTTTAAGTTGGATGGTTTACATGAAAATATTATCAGTAATAAGAATGGCAGATTTCATAACTTTCTTTAGGAATTGTTTTGCTTGTCTAGCACCAAGCTCACTTTTGGAATTAGTTATTACACACAAACAGGTGGACAAGTGGAGATAGTGAATTTGAGGATAGAAGGATACTTTAGGGAGCATTTTGATATGAGCCAACACAGAGATCATATTGCCCAAAGGTGTTTACACATTTTAATATGGGATCTAGGAGATATTTCCACACATAAGAAGGGTCAAAACTATGGTAAAAACCAAATTATTATTGCTGAATATAAGGAACTTGTAAATACTAACAGGGTTCAGTGGTTGCAGCTCACTAGTCATTCCTTGGAACTGAAATTTGCATTTGATAAAAAGTTTTCAACTGGAGGTCAGCAAGAAAAGTTGGAATTTTCCAATGGTTTTCAGGATGCAATTAAGGTGGAAAGCCTTGAACTTGAGAAACCAAAAGAAGAGCAAAATTTCTGGTACAAAGCTTTTGAAAGCCAAGTTAAGGTACAAACATATATTGATCAGATTTTTCAATTTTGGCCGAAGTTTCAAAATAAAATTATAGAAAATGATATAGTTTAAAAAAAACAGATGATCATAATATTATTGCACGAGGAAGTTTGGCAGAAGTGATTTCTGGTTTAGAGACTTCAATTTTCAATTATACCAGAGGGGTGAAGCGGAATCATAGTGAAGAGTTCTTGATATTGAATTGGGATCCTTGAATTTGCAGAGTAGTTCAGTCAAAAGGAACTTAAGAGTTTGATCAATCATTGCTTGAGGACAAGCAATTCTTGGGATGGGCGGACTGTCATGTCCCTTTTTTCAAATAAAGTATAGGGGACATGATAGTTAAGTGTCGAAAAAGTAACTTTATAAAAGAAACTCACGTTTTATAATTATAAAAAGTAACTTTTTGATAAAGTTTTATTATTATAAACGAATTTACTTTCGAAAAAGCAAGTCATAACGAAGGAATCGAAGTGAAAAGTTGTTTTTGGAGACCTTTCCTTGGGAAAAGCAAAAGTAAAGTTATAAAAGAGCGTTGAGGGGTCATTTGGACACATCTCTTTTACTCTCATCTATTTTGACATTGAAGGTTTGAGTTGTTGCTCCTACTTTTACATCTGAGGACAAAAACCCTTCGGTGTATTCAGATTTGTGGACAAAATCCTACTAATCTTCTACCGTAGTTCCAATCAGAAGCTACATTTGAGCTTACAATTAACAAATTTGCAAGATCATATCAGAATTATCAGCCACGAAACAATTTGGATCAAATTTCAAAGATTGGCAACTAGGGCATCATCTGCAGATCAGATTTTCAGAGTTTCTTCTGTTAGGATGGCCACCAATCAGATGATATTCGCTTAGGACAGTTTTTGCACAATTTTAGGGCTAGGCAAAATTGTAGGGAGGTGCAACAAATCCCCTAGGAGGCTAGTTCAATTGTGAGAAGGGTTATTTTTGGTGTTAGGGCTTACACAAGGCCTAAATCTACCCTAGGGCATCATTTCCATCCTTCCAATCTTCAGATTTTGTATCAAACAATCAGCTGTTTTTATCTTTCATTTTCAGCTGCAAAATAAATAAAAATAAATTCAGATCTTTGTTAAAAAATCATTTTCTTGTATATACATGTGCTTTGAGGGTTCCTTAAGGCTTTGAGCCTTCTGGGTATTGTTGCTTTGTGGTTACTGATGAATAAAGGAAGATTTCATATTGTTGTATTTTCATAATTTTTTCGTAAGGGTTTATTGAAGGAAAATTAGATTATTGCATTTTTTCACAAGGGTTTCAAGAAAAACCCAGAATTTTATAAATTTGTCCTAAAAGGGACGTTACAAGGGGATTCGACCCTATATCTCTTAACAATTTGTAATAACCCTTTTGAGGGTTTTTATTGAATATTCTATATGCAGATCTAAAAATGCAAATTGCAGCAAACTGTAGACAAAAACCAGCGACTTATACTAGCTTAAAAAGATATCAAAAACACCATGAAGCACATCCACACAACTCGCCACTATTTTATATATGATATTTGATATTTTTAGAAGCCAATATAGCCAACAAACACTAGAAACACACTGCTAGAAACGAAATACACACTGAAAATTGCAGCCACGAAATAATTATGAAGTATAGATATAGAAATCTCCAAAAATCATGCAACTCAACATTCCGGCCTTTAAAAATATGACCAATCTGATTACAAAACCAGTTTGCTCCAATTCTTTGCCTATGTCCTCAAACCCTACCCTAGGTAAGTCGTTCCACCCTAGAAAAATAGTATAACTATTGGAAATGCTAAAAAGATCTCCAAATCAGCTTCCTTCTTCAATGCCAAATGGTGATGAAGGGTTTTCGTCCTTCACCCAAGTCTAATTAAGGGTTTTCATCCTTCAAGAAGACCTCACATTAGGGTTTTCATCCCCAAGTGGCTAAGGAGCAACAAGCTCTCTTTGCCAAGTATAGAGAAAATACGCCAAGCTAGTGTGCAAATGATCTCTCCTTCTCCTTTTATAACTTCCCTTTGGCGCCAAAACTCATTTAGGCAAGGCCGACCTGTATAGAACAAAAGAAAACTAAAGAAAACATTATAATATTAGATAAAATATATTATAGAGTGCCCAAGAGTCTTCTCCTTCATTTCTTTTTCTTTTCCATGGAGAAGGGATGGCAAGAAGACCAGTTTCTAGCTCTTAGGTGGGAAAAAGGGACATTACACAATTGGACGCCTTTACTAAAAACCATAGTTGAAATACTTTGTGAGTACTCACCAAGTTGGCGATTGAGGGTTTATTGAAAGAAAATCAGATTATTGTATAAATTCTCCAAAATATTATACTCAACAAATGGAACAAAGACCAAGCAAAAGCACTCCAAAGTATATGCAAATTTGGAAATTCTATACAACTGCAATTAAATTTATGACAGCAGAATTACAGCTCATAACAATGGCTAGAAATGGAGATTCCAAACCCCAAAAATCTCATGAAAGTGTGCAATCAACCTCTAAAATTATGAGGAATATGAATATCAACTCCAAATGAAAAAATGTGCCCTATATGGCACCTAACTCTTCTAAGCAAGTCATTACCCTAGGAGAGGGGTTGTAAATCACTCTAGGATCAAACCCTAGCTGAGAAATCTGCAATATTAATCTCCTTGAAGTACTTTGGAAACCCCATAATGGAGAATCCCCAATAAATTGAAGATTTTTCGTTCTTCAATCAAGTAAGGAAGGTTTTCATTAGCTAGACCAAAAGATTTTCGCCCTTAAGTGGAAGTAATCGAGCAATCAGCCCAAAAACCATGCAAGTTATAATTTTTGACAAGAGATGATCATCAAATGAGCTAAGTGAACCTTCTTTGTACCTTTTTGTGGTGCCAAAAAATTAGAATGCCTCCAAACTAGGACCGACCTCATAAGGATAATTTTATTTTTCCTTTGGCTTTTCACCTTCTTAACCCAATTGACCTAACTCATGTAGAAAACTATTAAGAAGAATGCAAATGCTCATGAAAATAACTGAAAAATATGACAATTACTTCCCTTGTTCATTTCTTCTTGCCCACGGGAAGTGGAATGAGCTCAAAGTCTCCAAATCAAACTAGCTTGGAAAAGGGGACATTACAGAAACCCTTGCAAGCTCAAACACAAACTTGTGTGGCTGTCCCACTCTCAAAACCATGCAAATCTGATCCGCCTTAGCTGTGAATGATGCCCTAGTGCTGATAAATATGCCTCGAACCTTTGTAAATCTGATTGTAGCATAAGTGTGACCTTTGTATGAGATCACCAATGAAGATGAGAGGGTTTCTGTCCTCAAATCTAAGTGCTATTAAGGGATTTCGTCCTCAATAGACCAACATGGAGGGTTTCCGTCTCAATGGACGAGAGAGGAAGCAAAGTGTGCTCCAACTCCAAGAGACTAAATTACAAAACATGCATACCTTCTTCCAAGCCAAGTGACTCCTTGAAATAGCTAGAGGTGGCACTAAAAACCAAATAGAATCCTCCCAAATAGGACCGACCTCCTTGGAGACATAAGAGTTCCTATTTCTTTTATTTTTCAATTGGCTTTTCACCTTTTTCCTAGCCAACCTAACTATAATTGGAAATTTATTTAAAAATAATGCAAAGCTACCAAAAAACAACTGAAAATCATGACATCAACTTCCCTTGATATTTCCCTTTTAGCCCACGGGAAGTGGAATGGGCCCAAGGTCTTCAAAAAGAAATAGCATTGAGAAGGGGACTACATACATTTATACTAACTACTACAAACATCTTAAGTACCTCTATCTGAAAAATGCCGAGAAATATCAATCTCGAAGGGCTTATCTTGGATTTTTCACATACCATTTTGATTAACTTCATTAAATTTCTGAAATCTTTAGCCAATAGGAAACAAACAACATCAATCTAGCCACACCATTGTGTCAAGCTCAAAACTCCACTAAATGCCCAAGATGATGCAATTTTGGTCACCTACCCAAGCAAGAAGGGATGGTTGAAACCACTCTATGATGGCCCCAAGGAAAATGCACACCAAACAAAGAACACAACATCCCGCATTGAAATCGGTGAATAGGCCAAGACCAGCTACTCTGCAACAAGAGGGGAACTACACACAAAGCTTGAGAATATGAAACTTTGAATACCAACAACCCATTTGAATTATGGAGGCAGGGTACATAAGCACGTGAGGATTAAACATTATTATCCACAAAGAACGTAATCTTCAAAAATCAGAAAATAACAACAGGATAAGAGTACGTGATTGTGACAGTTATCAATATATCATTTATTTGGACTGAAACAAATACAAAGGAAGAAACACATAATGCTTTCTGTTCATTCTTTCCCTTTGAGGGTTAGATGAGAGAATACACAATGCAACTCCCTTTCAAGGGCTCTAGGGCAAGATCCTACAAGAGGGCGCCAAGCATTGCAAAATCATGCTCTCAGTCAGCATTAGGGATAAAAGGCTTTAAAGCCTTGCACAAAAGGACTCTGGAGAAATGGAGGAGGTTGAGACAAGTGTCTTGGCCTCATTGACTCTAGGAATAGCTAAACATTGAACAGTCAAACTAGAGCCCAGGGAAAAATAAACTGAGGGCCGGCCATTTGGCAAATTCTCATTAACTCTAGGGAAAGAAGCTTGGGGAACGAGAGAAATCAAGGAAAGCAAGTAAAAAGGTCCGACAATTGCAAAATTTTAATTGGGTGCCTTACATAAAACAAAACACACAGATTTAGATGCAAGAATATGAATCTTAAGCATGAATACCCAAGAAAAAATGAGAAAAGAAGGAACAGAAAACCTTTGAAGGAAAACAGCAGCACATAGTAGAAAAAAAAACTCCAACCCCATGAAGATTAAAAACAAGCACAAATCAAGAAATATTTGAATAGAAAAATCATAAACCAGAAATCATTCTTAGGAGATAATTACTCGTGCTAACTTATTCATTTGTTATCATTCAAATTTAATGGGGAGTGGTCCAAAATTTTAAAAAATTGGGTGTGTTGGTGACAGCAAAATCTATAGATTTCAGCAACATAAATTGTACCCCAGAATTAGCATTGAGTATTTGCTTTTGTTTGTGCTACTTAATGTACACCTGCTACAAGTTGGTTTCCCTCAGGAGTTGATTTTCACCTTTTTGAGGTCCTTATAGATTCCCAACTTGAGAAATTAATCCACACTTGAGGTAATAGTCTGTTGCCTTCTCTAAAACATACTCTAGTGGACTGTGTCATTGTTGATATGCATCCCCAAACTCAGTATATAGAACCGTTTTGCAATTTGTTGATATTTCCTTTCTTTTTCTGCCTTTTATTTGTGTGTAACAAAGTGGTGCTACTGTAATTTTCATTTCCTCCATTTTCTTCCCCTTGTGTGAGTCACCAATTGGAACCACAGCTAGTGTCTCCTTCCTTTCCTTTTAGTTTCTTCCCTTTGCAAATATTGACGACAGAACCCAAAGCATGAACAGTGAGACCTGAACAATAATGGAAACTCGTGCTCCCCTCTCTTTGGAGACAACCCCTATGGTTCTTGGAACATTCCTTGAAAAAGTTGGAAAATTTTGCATAAAATTATTACAAATGTGCCTTTAGCAACAATGTGGAAACATTACTTCCCTCTTATTAGAAGATTTCCTTTCAAGTTAGCTATGCTTGAAGTGTGTTCCTCATTATTTTCCCATTCTTTGGAAAAATTGCCTCTTCTTCTGGTGTTTCCTTATGTACTGAAGGTGCCTACTCTACACCTTCCCCATTGTTCTTGGCTTCCATATTCTTCTTCGGTTTTTATTTTCTTCTTTCCATTTATATAAGTGACGCTTGGGATGAATTTTCCAACACTTTTTATCCAAACACATATCAATATCCCAGTAGCTACAATTATCTTGGTAGAATTCTTCTTCATTTCCTTCCTTCCCTTGCCTTGCTCTTCAAAAGAGTTTGAAGGGCCCTTCATTTCGGAAAATTCTGATCCTTTCTTGATGAAATGCCTCCTTTGACACAAACCCACGATGGTTACTCTTCCCACAAAGTGGACATGATAAGGGGTCCCAAAACGGGTGAAATACATGAAATCTTCTTCTACAATGAAACCAAATAATGGAACATGGAGGATTTCCTAGAATAACGTCTTGTTTTAACCTATGCTTGTATTGTCCCTTTCTTGGATCTTTAAGAACTTGAACATACTAAGATGCTTCTTTGAATACTCATTTTCTGCTACCCACTCCTCCATCATTGGAAGGCTTTCCGCTTCTCAAGGGAGTTGCCTCGATTCTTTGGCTATTTTCTAAAGTCTGCTACTACCTCCTTTGTGAATATCATTTTTCCATGGGGTTTTGGTCTCATCTTTGGAAGACACACATAATTTGTTTGCCTAAGCTTACTCCAACTTCTATGGTTGCACTAAAATACCCAATACCCGCATATTCTGGCCTTTCTTCAACCTTAATGGGCTTTTTAATTCCTTAGCCATCCTTACCATGTCCTTGGACATTCTTACTGGTCCTTGGCCATTAATTCCCCTTGTGGGCTTCCAAAAGGGGGAGTCTCGCGCACCAAATTGGTGGATGGCTTGGATAGACCTAAAACAACAACCTTTACCTAAATGTTATATCCCAATTTTTTTTAAATTGGAGCCAATTCCTTTGGTTGCGGAATTCAAAACTATCAAATTATGGTTCAACTTGATATAAAAAATATTGAGGGGATTAGCAAGCTTTTCTCCATCATTGTTTGGGAAACTTGTATTGAGTCAGAATTTATTTCGACAGGAGATTCCTCTTTCCTCTTCACTTCTTCACAATCTTCTTGGAGTTTTGCGAACTCTTCCTCTTTTACAGTCAGCTCTTGTTGCAATCTTTACATGGGCTTAGGAAGCATTTTTTTCTAGCTGGCCCATGCTTTTGAATATGGTCTTACCCAAGGAAATGGTTTTTGTACATCTCCATCTACTCCATGACACCAATGAGGAACTTGTTTTGCTGCCAGATTCATTTTGAAACTCTTTATTCTTCTTTTCCAAACACCTAACCTTTTTTTGCAACTTTTAGTTCTCCTCTTAAACTGTTTGAATCTTCTAGTCACTCTTGGAGATTTCCTTCTTATTAACTATACCCATAGCTAGTTCGACTCAGCCCTCCACAAGACCTTGAACAGTAGTCAATCCAATCCGTAATTTCTAGCGTATGGCTTATACAAATCTTTAATGCTCTTTAATAGATTATGTTGCTGGTTTAGTGAACGATTTGTTGAAATTCAACATAGATATGCTGAAATTAGTGTTTGCCAGAGCTGTAGGCTGCCATATACATCCTCACAGTTGATTCCAATATGGTAATGGCCAAAATATGTAACTACAGTACTGACAATCAGAAGAATATACTTTCATGTACTGATGTGCATGCTCCCATATAAGAAATATATATAACTACAGCTGCTAATGTTAAACTCTACATTACAGAAGACTGAAATAATTGTATTTATAGCTATGTATACTCAAAATTACATGATCTATGCTATTGTAAATAACATGTGCATATCTCATCCCAAAGAATATTTGAATAACACATATCAGCAATAAACAATGCTGAAAACAATAAAAGAATGTACAAGATATAACAATGGCATCCACACGTATGGCACCATATTTAGTATTTACCATAGAGAAAACCCAATCTGAGGAAAACTCCAATATGGAAAAGGTAACTACATACAGTTTCCATAGCTATGGATATGTATATACATAGGATAAGATCTCTTGGAAGCATGACTTGTCGGGTTAACATGTATTTCCCTGTTTTTATGTCATGGAATCTTTGTATTCTAGGCCTGACACTTATGAGTGGACATGGTATGGTGACTCTGCTCTCCTACGGGTGCATAGGAGTCGAGAAGGTACATGTAATCTCATACTGTAAGCAACATCTAGTTAATCAGCACAAGCATGTGTCTGTAGGTTGGATGTATTTAATCAAATGTTAAGTGAAATGCGATTCTATTATTCTCTTCAACACGTATGTGACAATGAATTTAGGAATTGGCATACTAGGGGCATGAGATCTTAAAACTTACACTTAAACAATAAAATTATACTCAAATAGATTTATATTTCCATTGTGTTTTACACTAATTGTAAATATTAACGCGGTTCTAAAGTATGTGACAGTCTACCTGATCTGCCAGGTAGTAAGAGGTAATCATTTGGAAACAACTTTCCACCATAAAATTTCAGTTTCTTTAGGTAATTCATGCACTGCCAAAACTATGAGATATTTCAAGGAATTCACCAACAAACTTCTCGTATGGCGGTAAAAAACATATTATTTTCCAACAAGTAAATTGTTTTATAGATGTTCTCTAGTTTCAAATTTCATGCATAGAAAAAGTGAAAAACATAAGAGCTAATGATGAAGTAGCACACAATGCATGAACCATGAAAAAAAGAAAACCTCAATCATGGCCGCTTATTTCCAGCATGCTGAATATGAACTTCTCTGATTTAAGAACCCATTACAATCTCTATTGTTCCATAATATTATAAAAATCTTTATTTGCAATCTATATGGTATAAAAGGTAAACAACCAGATAATTTAGACATTTTAATATATACAAGATCCTCTAAAAGTGGTTTAGAATTTTTTATGTTTGCTAGCCATAAAAGCTTCAAAAGGCATCTGTATCTACTCAAACCTCTATCTATTTGGCATGAGAAAAGGTGAACTCTATAACAAGAAAACAATCAATCTTACAACATAGATAATTTTAAAATAGAAAGCAATAAATGACACAATAATTGGAGAACCATTATTACCTTGTTATTTTTATAACTATCACAGCAGAGTGAGAACTAGGATTACTCACTAGAAATGGCAGAAATGTTGAATGTGGCTGGTTTGTATTTCATAATAGGATCTGGATTCAAAGTCAGAGAGTGAACCTGCACAGAATATTTCTTCTTCGTTCCTACAATTAATCAACACACAAGACATGACATATTCAACCGTCCTGGTCAGAAACTCTTTTCAACACCATGATTGTTGTAAACATTGTCAAAAAAAAAATTTAATACGGGTAGAACCTAACAATAAAGACAGGACCCATTTTCCATAAATTTATTCAAAATGAATGGAAGGTAAAAGCATTTCAATCAACATAAAATTAAAAATACTCTTATCCATTTCCATCAGACTGAAAATACAACTCTTGCATTCCTAACAGCAGATGCCTAATCTCCTATAACGGCAATAGTATATTGAATCCCATACTAAGCTGGCCATCCGAGCATATCTAACATTAAGAAGAATTCTCCATTTCCATCACTGAAAAGGCAACTTGGTGAGACATAGGTGTTAAGATGGGTAAAACTTAATAACAAAAATATGACCCATTTGCCACATCTCTTTCTAGAATCAATGGAAATTAGAAGCATTCCCTGCAACATGTGTAAAAGTATTCTTATTCATTTCCACCACATTGAAAATGCAACCCTACTATTCCTAACAAAAGATGGATAACCTCCTATAGCTTCAATACGATAATCAATTCCCAGACTAAGTTCAGATCCTATCAAACATCCAGAAGAAGTAAAATCTTTCTCGTATTAAGGACTTCAACTAAGCAAGCAACAAGGAAATATCTTACCTATTCTACCAGTATGCCGGTAATAGGCAATATTGGTAGCACAATTATCATTATTTCTAGAATGGCCTGCCAGTCATTAATATGGAATTTGGGTTGTCCCCTTCTGCTGAATACATCTAACCTGACCCTCTAAGAGAAATTTTTCCAACAGACCCTTGTAACCAATTTTCCTATAAATTTCTGATGAGAATACACAAACTTTTAGCAGAGATCTAAAGATTAAAAGGGAAAAACACGTTAAACCTGAACAGGAAAAAATGTTAATGACCCATTTCACATAAAGTGACATGTAAGGCAACCATCATATTCAAAACAAATTCCAAATGCGAAATTCAAGAGAGCCCACTTACCAGTACCACACATCCAGAAGTTCACAGCATCAGACACCTGAAGAGATGAGCACATAACCAAAACCAGCAGAAGAACACAACAGGACACTTTCTTGCTCATCCCGCCAGAATTGACTGTAAATATCCAACCAAAATATGTGAAAGAACTGAAAACCAACTCTAAATCCATGATCCATGTGCAAGGGTTTAGGCTTACAAAAACAATGTATACATTCCATAAACTAATTCCAGACTACCCAGCTTTAAATTTGCTTTATTAAAAGAAAAAGGTACATTCGTCTAAGAATGATTTGACTAGCGTTTCCTGTAGTGAAAGAAATGAATTCTGCAAAATACCTGTATATACCATGAACTACTAAAATCTTTCTAATTACAATTTTGTTGAATTTAGACTTAATAAAGCAAAAAGGAAATAACAAAAAAAATGCATCCATCTAAGCGGAATTGAAAATCCAGAGTGAATTCAGATGAAAGTGGCTTCTGCAGAAGCATTCAAGCTTACCAAGCCAATGGTAAGAAAATGCCAGAAGCAATAAAAATCCAGACTGAATTCAGATGAAAGTGGCTTGTGCTTTCTTGACAAGGGTTTTCACCTGTTTTGTCACCTTTTTGATAGTCGAGGCTTACCAAATACGAAGATTTTTGTTCAAGTAAACTATATGATTGATAAGGTGCCAAATTTGCCTTTGGTATTATATCCGAGAAGGTTGATTATTCAATGTACTCATTTTAATTATTTTATGTGGAGTGATATGAAATGTAGTGAAACATATAATTAATTTACGTTACACAAATATGTCTTTCAAGTATAATAGTTAGCATTATTAAGACAAGAAAATATTGCATTATTCAATCTAAAAATGACAAAATAATATAGAGATGATTTACTTGGTTACAAAAATGCTACATGACCTACAAATGATTTGAAAATACTTTGTTAGGTGTTCGGGTCAAGAATAGAAGCTGACAAGTGGCCTAGAGATTGTCGGCAAGCGCAAACCCGTGCGGCAAATCAACATTGTCAAACCTTATCGATAATGTTAGCAAGAGGCTTAAGGGTATGTAATGTATGGTAGACCTTTGTCTCTATCTGTAACATGGTTTTGGATATTTAGGAGCTCTTTGATCTTATGTGATTATGTATGTTTATGTTCTTATTTGTCTAACCCTTAATTGTGTTTGAATGGCCACAAGGAACTCTTATGAGGGGGTTAGCATTTTGGGTAGGACAACATCACCATATCCCTGATGATATGATGAGTGGTGCCTACATACCAATACTCCAAAGAGGGATCAAACCACGTGTAATTTTCCCTCATGTTTGAATGTGTGAAAAATCATATGCATTAAAATAATTAACCTTCATTCAAACTTCGACATTTGGCATCATGCAATGTTAACATATTTGAATTCAATTTTGGCTTTATGGATTGCTCTAGGAATGCTCCATGAAGATTTCATATATGCTAATGTTCTTTGATAATGATCCTTAATGTAGTCAGACTACTTCAAGAGAGTGTGAGGTGACTTATAGGTAAAGAAGGTAAGTAATGACCTCATGAATGATTTATATATATGTGACTCTTTGTTAATTTCCCACCATAGTCAACACCATAAAACGTGTCTAGACGACTTAATGGAGATTGCCCAATTTGAAAACTAGTTGTTGAAGCTCTTGAACACTATCAAGAAAATGCAACCCCTATAGTAATTGACATTGTCTAGGTTTATCAATATTGTCTTGGAGTGAAAAACATGGATATGAGGCATGGAGAATGTATGTCTAGGATTTTGAAGGTGTTCCTGTATAGACTAAGCTCATCCTAAATAGATATGAATGGTAGCTAGAGGTGGCTAAGACGATGGAAAGGTAAATTGATAGGGGGAAGTTCACTCCATAGTTAACTTTATTTGAATTGTCCAAGTGTGTCAAATTATGTCAAAATTAATGTTGTCAAAGTGCCAAAGACAAAACTTAGGTGTCTACACCTAATATCAAAGTGTACAAAAATGTTAAAGATCAAGATGTTTCAATAAAACATTATGTATCGAGATGTTTCAAAAAAATTACAAATCGACATGTCTAAAAAACATTAAGGATCAAAATATGTATTCTTTGTTAAAGAAAAAAACTATTTGTGTTTCACGTTTATCTTAATTCTCCTATTAATGTGTACGTGTGGGTGGTGGGAGAGTTGCACAATAGAAATTATGAGAAAATCTATTAGAGATGGATGGTTACAAAGCTTTTATTTGCATTATAAATTTTATTTCTATCACAAATATTTGATTGTGTTATAATTGGGTTAATTCCACATTGTTAAGAATTGTGAGAATTGTGGACCCTCTCATAGGAATTCAAGCTTTCTTCCCTTCTTAGAGTTGGATTTGACCATAATCCAATTGTGCTCAACCTGCTTGAAAAATAGGTAAAAAACCATGCCCTTTTTAAATTTGAAAAAATGTGGGTGTCACATCCAAATCTCTATGATAGGATAAAAGAATGGTGGAGTATAAATATAAGAGGATCTATAATGTTCATTGTTGTTCAAAAGCTGAAAAATGTCAAAAGAAATGTCAGGAAATGGAACAAGGAGGTCTTTGGGAACATCTTTGAAAAAAAACAAATTAAAGAAGAGCTAGATGCTCTTGAGAAAAGAGTTGTGGATAAAGGCATGGATGCGGAAGATTATTATCTTGAAAAAGAGCTTATATATGCGAACTGCACATGATAAATGCTAGAGAGGAATCTTATTAGATGCAAAAATCACGTGCTCTTTGGCTAAAGAAAGGTGATAAGAACATTGATTTTTTTCACATGAAAAGCCCTTCACCACAGAGAACAACAATAGAATTTCAGAAATCACTACGAAGTATGGTAAATCTTGCAAGGAAATAGACATAAAGGTTATTAAAAATGAAGCTATCATGAACTCTATAAGGATCTATTAAATGGCGAATCCTCTCAAGATGAGGAAAAGTATTGACAAATTTATCTCTGACATCCCTTTTAACTGTGTTCCATAGGAGAATCTTTTCAAGAAGCTATTATAGGTAAAGTCCACAATGGAAGAACTTCAAAAAATGTTCTTCTCAATGGAAGGAGATAAATCTGCCAAACCCAGATGGATTTCTTGCTAGTTTTTTTAAGATATATTGGGAAATTTTTAAGAATGGATCTTCTTCATGCTCACCAATGAATTCTTGAGAACTGAGAAAATATTCTTAAGGAGACCAATAACATACTTTTATAGTGTTAATTCCCAAAAAGAAAGGGGCTAAGGATTTCAAAGACTTTCAGACCCATTAGTCTCTCAAATGTGTTCTACAAAATCATTCACTAAAACCATTGCCTTCTAGAATTCAACCTCTCCTTCCCCAAGCTCATCTCTTATCATCAACAGGTGGTTTTGTGAAAGGAAGATTTATTCAGGACAAAATTATTTTGGTTCATGAGGCAATTCACTCTGATGGATAAAAGTAATAAGGAAGGCATGATATGTTAAATTGAACATGAAAAAATCCTTCGAACGGGTCTTATGGGGATTCTTAGACAAATTTCTCTCAGAAATTTGAGTTTTGATGACCACTTCAGGAAAAATTATGCAGGACCTGCATATCTTCTCCTATGATTTTCCATTATCATCAATAGAACATCCTATTGGATTTTTTAGTAGCATCAAAGGCATCTCAACAGGGCGACCCTCTTTCCCCTCTCTTATTTATCCTCATGGTTGAGAGTCGCAATAGAAAATTGACTGCTGTTGTACATTCTAATTATACTTCAAAGGTTTCAAACCCATCCTCTAGATGCTCTTAAAGTTTGCAATCAGACACTTTGTTGATGACACAATTTTCTTCATGATGACTTCAATTGTGGAAGCTAGGAGATCCAAATATCTTCTTGATTTACTATGAAGAGGTTTCGAGCCAACTTATTAATTTCAAAAAAATCTCGGTCATCTTCCTCAATACTCTAGATCTATCAGAAAAATCAAGATTGATAAGATACTTGGATGCAATGCACCATAGAAGCTTCCCTTCCTTCCTATCTTGGCATGCCCCTTTTCATTGGTAAGGTTCACATGGAAGGTTTGGAACTCTCTTATTGAACAATTTTTAGAGGAAGCTTGCTGGGTTGGAAATGAGTGATTTTTCTTTCTGAAGAGGGGAAATGTTGGCTCGTATCAAGAGTAATATTCAAAACCTACCCATTTATATTATGTCTCTCTTTCAAAATCCCTAGTGTGATTATTGAAAAGATCAGAAAGGATTCAAAAGATATTTCTATGGTTGGAACTTGAGGAAAATAAAAGAATTCCTCTTGTCCCATGGGATAAGGTTTGTCTCCCTAAACAATGTGCAGTGAGCTTGGGATAAAAAAACATCAGATGGATGAACAAAGCCATGATCACAAAAATGGGTCTGGAGATTGATAAAAGAAGACCTCCCATGGATCATATATTATCATAAATAAATATCTTGACACTTGACTAAAAATATGGATTGGCTTTACTAAAGATGACATTCCCTTGGGCTCTGCCTTTTGGAATGCCATTTATTAAACTGCAGAAATATTATTACTTAAAGGCAACAGATGGAAGCTTGGAAATGGAAAAGATATTCAGTTCTGGACAAGATAAATAGATAGGTCACCTTTCCCTTAGCGTATGTGATGATGGATCTGATGTTCATGAGTACTTTATAGTTTAGATTGGAGAACCTAAAATAAGCAAGTTATATCAGTACATACAATGC
Organism: Taxus chinensis; assembly: GCA_019776745.2. Classification (NCBI taxonomy): domain Eukaryota; kingdom Viridiplantae; phylum Streptophyta; class Pinopsida; order Cupressales; family Taxaceae; genus Taxus; species Taxus chinensis. Next base: position 627,501,799 of record CM034154.1, on the reverse strand, counting down.
TTGGGTTCAACTTCAAGATTTTGCTATATCCTCTCATGTAACTTATCAACATATAAGGGAGATACAATAACATACTCAGCAACTCAACACATCTCCTCAGATGGAGAATCGGGGTGAAATTATTTGGGAGAATCACCTTTTAATGGCTCTTATTCGGTAAGATCTGGATATTTGGCTATCTCTATGAGTCCCAACCTTACCCAATTCTGATTGGAATAAAATTTGGATAAAGGAAATCACCCCCAAGATCAATCTTATTATTCTAGATTGTTATGTCATAATAGAGCCATAAATATAGACAATTGGATAAATAGGGGGACAACATTTTACCAACAGAGTGTATTCTTTGCAAAACTAGGCTGAAGAGACAACTAGACCATCTCTTCTTGCATTGTTATTTTTCCTTTTCAGTCTAAAAATTCTTCTTTAGCTTCATGGGTATTAAGTGGATCTTCCCAGATTCTATTGTGGCTAAGATTGGGAACAATGACACTATCCCATCTAAAAAATCAGTGGTTAATAAGTTATGGAGCGTTTCCTTCCCTCATATCATTTGGAAACCTATTAAAAACCCACAATGCAACTATTTTTGAAGACAAGAAGCCTTCAATTATGAGAATCACAAATGGGATGGTAGATGATATAAGATAGAATGTTTCTTAGTTTCATACCTCCCAAAAAGACACATCAGTTTGCAGAGAGGATAGACAAAATTCTTGAGAAATGGAGATCTAAATATGTTCTCAATCAATAAGGATCATATGAGACTATGTTGTCTCAAAGAGAACATATCAAGTGACATCATCCCACATCAAGATGGCTAAAATTGAACTATGATGGAGCCTCTAAAGGTAACTTGGGTAAGTCTATGTGGTGGGGAATGTATTAGAAATGAGAAAGGTCGAAAATTATTAGAATGTATGTTGGTCCCATGGGTATAAAATTCAAACCATTATGCTGAAGCTCTTGTCACTCTTTGGGGGATTAGGCTTACAAGTGATATTAATTGCTAGTAATATTATTGTGGAAGGGGATTCTTTAAACATTACCAATTGTTTAAAAGATAGAAATCATATAATTTGGATCAACCAAAAGTACTATGGATGAAGCTTCCCATATCCCTAACAACTTTCATAATTGTCTGATTCTAACACACCTATCGTGAGAGGAACAAACTAGCAGATGTTATGGAAAATATTGGGGTCAATCTCAGTAATTTGCAAGTATGGAGTGCGGAAGAGACTCCTCTGACAATTTCAATAAATATCATCAATAATGAACAGGCATAATTCACTTGTGAATCGGGTTCGGAAAGTGTGGCAGATTAAGCTCTTGCCTTTAAAATCCCTTTACTTTTCAATTGAAAACACAAAAGGTGATTTTAATTGTGCCTTATTCTTGGAATTTACTAATCAAGATGGGTGGGTAGCATTGTAGAGTTGATCTTGTTAAAATCAATGAATGGAAGAATAATGAGGATCTCTGGAGAATTATGGGTAGGTTAGGTTTCACCAATTTCATGGAAAGGGTCAAAGGCCATGACCTCCATTTATCCCTAGAATTTTTCAAAAACTGGAAGGAAATAAAAGTTTCCTATAAAGGTAAAGAATTTGACATTAATGAAGATGTCATAGCTGAGGTTATAGGTCTCCATAGAAAAGGTATGAATTTCTGCAAGAACAATATTTATATTGGGGCGGAAGAATAAATATTCCTAGAAGATGGCGAATCTTTCTGGGATTCTCTACCACCACCTTTCAACACCGTTGGGCTACTGGTGATGAAATTCATCACTCTAGAGGGCAGATTTTTGGTAATTTCAATCTATCCTCTTGTGTTTCTTAATCACTTTCGTAGAAAATTCTCTCTCAACTTTCCATTGTTCATTCTCCGCTCTATTGAGAATTTGGTGAATTTGGTGAAACGGGGCAAGAGAGTACATCCCTTACACCATGAAGTGATATTGTTTTTATATAAGTACTTTGACATTTCTATTCGTTATCCCTCTCCCTCGGGCATTTCACCTCATGTCATTCCCCCAGTTCCCCACACCTCCTCCTTTCTCCCCACCTCTACTACCCCTGACTTAGCTCTCCCTAAAAGCATCCACGAGATCCCTCCCTTGAAAAACCCTTCAAAATAAAAATTCCTAATTATTATGCTAAGGATGAGGTCCTTCCACCTCATCCCATCATGGGGGAGGGTGAAGCTATTCTGGGTCTACTCTCAATTGGAAAAAAAGGCCCCAAAACACTATTTGTTGAAGATTTAAAAGATAGAGTTGATCCTGATATCTAATTGGATAATATTAAAACTCTCAAGGGAAATATTGAAATTGACAGACTTGACAGCATTGATGGCATGGTTGACAAGAAGACAATCATGGATCTTAACAATCATGTCATTGAAATTGAGAAAGAAATGGGAAATTTAAGGGCCAAACACTTTGATATCCTCAGCATGAAAAATAGTACTATGGACTTACTTTCCGTCTTCATTTCTCAGTTTGAAGTTCAAAAAGGAAAGGATAAAACCAACAAAGGAACCAATTTTAGTGACAGCAAAAAGGGGTTTGGTAATGTAAAGAAGAGCTTCTAGAAGCTCATGAAATAATATTGTGTCTTTTCTTTCTCCTTGGTTTTTGCTAGGTGGTTTTTGTCTTTCTGCTGCGAAGTTACTGATATTGTGTTGATCTTCTACTGACTTCATGTTGTTTTTGGATTGTATGTTGATTAGATGTCTTTCTAGTCTTGTTTTCTATGTTTTGTATTGAATATCTAGGCATTGGCTTTTTTGTAATTGGGTAGGGTCCTAACCAAAAAACCTTTATCCTCGATAAAAAAAAAATTGTGAGATATTAATGGTGACATATAAGGTATCGTGTGCTCTTGTAGACACTTAATTTTGGTATGAAACTAGTTAATTTTTTATGTTGTCTGTATTTTTGTGTGTATTGATTGTTGGTCTATATTAGGATGTTATTGGCTTGTGTTATTTGCATTTTGGCATGTTTCCTTGTGTTTTGTATGTTTTTCAATTATTTCAACCTTGAATTATGAATAAAGTTAATTGCATTTTAATTATGTGTCTTTTAAAGTTTATTTTACCATAACTTTTTATCCCCCGCCTATGTTTTGGGTGCTTTGTACACCGTTCGAAAGATATTAAATGTACCTTCAAATTTTCTATTATAAATTTTTAGTGATTCTACATATATTTGTAACAATTTTTAAAATAATAAAACAAGTTTTTTTACACGATTTGTTTCTTCTTAATTTTATCATAACTTTTCATTTTGACCTTTTTTTAGAGATCTTTAAATCGTTAGAAATATATTGAAGAGACTTGCAACTTCATTACCATACACTTTTGACACGGAAACGTCAAAAGTGTATGGTAATGAAGTTGTAGGTCTTCTCAATATATTTCTAACGGTTTAAAGATCTCTCAAAACATAGGTCAAAGTGAAATGTTATGCCAAAATTACAAAAGATTCTTTTAACGAGTATTTTTTGTGTCAAAAGATTATTTTTATTACTTTGAAAATAGTTACAAATTTGTATAAAATCACAAAAATGTAAAATAGAAAAGTTGTAGGTCTATCTAATTTATTCCAACAGTGTAAAGAGCATCCAAAACGGAGCTCGAGATTAAAATTTAATGGTAAAATTACAAAATATTCCTCAAAAAGACTTAAAGGGCATATTGTTCTAATGCAAGTGACCTTATGTGCCTTGCAAATTTATTCTTTCTCTTATTGACTCTTTGTTCTTATATATTTGTATCTGTATACTCTCCTTCCTCTTGTTTTCTCTCTTCTCCTTGGTTTTCTCTCCCTTCCCTATGTTTTGTTTTTTGTTTTGAGATTTTTGACATAATCATAACAACACATTTATAGTTTACAAGAACCATACCACTATGGTTGTAGTCTATTTTTTGGGCGGGCCTTTTTTGACCCTTGTTTTAGGTCCTATTGTCCACAACACTTCCCCATTTCCTTCAAAATGGAGACCAACAATTTATTCCAGAAGTTTTTTTAAGTTATTGGGTTTTAAATTGCCATGTCTTAGTTTGGGACACAATATTATGCCTTTAGTCTATATTTAGGAATGTGAATGATTTGTTTGATTGTTGGGGAATCTTGTTCAAAGTATGAAAGAAGATTTATCTTTTAGGATTTTGCAAAAGTATTTTATTTATGTATGGTCCTAACCAAATTGTACAGTATTGAATGGGAGAAGGAAATGTACCAAATGAAGCTTGGAGCTAGTAAACTGATGTTTATATATTGATTGTGTGCATTGTATTCTCAAGATTTTTCAACATATTAGTGTAAAAGGATAAAAAAGCTAAACAATGGACCTCAGAAAATGCTAAGTAGGAATGGAGAAGTTCTATTTTGTACGGTCTTGTACTTGCTCTATTTGTGCTCCTATAAATTTATGGGTTGTTTGCCTTCCTCGATTCCCTCTGCACTTCAGCTCCAACTTTGTAGTTCACAATGTTAATGTTATAACCACATGACACACTAAACAACCCATTAGGGGAAACTCATAATTTCATCCTTCACCTATAGTCCATGTAGCTAAGCCAATCGCACCCTCTAATAAGTGTGACCTATTAGAACAACTTAATAATACTCATGGTAATATGTTTCTCTTAGAGCTCTGCCAAAAACCGTCGGTGTATAACGAAATTCTCCAAATCTACTTTAGGATCATTTACATTACCTACTAATACTCAACCGGATTATTTTTCTTCTCTCGTGGATAATTTTAAAACCCCTGAGCAGGTTGTTACCTTCAAAGCCATTGATATCCCTAGTCTCTCTGATTTTGATACCTACCCACCTATTTTCATCATTGTAAGTGTTCAACATTTTCTTAGTCTTGATTGATCATGGCCTTGGTTTCAATATCTATCCTAAGTCTCTTATATTGTAAATGGTCCTTTCTCCTAGTATGATCGATACTATTTTTACTACCAGTCGTGGTTTCAATAATGCTACCTACGCCACATTATTGTTGGTGTAAACACGTTTACACTAGGTCATGTTAACTAGTTATTTGATTACACCTAATAAGCTCATTTGTGGAGCACATATATTTTATTTGCAAAATAAGTTATTTTGGGAGAAATTGTAATTAGTAACTTCTTGGAGTTGTTTGATAGATTCTCCCCACTCCTTGAATTATGGAGATAATCCCATCTCCTTGTTTAGAAAATTCCACTTATTACTTGGATGAGGATATGTGTTGTAATCACCTATTAATTTTGTGTTTCCCGTGTATAAAACAACATTGGTTTTGCAATAATAATTTTTATCTTCAATTTTGTATGCAACTTGCATTATTTGTTTGGTTGTATGTTGAAGTTTCCATGCTAATATTTTTTAAACCACACTTTCATGGTATCAAAGTCATATAGTTGTTGCATAGTTCTTAGTCTCAACTTTTTCTGTGTCATTTTCTTGTAGTATAGATTTTATTGTTTCTCTACTCGTTGGTTTCTAGTTTATGATCTCGTCTTGTTTGAAGGATTCTTGTTGAAAGGTTTTTTTTCAGCATTGTTGATCTTCAACTCGGTCTCAACTTGCCCCAGGGTTCATTTTAAGACCCCCCCTCTGAAAAATTATTATAGAATGGGTATCAAATCTCTGAAATGGACTTTTGAAACGATGGCAAATCTTCGAAAAAGTGAATTGCGGAAAAGGTGAATTTGTAGGGTGATTTTTTCGACAGTTTCGTATGGTTGGACGAGTGTTGAACGTCTGTGTTGGACAATTTTCGGTCGATCTGGGTTGGACGGACATCTATTATCTACCATCCAACCTTAGTTGGACGACTTTCCATTGTTTGTCGTCCAACCTGGGTTTAACGGTCATCCATTATTTTTCGTCCAACCTGGGTTGGATAGTCATCCATTATCTTCCATCCAACCTAGGTTGGATGACCATCCATTTTCTTCCATCTAACCTAGGTTAGACAATAGACAATGGACGTCCGTCTAACCCAAGTTAGACGGTCAATCGCTCTTTGTTGGATGTCTGTATTAAACGGGCATCTATTTCAGTTGGACGGTCTACTAATGAGATGGTCATCACATGTGCATTGGATGGAATCCATTGGTTGTTCATCCAAACTTATTGGTCTACCATCTGGCATGTGTTAGATGGTCATCCCAGTGACTTTGGACGGCCGTCCCATTGAATTTGAATGGTCGTTCATCCCATGTATGATGTGTTGTTAAGAAAACCATCTCTTCAGAAATAGGTAGTCATCTCCCCTAGAAATACACATATAAAATGTGGCTTTCGGGGGCGCTGCCTCTGAACCCCCTTCGGGGCGTGTGGCCCCCAGACCCTACAAGGGGGGTAAGCCCCCTTATAACCCCCAGGAAAATTATTATACCTCAGTGAATATTTACACATTTTGATTAGAAATGTTGGTGAAATACATGCATAATTTCATTTTTAACTATAAATCGTAGGTGAACTGACCCATATAAATGACTTGTCAGCCGAAATTTTAGGTGAACTGGGTGGTAGCTAGCTGCTGAAAATTTGCCATTTCCAATTTCAAAAATCCCTAATATTTGTGAGTTTACGAAAATTCACCACTAAAATTTTCCCTAACTCGCCTTGCTTCTTACACAATTTGTTGTCAAGGCTTAGCTCGGCTTGCCTCCTCTGTGACTCGGCCTACCTCCTCCATGACTTGAATTGCCTACTCAGTGACTTGATCTACCTCTTCATTAACTTATCCTACCTTCTTTTACAAGGCTCGATTTATTTTTCATTGGCTCAGTTTGCTTGAACATCAGACCGATTTAATTATTGCAAGGCACCATTTTTTTAGTTTGTTGAGGGAGTTATCATATTGGTAGTGATCATGTCTACTTGGCATTCATATTTTTTGGGAGCAGATTTACCTTTGCTCCAAGTTTTCACCGGTTCGGCCTTGGTCCAGATTCACCTTTGCCACGTTTTTTTTACCTATTTGGATTTTTTGTCCTTTGCTCCTACACACTATTCCTTTCAGTTTGTGTGTGGATCTGTTGAATCTCGACCTCTCTATTATTTTTCTTGGCACTGGACTGTGGGTGATCGACAACGAACTGGTGGCCCATCTTAGCTCTTAACTGTTTTAAATTTTCTCAACCGCTCTACCTTCTGGCTTATGTGCCCTATTTAGTGGTGGCTCAAACGACCGCTCCTTCCCTAGTTCCTCTCTACTTGACGATGGTTTGCATGTGTTCGACGGTGAAAAAACTCAGCTCCAAGGCACTCAAACTTCCACTCAACCACTTTTGCATATATTGTTTGGTCGAATTAGGGTTTATACTCTAATTTTTTTACTATTGGTAAATGGTTTTGAAGGGACAATACCATGTAGTACAAAAAGGCTCAAAATCCAAGATGGACATTAGCAACAACGTGGTTTTTTTATATAGGGGGGCCATGCCCAAAAAAAAATCCTAGAAGCTAGAAATCCAAAAAATAAATATAAGCAGGGGCCAACTACCAATAAGGAGCCCGACTAACGACAAATAACATCAAAACAAAAGTATCCAAATAGAAAAAAAACAACAAAACACAACTAAGTCAGAGATTCGTTGTAAAATTTCAATGCAATGTTCAAGGATTTGTAGAGGTTGATAGCCGTTTACATTTTTGGTTTGTAGCTGCTCTCAGCAATTATCCTCTTTTTTATTTTTTTGTTCTTCCAAGTAGACCCTGGGATACTGCAAGCCTCACAAACATGTTGTAAATTTGTTTGAATGTAGTCCAGAACTGCCCTATGTATTGCGAGTTGGTTAGAATGCAGGTCTTCCACACGTAAAACCCTTTCCTCCAAGTCACTGAGGTTAGTGGAGAGTCTATTTAGTTTCTCCTCCAGGTTATATAGGGTAGAGGGGTCCAAATTTCTTTTAATGCCTTCTTTGATAAGCATGTCCACATTCTCCTTGATGCCCTTAATGGATTCAACTTGTTTTTTATTTGAGCAGACAAACCCGAGCTAGGAGGAGCATGGGAAACTTGACTAATTTTCAACAAACTCTCAGCTCCAATAGTATCCTTACCCTTTGAGTTACTACGAAGGGTTATTTTAGCAAGGGGAGGATCATAAAAGGGTTCTCTAACATTTAGGTTATTGGTTCGAATCCTTGGCTGCTGAGGAGGAGGGGGGCCAGAGTGAAGGGAAGAGAGGGGATAGGTTCATTAACAACCACATCGAGAAAGTAGTCGTGAAGGAGGAAAATCACTCCTTGGTGTAAAGGAAGATCCCTCGTTTGAGCTTGAACTTCCCTAATTGATTTTCCCAGAGAATGCAAGATGTAATAAGGAAAACTAAATTTAGCAATATACCTAAAGTGATTCAAAAGGACTAAATGGTGTAGAGGCAGGGTCAAGAAGTGACCTTCTAAAGTAATGTAGCGGATAACCATTTTAGCTACCTCATTGAACGGTGTAAGGATGGAGGAATAGAAGATTCCTGACCTACTGATTTATAGAGACTCATCACCCACCAGGAAACATTGCTCCTCAGTATCTAATTCAATTCATTGTTTTTTTATTTTTTCCTATGCAAAAAATAAAAGGTAAATATAATACTTTATATTATATTGCGTGAACAAGCACGGTGGCACAACGGTTAAAACATTTTTTTGGATGGAGGTTGTCACAGGTTTGAAGAACTAAATTTTGTTAAAGATCAATTAACTCACAACTCAGCTCAGTTTCTAGATCACCGAGTCATTTAGCCAGCTCACCAATACATCAATTCATACACACAACTCATCAAGTTCTATACTCAACTTGAAAATACATCACCTCTACAACTTGATTGGAAGATCAATTCTAGCTCTTTGGGTTAGTCTTTTTTTTGCAAGGTGAATTTTTATTGAATTTTTTTTTTCAATTAGAATTTTTTCACACCCAAAATTAAAATTTGAACATGGCAGAAATTTTTTCGTGAACAATATTTTTTCGAAAAGCCTTTTTTTTTCCATTACTATTTTCAGGGAGATTGTACATTTTCTGCCATGTCAAAGGGAGTGCCTTCTTCTTCTGTTCCTGTAAACATAATGGATTTACGTTTGTTAGAACCTTTAAATTAGACAAACTACCATGAATGGAAGCCAAAAATGGAGCAGTTGCTTAAATCATAGGGTCTCTGGCACATTTTTCAAGAATCAATACCCGCCTTCACCATTGAAAAGACAAGTACGGTTATGCGTGTAAATAAGATGAGGCTCTAGGGATTATTTCTCTTAATGTTGTCGATAGTCCATAGTTCCATATTTCAACTGCAAAATATCTAAAAGAGTTATGTGATAAATTTGAAAGCTTATTTTCCAAGATTAATGAGTTTAAATTATTACAAATAGAAATGAAGTTTACGACAATTGCATCTTTCTAATTATGTCAAAGTTAAAAGGTCCCTATTTAGTTTTCACTACTACTTTCTTTTCCACAATGGATGTTCTAAGAGACCATTTTCAAGTACCTTCATTCATGAACAGTCAAAATTAATGTCACTTGATGCCTTACCGCATTCAAATCAGGTATTATTAGAAAATTATCCTAAGGGTAAAGGGAGAGAAAAGTAAAATTATGGACCTAAGACTACAAAATCTATTAAATCATCTCCTATTACCACTGATAAAACCTTTGATGCTCCTAATTCTTCTAGTTCTAGGAAAGGGAAAAATATTGTCAAAAGGAAAGTGTATGATCCATGCCCCTTTCGTAGAAAAATAAATCATTTAGAATCTAGATGTTTTGCGAGAATTGAAGCACTTGAGAAAATGTTAGAACAACATAAGCTTTCAGTTCCACGTCCATCATCCTCTTCTAACACTGGTAAAGGAAAATTCCTTTCTACTCAGGGATTCTCTTCATTGAAGGATAGATGTGTATTTGATTCAAGTGCTACACATCACATAAATTTTACTAAAATTTTATTGATTTTAGTTTCTCCTTGCAACATTTCAAAGATTATGGTAGACAAATCTACATCATTGAATGTTGAGGGTTTAGGAATCATTGATATGTCAAATGATTCTATTCATGATACATTCTTCATGTTCCTTGCATTTCTAATAATTTGTTGCCAATATATCCAGGGAAAAATTTAGTGTCAAATTTTCACAAACTTGCAAATATTCAGGTTTTTGGAAATTAGAAATGGTGAATTCAGTAGTTGGATGTCGCCTAATTTTCTAAAAAATTTGGCCAACAAGTCCTTAGTATGGGCCATTTCACCTACTATTTACACATATAAATGAACTTATGCATGTAATTTACCAATGTTTCGAATCAACCTGTGTACATGTTCACTGAAGTATATTACTATAGCGCCTAGGTATAGTACATATACAAGTGTCTAACCCTTGGGCCTTTTGCAATTTTTTCCACCCAACCCCAACATGTCCAACCTTTACCATTCAATCTCTACCATCAAACTCCAAGCTTTGTCACCTAACTAAAATCCATCCAGCTATAATCTGGCCTATCGACTTCTATCTTATTACAATCCATCCAACTGCAATCCATCTAACTGCAAGCATCCAATTACAAGTTGTCTAACTTAGTCATGCACCCCAAGTCTTGTATCCCCAAGCCATCCAAATGCAAGTTGTCTGATCTCAGCCTTCCAACTTATTTGTCCATCCCCAAGCCCAGCAGTCCCTATTTTCCATCCACACCTGTAGCTATCTTTCAAAAGTTGGTATTTGTGACATATCTATGGATTCTAGAAAGTAGTGTAAGAAGGTTACTGTCAGTTCAAAAAAAGAGTAACAAGAATTTTTTTGGCTATTTTGGAAAATCACAAAAATGAATGTTGTGTCACAATCTTCAGAAAATATAGGTATGTATTATCTAATAATTTACAGAATTTAATGATTATATTTTTCATATTGTATGTTTCAAATACTCATCTTTATAAAAATTGAGTACATTTACTCTTATCACACTTGTTTTATGTTTATTTAGTGGTATTAGTGATATAAATAATTAATATTATTTATGTAAATTTATTTTTAAAAAAAACTTAGACTAATAATTGCAATGTGAATAATGATTTAATGAAACTAATATTTTTTAAAGATTTTAACTAATTTGGTTTTCTTAAAAAGACACTAAATCTCTTAAATAACTCTTAAACCAACATAGATTATGCATACATACCCATAATTTATAAAAACAAATAAGATTCCCTTAAATAAATATTGTTTAAAAAACCATATATTTACCAAAAAAAAATTATATACATAAATAACTAAAAATAGAATGAATGTCATTTAATGTTTTCAAGACGAAAGTGAATTATTAAAAATTCTAAATGCTTTTGAGGATTTTTAGTTGAGGAATCGTAATCACAAAAAGATGTCTCTCATATGTCCAAGTTATAATAATTAAAGCCCCAAAAGTCACTTGCTCATTCATACCTATACAAAATGCAAAAAATTATAAAATCCATGGTCCCAAAGGACTAAAACACGTTTGAAATACAAGCTAGGCATGAAAACAAAATTAGTGGAGATGGAAAGAAAAAGACCAAAATTATCCACACTTTATTTGGGTAAATGAATTGGACAAAATTTGTGGGTCCACAACTTTACATATTGCAAGAAATGGGCACAATCTATGGAGATGTGTGAAATGGATAATAAGGTCTCATTCATCTTTGAAAATGAAATTCAAAATCGTAAGAGTGTTAAGTCCCACTTAATAATAAAGAGAAAGGCCTTTGTATCATATATTTTAAGATATAAATGACACCCATGTAGTCCCCATTGTAGTGAAAATTATGTTCGTTGTTCTTATGGAGTCCATCAAAAAGTAAAAACAAAATATAAAATTATTCATGGGTTCAAGAAATGCAACATACTAATGTAGCTCAAAATTTGGTTTTATGGCACTTGGAAATATTCCATTTATTTATTTATCCACTAACTTAAAGTCCCTTGTACCCATACCTTAAGTTTATTAGGTCACAATGTCTATTCACCAACTTAACAATTTAGGATTATCAGATGTACATTTACAAAGCGTATCTATATATTATCTATAAACTACCCCTATCTCAAATTTGATTCCAGATTCAACTTGGACAGGTTCATGGGCCTATGATAGGTTCGACTAAGATACTTGTCCACACACTACGAAATCATAATTTTCATTTCGCAAAGGTCATATTTTCAAATATACAAATTAACTTGGTTAACATAGGTGACGTATTTTGGGTTGGTTGAGTGAGAAAACATTCAAATGGTCAGATGAATATAAACATATTCACCCTAAATAATTAGGGGTGTCTAGGGATCATATATCTATGTCACACTTTAAGAAGGTCACCGAGCAAAGCATTGAAACACCTTTCCCTTAGACAACCAATTCAACAAAGCTACTCAAATTATAAATACATCTTTAATGTTTCCCTAGATCACAGTCCAAACACTACAATTAATCCAAACATCAATTTCCAAGTGTTGATAGTTTAAAAAAGGATTTCATCTTGTTTACATTCTCTATTACTCTCTATCTCATCATACAATTAGGAGAACAACATGCATATTGATCCTTCTTTAGAGCTATTGGTATGTAGTGCAACACTCATCACGTCAATGGGGGTGTGTGGTGTGGTCTTATAAACATAAATGATGACTAGTTCCTATTTAGGTCAACGAGTAAAGAAACAAAATATTGAGGCACAACATTGTCATCACGAGGATTGAAATATAGAAAATAGGTCTAAAGACATAGGCAAAATACATGTATTAGAATTAGATTATAGCTCAAATCTCCAAAGGACACATTTGTAACTCCCCATATAGGTTTAGACATGAATGGGTCCCTTACCTAATGAACATGTCTTGCACACACTTTTTGGTCTGTAGATTTTTACAAGCAATTTGACAATAGTATTACCATCTTCCTCGTCTAGTTTCAATCCCACTATCACACATTTTGTGTCTAGCAGCATGGTAATATCTTTCTAACTATAACATAATAAATGTACTTTCACTATTATATCATTATCTCAAACCATAATTCATATTTGTTAGGATTAATTATCTTTTTTTCTTTGAATTATCGTATGTAATTGATAATTATAATCAGTCCTTAAAACCTAATTTTCATATTACATTTTGATGAACCCACTTTTATGTCAATATATGCAACTTATGGTTATATTCCTTACCCTTAGGGTTTTAGACTTCAATATGATCTTTTCAATCTTAGGTATGATCATTCTTCTTGTAGGGTTTTATTAAAACACTTCCACATTCTTATGCATACTCAAATGCTCCTTTCTTATGCTCTCTAATAAAGCTAGTTTTTCTCTCCCCAACTTGCTAGAGTTCTCGGTTTAGTGGCACCCACGTTAATTACATTTAGGTGCCTTAAGTTCCACATTTTCTTAAGAGAATGGCCAACATACTCGATACTCATGTTTCTTCTTTTATGGATGCTAATATTAATACAATATGATGATAATATTGTATATACTTGCGATGATGCCACACTCTTTAGTGAGGACACTCTTTTCATCAAGACTATTTTAGGACACAAATGAGGGTGACATATATGAGGGTGACATATATGATGCAATACCCACTAAGATCCTACCATTTAACAACTCTCTCCTAAGATTCAAATTGATCTATTTAGTCAAATTATTAAGAAAAAACCTAACAACATTGATGGAGTCCTAACACTACTAGTTGAAGCCCGGTAAGTAACAATATTCACAAAAATCAAAGATGGGGAAGGCTTGTGATGAACCTTCAAACAAAGAAAATCCAAATTTGAAAGGTTCTCCTTCCCCATTAAGGACTAATAACCTTTTTTTTACACAAACATTACACACATCTAGTGTTTGTATTATGGGGGACATCACACATTACACCCCTAGTTACCATGTCTTTTCCTACACAACATACAACTTCTGCCATCTTTATTCTAAGTTAACACTTTACACATCCCTCATTCCTTATGCACTTGTTGGTTATAGTATACAATAAGAAAATTATAGATACACATAGTCCATGACTAATCATACACATACTTTGTAGCTTCTTAAGCCCCACACCTTGTTGTACAACCTTCTACATTAGGGGTACCTTACAATATAAAGCTATTTCATATTTTATAGTTTACACTAATCCATTAGTGATACATAGCTTCAATTGTTTATCTTGCACTGCTTTATATCTTATGATTCATGTATTGTATTGTGTTATTTTATGGTTACACTATTTACTTCTATATATTGATTTAACCTACTCCATGCTTATTTTCTCTAAGCTTGATGCATTCTACATACTAATTTATAACTTTTTCATTGCTTTCTTCTATGTTTGTTTGAATATTACTGGCTCTGGGATTATGTTTATACTATTAGAGTTCATTTTTGCTACATTACTTGGATTTTCACACACATTGTTTGATTCATTACAATGTTTTATGCATATTATATGCTACACATTATTTGATTCATTATTGGCTTTTCTGCTCCTCCCTAAACACCATTTGATTCATTTATTGCTTTATGCACATTGTCTTTCACTCATTATTTGATGTATTACTATCTTTGCATAAACATTTAATAATTCAATTATTTTATTACATTTTTTTGGTTATTATTTTGCAATTGTTTGATGCATACATGTTTTGGTGTACACATACTTGCTAGTGCATATATTTCTTATGACATACTTGTTTGATGCATACATGTTTGCACACACACACACACATATTGATACACACAATCTTATGACATCTCTCTCTCTGACACTCTCTCACACACACACACACACACACACACAGAGAGTAACATCCCAAAATTTCTTGTAAGATAAATTAACTACGGTTAAGTCTAAACAAGATTAGATGAGATCATCATTAGGTGTAAAATTCATTTGGTTCATCGTATCATGACCCACAGCTTTTGCTGCGGGGGCATGACACTATGGAACGAATAACCCCGCACCCACCTTGATGATCTTTCCTAAAACATGATTAGGCCTTAATCATAGGTAAAACGGTTCATAAATGATAGTGAATCTTTCGGTTATTTGTATTCCAGTTAATTTATTTTAATCGGTTTGGTCGTCTTTTGTTTTGTTCGAATTTTGCATGACCGCAATGATAAATTGTCTCTATTTTATTTGACAATGCTATATCAAGCCAACTTTATGAGAATATTCGAATTATCATTTACGAACTTGGTGATTTTCGTATTGGAATGTTTTATAAAAACCTGGAAATTCAACTAAATTTTATGGTAATATAACATTGGAAATATGTGGACTTGTATTATGAAGGTTAATTTTAACTTAACCATTAAATTGGGTAACAACTAAAAAAATTTGTATGAAATATTAATTAGTATATATATATATATATATATATATATATATATAGTGAGAGAGAGAGAGAGAGAGAGAGAGAGAGGGGATTTGACATGTAAGCCAAAAAATTTTATTTAGTTATTGAAATTTATGGGTTTCATAAAGTGAAACACCTTCACATGGCACAAGTGTACGACATGCAACTAAAACACGTACCAACATTGGGAAGCCCAAAAATTCTTCAATATGCCGCCCAATTATAGTTTCTTTCATTATATTTTTCTGTTATTTTTCCTTCGTCTATTTTCATTCTCCCCTTCTAGAATACATGTGTGAGTTTTGGGGGAAAAGAATGATTCAACTTGTTGGAGCAGGAAGAGTAGAAGGTTGTCTAATTCTAGGTTTACTTTAGGCTATGAATATATTCTCCTTTCTCTGCTGCATTATTTGTAAAAAAATGAGGAAATACACATTCTGTTTTTAATGGCAATCAAGGAAATTGTGGACAAATTTTGATTTAATTGTTTGGAGATTAATTATGAAAATGAAATTGATGGATTTTGTATTCTTTTTAGTTTTCTTTGTGTGGTTTTAACCTAACCCAGAAAAATACGCAGATGGGGTTTTGGGTTTTGATTAGCAAAAAATAAAGTAAAAGAAAGGGTTAAAAATTCCTTATCTGCATTATAATAAATTATACCCCAAAAGGAAAAGAGTTGGGTTTTTCCTGTATAGGAAGAAGGGAAACATTTTATGAATTTGTGTGTTTAAAATCGATTTGTGCTTGTGGGTTTTCATTTTGTTAAACTGAAATTTTGGTTGTGTGTTTTCTGTAAACAAATCGATTTGGGTATACAAATCGATTTTCATAAAGGAATCGATTTGGGTATCCCAATCAATATGGGTATGCAACCAGTTGTGGTTTTGTATTTTTCTTCTTGGTTATTATATGCAAGTTTGATTTTTAATTTATTGAGATCTTTTGAATGATAATTTGTGGGTGTCAAAGCTCTTGCATGGGGCTGCATTTTCTAGAAAATTTTATTATTATGGACCACTAAGTCAGTTCATGTATAAATGAGGGTGTCTTGTTATGTGTGGGATAATTACAAAAAAAAGGCATTTAGCCTATAACTTCCAAGCCTGACAATATGACTTGGATTCTTGTAAGACTATGGAAAAGAAATTGCTTGTCTTGGTAAGGGCATGAAAGCCAGAACAGCTTGACTGAGATGCACCAAGGAGTAATTGGAGGCATGATTGGGTTTAAAAATAATGATAGCTTTATGAAATAAATTATTAGTTGTTATTTTACTAAAACGAGTATGTTTAAATGATGTAACCATGGTGTTGCTATATTGTTGGTTGGGTTGTTTGTTTACCAGATAGAACATGTTAAAGTGATGTAAAGTATGGTGATATTTGTGCTAATTTGTAGAGCTGCTCATTGACTAAAAAAATACTCTTCTTAATCATATTGTTTTTACGAAGTTATGTAGAAATTTTAAATGTCAAATTCTTATTGATTAAAGTTGAAATACGGATGTATTGACCTTTGTGATTAGAGGGAAACATGATTGCTGAAATAGAAATTGGTTGTTCTATTTGTGTGCATCCATCAGCTGTATCTTTATAGAAACTAGGTAGTAATACATTTTCTTCTTTATTACCATGTGCTTGTTGATAAAACAACATGTAATATCCTTTAATATTTTATTATTAATTGCATCAAAAAATGGAGTATTCATGCCAGTTCATTTTGAATTGACATCATATGACTACTCCAGTCTTGCAGGACCATTAGCCGTGACATTTGGATGTGCAGAAACTCATGTCTTGAGAAGTTTTATCGTAGCATGGATCCAAATGAGATAATTGGATTTCAATTGGTGAAAGGATGATATCCTTGAATTTTTGGATGAATTATTGGGATCTTGGACCCATTGTAAATATTCAAACCTCACTATGTGAGAATTATTATACCGGTTATATATTTCACCTTAACGGCATATGTAATATATGATTTTAATAAAGAGATGATTACTTTGTGAGTAATAATATCTCAATATGAGTAAATGATGAATACTTGAGTTGTGAAATCTTACTTTTCACAAATTGTTGAATACATTTATTTGATAGTTATCAATGTATGAAGCTGATAATTGGGAAATTATTGTAACAATCAATTGTCTTTAATTTCTAAATTAAATAGGCTATTTAGTGGCATAGCTAATAGAAGGAATAATTAAATATACATTTTTTAATATATATTTAATTTGGCCTTTCGAGTAAACTTGGTATTAATATGATAAGATTATAAATCATGTTGTATAGAGAATGGAAGAGTATCGTTGTAAAAAGGTAATTTAAGGTTAAAGAATTAAACATCGGAAAAAAAAAGAGACTAAATGGGATGGTAAATAGATGAAAAGATCCAATAGGCATATTAAGGGAAAGTACATGCGGAATGCTGATATAGTTACATTTCAACATAACAAATGTACTTATCTCATAAAGATCCTAGTTGGCCTTTGGCATCTATCTCAATATAAAATCTTGCAAGATAGGTTTAATTGGAAATAAAATAAAAACAAACTATAAAGATCTAGATAACTGTGAAAGGGATAGTTGTGAGGTGGCAAAAGACTTAAAACTCATAAGACTAGTGTGTTGTCTTGAGTTTAGCCGTAACCTGCACGATGGATAACTTTGGCCAAAGTAATGCATTGATGGTTGTGCATTGTCTGATCACCTAGTCCTCCAATTAAATTAAAAAAATTGTCTGTAACCTGATCATGGGAAGTTGAAATACTGAACATGAGGTAGACAATGGTCAGATACCGGAATACGAAGTCGGGAAACTAGCTTCGTGGTAAACCCAAGGACTTTCACATAGTTCCCATGACCTTTAAAGAGTTGAGCCGAAATGCTAGTAAGCATTGTTACTCGAAGTAGTAAAGAAGGGAGATCGTGGAGATCTAGATACACCCTTCTCAGCCGCACATGGCTTACATGGATGTTATCGGATAAATCAAAAGAGCAAAATTGATTAATGAATTTGATTAAATAAATATGTACGATTGCAGTTGTGTAATTTGTTATTATGTTTATGTGTTAAAAAAATTCCTCATTTTTCAACTCTTGTAATTTTGAGCGTTACATTTTTGTATCAGAGCCAGAGGCTCAGACACTTGGACATTAATGGGATACACATTCTAATAAAAGTATTCTCTTTTATAAAACAGGAAACTATGGCTAGGCCAACAATAAGAGCTAGTATAACAAGTGACAGTGGGGTAAATATTGATGATGTGTCGGACAATACGACTGCTAAGTTAGAAGAAATCCTTAACCTTTTGAATGACACCCGAAACTGAGTTGTTGCCTTAGAACAACAAGGTCAGGGTGGTGAAGAGAATGAGGATTGTAGGGATGAGAATCAGGGTGATGAGCAATATGATGATCAGCCTGAACACCTGAATGAAAGGGAAAATAAGAAATCAAGGTTGGCTACTGAGTTAGCAAGGGACATCAAAAGAATATCCCCACCTAAATTTGAAGGTGCAACTCTTGGGGATGGTGCTAAAAATTGGCTCTCTGAAATGGAAAAGTATTTTGAGATTATGGACTTTTCAGAGGAGACAAAAGCAGTATGGGGAGCCTACCAATTATCCTATGAAGCATCTTCCTGGTGGGATAACCAGAAAATGGAACTAGGAATTGATTCTGGTATGATTACGTGGGAGCATTTTAAGGCCTACTTCCATCAAAGATGGTTACCTCAGCTATACTTTGACCAAAAGATGGCAGAATTCCAAAATATGGCTCAAGGAAAGTACTCAGTTACAGAATATTGGGAATGTTTCACTCGATTGCTAAAATATGTTCCTTTGTATCAAAAGGATGAGACATTTAGAATGAGAAAATTTATAATGGGATTGAATCCTAGTGTTGGTGGTGAGGTAGATGTTCATGGACCTACCTCGATGGAAACAGTGTTTGAAAAAGCTATCAAGCAAGAACTAAAGATGCGAAGTATTTATGCCTCTAAAGATGAAAACAAAAGGAAAAATAGAAATTTCCAAACATCAACCATAAGTAAACCAACATGGAAAAAGGGAAACAACAAGTTTAGGCCTGTCAATAAAATAGGAATAGCGGGTAGAACTGTTGTGAATAATAATAGAAATGGGCAACAAGGAACAAATTTCAGCTAGAATAAGATTGAGAGAAAAGGACCAGTGGGAGGATAGTTTAAGTGTGGTGGTGATCATTTCACTAACAACTATCCGCAAAGAGGACATTGGAATAATCAACAGAAGGGATTTACTACAGTAAATAAAGAGGGGCAATAACATAAGATTTATGCTGCAGTCCATAATAAGCAAGCGGAAAAGCAAGCGACTCTAATAGAAACTTCAAGTAAGCTTTTTGGAGAACCTGTTTCTATTTTATTTGATTCTGGTTCAATAGAATGTTTTGTTTCATATAAAGTTGTTGGATAAACTCAAAATTAGAGCTAGAGAACACACTTGGATTGTATAGTATGGAAATATTTTTGTACATAGAGTGAATCGGTGTTTGTTTGAGGCACCACTAGAATTACCTAAGTTCATGACAAGATTAAACCTGTATGTGGCACCTCTTAGATCCTATGATGTTGTCATAGGTATAAATTGGTATAAGTCAACATAATGCAACCTTGGGTTTCTTAGGAAAAAGTGTAACCTGCTGTGATGATCAACAGAAAATAGCAAGTGTTTCAGGGTGTTAAAAGAGAGTTTGTCACTAGGTAGATTTCTGCTATGCAACTAAAAAAGGCAAAATAGAAGGGCTGCCATCTATATACTATAAAAAATAAAAAAATTGGGATAGGAAATTGAGCCTAAAATTAATGCATTTCCCATCCTAAGGGAATTTAGAGATGTGTTTCCAAATGAGTTACCCGTACTTCCACCTAAGCGTGAATTTGACTTCACAATAGAGGTCCAACCAGCAATGAAACTAATCTCCAAGGCACCATACAAAATGACAACAACTGAATTAGTTGAGTTGAAATCTCAATTACATGAATTGTTGTCCTTGGGTCTTATTAGACCAAGTATATCACCATGGGGTGCACCGGTTAACTTCGTAAAAAAGAAGGATGAGACCCTCAGACTTTGTATTGATTATCGAATGCTCAACAAGGTAACAGTGAAGAATCGGTGCCCGCTGCCCTGAATTGATGATATATTTGATCAAATGGGGGGCGTAAAAGTGTTTTCCAAGATTGATCTTAGATCCGGTTATCATCAAATGCGAATCAAGGATGAAGATATCCATAAAACCGCTTTTAGAACAAGGTATGGGCATTACAAGTTTACAGTTTTGCCATTTGGTCTAACAAATGCACATGTCGGTTTCATGAACTTGATGAACAACGTGTTTAGGGAATACTTAGACCAATTTGTACTTAACTTTCTCAATGATATATTAATATACTCCAAGAATGAGGAAGAACATGATGAACAGTTAAGGATTGTGCTAGGAATTCTCAGAAAACATAAATTATATGGAAAATTATCTAAATGTGCTTTCTATCAATACAAAGTACAATCCTTAGGCCACTTATTAAGTAAAGAAGGAATCTCGGTGGACCCTTCGAAGATCAGTGCTATCATGGAATGGCCAACACCAAAGGATGTGCATGAAGTGAGAAGTTTTATGGGTCTAGCAGGCTACTATCGAAAGTTCGTAAAAGGACTTCTCTAGGTTAGCAGGACCTATCACTTCTTTGCAAAAGAAGTGTAAGAAATTTGTTTGGGAAAATAAGTGTGAAGAATCCTTTAATGAGTTAAAAGGTAGACTCACAAGTGCTCTAGTGTTGAAGATTTCGGATCCAAACAGGAACTTCTTAGTGGTAACCGTTGCTTCAGGGGAAGGTTTGGGCACAGTACTACTACAAGATGGGCATGTGGTAGCTTTTGAAAGTAGGAAGTTGAGGGTGCATGAAGTAAATTACACACCACATTATCTTGAGTTTGTTGCGATTGTTCATGCACTGCAGGTATGGAGGCACTATTTGCTAGGAAAACCTTTTGAACTCAAAATAGATCATCTTGGGCTCAAGTACATTTTTGCGTAGCCAAATCTAAATGCAAGGCAGCAAAGATGGCTGGAGTTCCTAGCAAATAATGACTTTGATATAAATTACATTAAGGGAAAAGAGAATAGGGTGGCTGATGCCTTAAGTCGCAGAAAGAAGATTGTTGCTATAATTACATTAATAACCCAATTCAAAGATGAAGTTAAAATGAGTTAACCAATGACCCCTACTACAATCATGATAAAAAAAAACTCTAGAAAAAGATCCAAGGGACAAAAGTTATGATGGTTTCAATGTGGAAATAGATGGGATTCTGTGTTATAACAGCATAATATATGTACCAAAAGGTAAAGAACTTAGAAATAGAGTCATGAGAGAATTTCATGATGCTCCTTATTTGGGACATCTAGGAGTAACAAATATGATGGCAAATATCAAAAAGCAATACTTCTAGAAAAAGATGAAAAATGATGTGATTCTTTACATCTCACAATGCCTGGAATGTCAGCAAGTAAAGGCTAAACATTTACATCTAGCAAGACTATTATATCCTCACAAACGTGCCAGAATATAAGTGTCAAGTTATAAGTATGGATTTTATCCAAGGTCTACCTATGTCCGAAAATAAACATGATGTTATACTTGTAGTTGTAGACAAGTTAACTAAAGTGGCACATTTTATAGTAGATAATTTAACGGATAATTCACCTATACTAGCAAAAATATTTGTACAAGAAGTTTTCCAATTATATGGAGTTCCAGAAGTAATAATTTCAAACAAGGAATCAAGGATAACTTCTAAATTTTGCCAGACTTTGTACGCTGCCTTAGGGACAAAACTGGACATAAGTTTTGCCTACCATCCTGAAACTGATAGTCAAACTGAAAGAGTAAATCAAGTGTTAGAAGATTTAAAAAGAATGTATTGCATGGATCAACAATACAAATGGGAAGAGTATCTTCCCTTGGTTTAATTTTCCTATAATAACACTTACCATTCTTCCATTCAGATGGCTCCTTTTGAGGCCTTATATGGTTGTAGGTGTAGAACACCTATAAGTTGGGATAGTCCTTAAGATAGGGTACTGATTGGACCAGAAATTCTTTTGGAAATGGAAAAACAGGTTAAATTAATCCAAGAAATATTGAAAGAAGCAAAAAATAGGCAGAAAAGTTATACAGATTTAAAAAGAATTGACAGAAAGTTTAACGTGGGAGATAAAGTTTTTCTTAGGGTCAAACCTAAAAAAGAGTTCCATTTCATTTGGCAAGTCAGCCAAAACTATCTCCTAGGTTTTTAGGACCATTTGAAGTCTTAGAGATCATTGGACCAGTAGCCTATAAGCTAGCACTCGCTCCCGCTCTATCCAGGCTGCACAATGTATTTCATGTATCCTTGCTTAAGAAATATGTACCTGATTTAACACATGTACTTAATTGGGATTCATTGTAGGTTTTGAATCTAGGGGTAATTGTGGTTGATCCTATAAGGATACCAGAAACCCAAAAGTTGCACTTGAGAAACCGTGAGGTTTCACAATGTAGGGTCCAGTGGGACCAATATTCTGAAGAAAGTGCCACTTGGGAGAATCTGGAAGATATCTAGACTACTTTTTTGCATCTGCTTGACTGATTTTTATGAACATGTTTTGTTAAAGTACTAAATTCAGTTTTTCTGTACAAGTGGTAGATAAGAAAATTTTGTAGATAAACCTACAACTGAATATTGGGACTAAGATATTTTTTGATTAATAGTTACTGTTGAAGATTTTGTTCATGAACCTAGAAAATCTATCATTTAGGTAGTAATGTATTATGTCTACAGATTATATGACTGATTTTCTATATGTACAAGGGTTGTTGTGACCTTTACGATTCAGTTGAAATAATATTGCTACAAATTCTAAGCTGATTTGAAATATATTTATGTAGCAAATGAATAGTGGGTTAGTTTATCTATTTATCCTGAAATCATCGAGACGATGATTATTCTAAGGGGTGGATTATGTAACATCCCAAAATTTCTTGTAAGTTAAATTAACTACGGTTAAGTCTAAACAGGATTATACGAGATCATCATTGGGTGTAAAATTCATTTGGTTCATCGTGTTAGGACCCACAGCTTCTGTTGCGGGGCATGACACTGCGGAATGAATAACCCCACACCCACCTTGATGATACTTCCTAAAACATGATTAGGCCTTAATCATAGGTAAAACGGTTCATAAATGATAGTGAATCTTTCGGTTATTTGTATTCTGGTTACTTTATTTTAATCGGTTTGGTCATCTTTTGTTTTGTTTGACTTTTGCATGACCACGATAATAATTGTCTCTGTTTAATTTGACAATGCTATACCAAGCCAGCTTTATGAGAATATTCGAATTATTATTTATGGACTTGGTGATTTTTCGTATTGGAATGTTTTATATAAACCTGGAAATTCAACTAATTTTTATGGTAATATATTGTTGGAAATATGTGGACTTGTATTATGAAGGTTAATTTTAACTTAACCATTAAGCTGGGTAAGAACTAAAGTAAAAAAAAAATGTATGAAATATTAATTAGTATATATATATATATATTAGAGGGATTTGGCATGTAAGCCAAAAGTTCTATTTAGTTATTGAAATTTATGGGTTTCATAAAGTGAAAACACCTTCACAAGGCACAAGTGTGTGGCATGCACTAAAACACGTACCAGCATTGGGAAGCTCAAAAATTCTTCAATATGTTGCCCAACTATAGTTCTTTCAATATGGGCAAAAATAATGAGTCCCCAAATGAGGATGAGGTGAGGTGGTAAATAATAAGGTTAGGAGGATAAAGTGAAGTATCCAAGTCAGGTGTGGGTGAGGTCAAAAAGGATTTAGGTCAGCAAATTAGGGGTAGGGGGAGGAAAGCGACTAAGCAGGATAGCCGATGACGGTTTGAAGGAACCGATGTTAGTCGTGATGGACCGACCACAGTAAGCTAGGTCACAAGACCGATGTCAGTCATAGAAAAACCATCACCGATCAAGTCGGGTAGGTTATAAAAAGAAAAATTGCCATGTTTTTCAAATCATTTGTCATTTACCGAATTGGAGAAAATGACAGGTGAGAGAGAGAAAGGTTGAAAGCATCTGTGCGGAACGGAAAGATGAGGTTATGGGGGATCGGGGTTGGTTAGGGGTAATCGGTACCAAATCATGATTTGGGGAGAAAGGGGCCAAAAGGTGTCCTAGGTTAGGTAGGTTAGATAGGTAGGGGTAAGAAAAGATGTTTTAGGGAAGATCAGAACATAGGTAAAGGGTGAAAATAGGTAAGGGTGAATGATAGTGGGTTAGGGTTGGGGTGGGTAGATAGAAGATGTGATACAAAGGTAAAGAGGTCTAGGGAAAGAGAGGTAGGGTGGTAGGTATAGGTGAGGTGCCGAGTGAGATTGTGGTTATGATTAAGGTGAAATTAATGTGATGTTTTGTTGGATGTAGGTGAGAGATCAGTTGAGGATGCGAGACAGGGTGCCACCTTTGCTCTTGAGAGTTTGAGACGAGGCGAAAGTTGAGGAGTGGAGGCATGTCGTAGATGTGGGCCTCATTGGGGTCTTACGCTACCGGCATGTAGTCCGGCAGCCAAGCTTGATGGTCACTCTCATCGATAGATGGGATTCAGTGACCAATATGTTACACCTACCGACGGGGGAGATGACAATCACCCTGGAGGATGTGTACATGATCATGCGGTTACCTATATTGGGGATGTAGGTATACTCGATCTCCTCAAAGGCATCTGAGGAGTTGATGCTGATAGTATTCGGTGAGGGACTGGTAGAGTTGATATTCCACAGCGCTAGCCTGAGTTATGGGGAGATGTACCTAGCCCGTCCAGAGGAGACAAGGCTAGCGGTGTTATTGATGGAGGTGGTCTATTATTTTACACTGCCAGATGCAGAGGGTGGGAGATTCCCATGATCAATGATGGGGGTACTACATGATATGATGATGGACAGGACCTACTTCGCATGGGCACCCACATTTTTGGTGCAGTTATATAGAGAGCTATGGGTGTATGGGTGGCTTCGCAGGTTTAGTTTATGTTGCACGTTTATTCTTCACTGTTGGGCCTACGAGCACATTGTGTGTGTTAGTCTGATTGGTATGCCCCGGGCAGATGCATTTGAGCCTGGTTTTGTTCAGGTGGGGTACAGGTGATGGGTTCCTGTGATGGGAGAGCATTAAGCAGGTAGGGTTACACATGATGTAGCCTATTACAGGCAGTTACTGGAGGGATTTTTCAGCGTGGACATTATTTGGAGACCATATGTGGGCTATCCCTCATACAAACAGATGGATGATGAGTTAGATGGCTTGTAGATACTCAGATGGATTGAGGGGCATCGTGCAGGGGAGCACAAGATGATCCCAGTAGACAGATTCAGATGATAGTTTGGGCTGTCGTAGGATATACCACCACCTTTTCCACAGTACTAGAGAGATGATGTGGAGAGACCATTGCCACTACCATAGCTGATAGTACTTATAGGGTGGGAGGAACACGTGATAGAACGGAGGATTGATGATGCTAGAGTGACTGATAGGTATAGACAGTGGTGGGAAGCTCATTTACGAGTAGTACCTCCTAGGTTGGGGCAGCTAGATTTAGCCATCATCACTGTGCAGAGAGACGCCCTACAGGGGCAGGTGGTGACCCTGATTACCCAATTGGGTATAGTACATGGGCAGTTGGTAGGTTCAAAGTTTGAGGTGGCTGCGTTGCATTTACATGTGGCCAGCCTACAAGCCTATATGGTCTAGGGTGGAGATGGAGAGGGTGATGATGAGCAAGTGGCCGCCCTACAGGTGCAGGTTACAGGGCCAGTTGGCCACTGCACAAGCGCATATTGAGGCACTACAGGCTCAGGTATAAGTACAGGGTGCGAGGCCGATGACAACACCACAGGCACCGGGACAGGGTCCCAGTTCACAGGAAAGGGCGAGACAGGGTTCCATAGGATAGGCACAGGGACAGAGGCCGATTGGGCCACCACAAATAGTACCCATATCCAGGTTACAGGATGCCCTAGGTGAGGCCAGATATTATCAGGATCAATTAATGGTAGTGGGGATAGATTTTCTATCCTATGGAGAGTACAAGGCACAACAGGACTTGAGTGAGAGGACCAGATCCCATACCCACATCGTCGAGAGCACAGGGGGCCATCGAGCCTCGAGACAGGATCAAGGTGAGGCCACCATTTCACGGATACTAGCTCCATGTGATGTACCAGCAGGGACCCCGGCCATGACCCATGACGGGCAGTGAGATCTTATCAGGCTACCGGACATGAGCTGAGAGGGAGGAGGAGACGGATGAGATAGATATGGAGGATGTCTGACAGGATGATGCCTGATGTATGTCCCTCCTTTGTGATTTATTTATTCATTTTTAATATATACCGGCCTGTGTGCCAAAGAGAGTGAGGATGTATATGAGAGTGTTGAGAGATTTTTTATATACACCAGCCTGCGTGCCAAATATATTTGAGAGTTATGTATATGGATACATATATTTGGATGTTCTTATTTATAGAGATGATGGTGATTCGGGCATGATGTATCTATGTTGATAGAATTGGATTATTATGCATAGATGGATTCATGATAGGTGTGTTAGGCATGGTGGAGTCAAGTGATAGGAATGGCTAAGGCAGGTTGTGGTTTAGGTATAGATTGAGTCAGGTCATAGGCATGGATTGAGTTAGGTCATAGACATGGATTGAGTCTGGTTTTTTTGTTTAGGCATGGATGGAGTTAGGTTTTGGTTTAGGTATGGATGGAGTCATGTTTTTGGTTTATGCATGGATGGAGTCAAGTTGGTTTATAGATGGTTGAATTGAAATGGGTTGAGTATGTAATTCATTAATTTGTGCAATTAATGATTATATGGGTCACGTTTGAGACGTGTTATAGTCACATGCATGATAATGGTAAAGAAATGGTCGACATAATGAATGTATGAATGATGATGATAACAATGTGAAGCAATTTGTTGTTTGTTTGGTTAAATTTCCAATTATTGATATAAAAAGGAAACTAACTAGGGTAGAATGTGATTTAGGAAAAGGAAAAGGGGAATTAGTTGGGCTAGAGAGTGGCTGAGCTAACCACCAAGGGCCCTATGCCCTCGGAGTGTTACCTACATAGTCCCAGTGAAAAGGGACCTCAGGCCAAAGTAGTTCTCCCATAAGCTAGGGAAGAAGGCAAGGAGGTATGAGTATGAGTTGGTAGGTTATATGCATGATTGAGTATAGGTCTTTTAGGTATGGGTGAATTGTGATCACATTGGTATGGGTTATTTGGAGTTGATTGTGGCAAAAGAGGAAAATTTCCCAAAGATAAGCGTCGATGATTGAGTCTTGTATAGGATG
Organism: Taxus chinensis; assembly: GCA_019776745.2. Classification (NCBI taxonomy): domain Eukaryota; kingdom Viridiplantae; phylum Streptophyta; class Pinopsida; order Cupressales; family Taxaceae; genus Taxus; species Taxus chinensis. The sequence continues at coordinate 627,473,937 of CM034154.1, read as the reverse complement.
ATCAATATGTAATGAAGAAGGTTAAAAGATAAGAGGAGGTAAGAAATCCACCTAATTGGTAAGGATCATAACAGGTGGGTCATACCTTAGATAGGTTGATGAACATAAGACCCTAAAGACATTACATGATGGATTATTCTAAAGGTGAAAAGTAGTCACATGATCACCAAATGTCTCAGTTCCAGTGGGTCCCTTGAGGCAGTAGGAAATGAAAGTGTGAATGGTGAGAGGGTAAAAAGTGGTTAGTTTATATGGTATTTGGTAGCATGCCTTTTGGCAAGAGATTTAAGATCACAATGGGCAAGTCCATGACGATTTTTTGTTTTGACTTGTATTTGAGATAGACTGATCGATGCAGGAAGTCTATATGGGATGAGAAAACTAACTCCTTGAGGTCTTCGCAAAGCTGATTGATGCAAGAAGCTTCACATTCTTCTCTTTTTTTTTTTTTTGAAAACTTTACATAGGTGTCCTTCAAGGGAGCAATCTATTTACAATAGTGATGTACAGAGAAAGATGTCCTTTTGAGGGAGTCATCTTTTTATTGGAAGTTTGACTCAAGGAGTTGAATCCCATGTGAGGGCTTTTAAGTCATGGACAAGAATAAGGTGAAGAATTGGATTCTTGTTCAGAAAGAAAGGTGAAATGACCATGGGATCTCATCTAAAAGCAAATGAAAAGTATCCACGAGAATCATGCCATGTGTAGCGTCGTGGTACACATATTTAAGAGAAGATAAAAAGTGAAGGGTACGCACATGATTCTTGTTTAATTATTGGGGGCGGCATAGTGAAAGGAGGGAAGTGAAAATCACTCAAGGGACGAGCATGAAAAGAGGCAGAAGGTGAGGTAGGACTGAAAGTCAACAATAGAATGGTCGAAGATGCAAGGCATTAAGGGGCTTCGGTTCGGGTTTACCATCTAGTGAAGATAAACGATAAGCACCTGATCTATAAGTATGAGTCACGATGTATGGTCCAAGCCAATTAGGAGCGAATTTTCCCCGTTTACTTTTTTCTACTTTGGTTACATGTTGATTTTCTTTTAGAAAAAGGTCACATTTGATACATTTTTGGTAAACCTGAAGATGGTCAAGAGCATTAAGACGACGTTCGTCTAATAACTCAAGTTGTGCTAAACGGTCCTGGAAAAAGTCATCATCATTGAGAATGTCATGGAGAGAAATGTGAAGTGAGAGAATCTAGACTTCGAGAGGCAAAACAACCTTTGTACCATAGACCAGAGAGAAAGGTGTGGCAACAGTGGAAGTGTGAATACTAGTGCGGTACGCCCATAGGGAAACAAGAATGTGCGTATGCCAGTCGTTCCCAGTATCGTTAACCACTTTCATGAGAATTTTTTTTAAGGTTTTATTAGTGGATTCAGCTTGGCAGTTGGTTTATGGGTAATAAGGCGATGAGAAACTAAGCTGAATGCCTAAGGCATCACAAAGTTTCCGTAAGGTTTTATTTTTGAATTGCTTTCTGTTATCAGTGATGACGTGGTGTGGGACACCAAAGCGGCAGATGATGTGATGATTGATGAATCAGATATTTCCTTAGTTTTTTTGGAGATCAGAGGTATGGCTTCAACCTATTTGGTGTAATATTCAGTAATGGTGATGATTCATTGATGTTGCTGGGAAGAATGGGGATTGATCTCTCTGACAAGATCCAAATCCCATTGAGAGAAGGGCTAAAGGTGATGGGTGACCTGTAAGGCATGACTGGGTGTATGATGAAGGTTGGCATGTTGTTGGCATTTTACACAATGCTTAACGTAGTCACAACAGTCATGGTTAAAGGTCAGCCAGTAATAGCCTAGGCCAAGAATACGCTTAGCAACAACAAGGCCACTGAAGTGACATCCACATATGCCATCATGAACTTCCTTAATGGTATAAGGATTTTTAGAACTCGTAAGGCATTGTAAGAGAATACCATCAAAGTCACACTTATAGAGGAGGCCACCTAGGATGACGTAACGAGAGACCCTTTTAAGAAAGGCGCGTTGTCCATTACGAGTGAGGTCGGGAGGTAAGATGGAGAGGGAAAGATAGTCTGAGTATTGTTTATACCAAATGTCACTTGGGTCAGGAGCAACGGTTCCGATAGAGTGAAATTCATGAGGTAAATAAGATGGTGATTGGAGTCTTTATACAGTGACAAAGATTTTAGAGTTGGTGGTTGAAGCGGGTATCTGGGAAGCCAAGCAGGCCAAGGTATCTGCAAATTTATTGGTTGAACGTGGGACAATTTGAAGAGTGTAACGGTCGAAGTTGATCAAAATTATGTCTACATGATGTTTATTCTTTTGAAGTGTCTCATTACAACACTGGTATATACCATTGACTTGGTTTACGACCAATTAAGAATCACCAAAGATATTGATTGAATTAACATCTAAGGCATAGGAAGCTTGGAGACCTAATACGAGTGCTTCATATTCGGCAATATTGTTTGTACAATCAAAATCAAGTTTGAAAGAAAAAGGCATGTGTTCACCATCGAGTAGAATGAGAATAACACCAACCCCACCCCCACGCTGACACTTGGAACCATCGAAGAAGAGTTTCATTTGGTAAGCGGGTTCGTCCAGGGAAAGGGTAGTAATTGACTCATCTAGAAATTTAAAGTTAGAGGGTTGATCCCCGGAAATAGGTGCGTCGGGAAATTGATCGATGATAGCTTGACCCTTGATGGAATTTTGATGAATGAATTCGAGGTCAAGGTTGGCCAAAAGCATAAGCCAGCGTGCAACACGTTGATTTTGGTAAGGTTTGGCATACATGAAGTGCAAGGGGTCGTTGTTGGTCACCACATAGGTTTTATGATTAAGTAGGTAATGGCAGAGTTTGGTGGCAATGAAAACTAAGGTTAAGTAGAGTTTTTTGGCATGGGTATATCGGGTTTCATAGTCCAAAAGGGTATGGTTTATGTAATAAACCACCTGCTCTCTGTGTTGTTCATCGCGATGAGCGAGCATGGACCCCAGGGAGTGATCGGTAGCAAAGATGTATAGGTAGAAGGTTTAATCATCTTTAGGTGGAATGAGTCCGGGTGGTTGGAGAAGGTATTGTTTTAGGGCCTCAAAAGCTTTATGGCAGTCATCATCCCATTTAAAGTATACATATTTCTAGAGAAGATGATGAAATGGTTGACACTGATCAGACAATTGTGAAATGAAATGGCGAATAGACTATAACTTACCTTATAGGCTATGGAGTTTCCGCAGGTTAGTGGGTGGGGGGATTTCGAGAATGGCCTTGACTTTAGCAGGGTCAACTTCTATACCACATAAGGAGACAATAAATCCTAGGAGATTTCCCGAGAGAATCACAAAGATGCACTTCTTGGGTTGAAGGTGAACACAATACTTAATGAGGTGGTCAAAGATGGTCTTTAGGACGGCAAGGTGCTCGGAACGACGTTTAGATTTGGCAAGGAGATCAACTATGTAATCTTCCAATACACGATGCATGATGTCATGGAAGATGTAAGTGATAGCCCGCTGATATGTGGCACCACAATTTTTAAGGCCAAAAGGCATGACTCGGTAGCAGAAGGTCCCCCAAGGGGTGATGAATGCGGTTTTGTGCTGATCCTCTGGGGCAAGCAATATTTGGTTATAACCTAAGAATCCATCCATGAGTGATAGCTGTTTCACACGAAATGTTTCAACTTTTGGGAATAGAGTTGCTTCTATCCTTTCATTCCTTTAAGAAACAGATAAGGTTAGGGCTAGGAAGAATACCTGTTGAATGTCGAGAGGGTGTGCGCGTACCGTAGAGAAAGATCAGATCGACTGCGAAGAACTCCTTTTTGTCTGGGAAGGACTACCTGCAAATAAGAATACAAGACCACCAGATTTTGATTAGACAATAAATGAGGGAACTGCCTTGGGCCCAGGAAATATAAAACTTCCTTTCGAAGGTGGTCAGCTCCCCTGCTAATATGAATTAACACAAATTCTAACAAATAAGCTATTGTCCAATTACAATTTGTTTACCTTATTAGAACAATAGAGAAAGGGCTGGCCTTGGTTTAGAATCAAGGTAACCGATGCCGGTCACTGTAACCGGTACCGGTTGGCTCTAACCGATATCGGTAAGGGCAATGTTTTAGGGGATTTTGGTGAAGGCTGGTTGTAAGGTGGTTGTGTTGTTTTATAAGGCTGATAAATGAGTGGGGTTGGGTAATGGGGTGATGAGAAGGACTCAGAGAATACGGGGGGTGTTCTTGGGGGTAATGTAAGGGTGGAGGAATGACAGTTAGATGTAGTGTGTTGCTGGGTAGTAGATCTAGGAATAGACTTATAATGGCAGTGGTTCAGAAATTCAAGAAATGTTATTAAAAGAATGTATAAGACTTACTTACTAGTTATTGATGGAAAATGCAGGTTCTGGGACTGTGATGACGAAGACAGGGCTCAAGTAGGATGATCTGACAACCCAAGATGAGCTGTCTCCTCTCCTGATGCTCGGATGAGTGTCACTGGGCTTTGGTTATTCAGTTGCCGTCTTGGGCTTGATGTCCTTTTCTATAAACTTCTCTCTTTTCTTCACTTGTCTCTGCTCAGCCAAGCAAATCCGGATCCTCTCAATGATTTCTCCTCTTCTCGATCAAATGAAAATCCAATCCCCTGTTTTTGGTTGGAAGTGGTCATTTACAGGGAACCGATGGCGGTTATGCAACCGACGGCGGTCGAGTAGGAACCGGTATCGGTCAGGTCAAAGCGGGCTATTTTTGGTAAAATAGCCAGCTTTCCCTCCTTTTCTCCCGAGGGATTAGTTGCGGGCTTGGTCAAGTCATTATGATGTTGGTTTTAGGTGCGGGTGAGGAGTAATTAGTCATGGGTGTGGATGTGGACCAATTTATAGGTCTTAATTAGGTTAGTTTAGGGTTAAGACTAGGTCATGATGAGGTGGCGAAATGAGGTGGCAGGTATGGCGATGTGGATTTATTAATTATAAGGTAATTAATAAATAATTGTGTAAGGTTTAGGTGATAAGGTTAGGTTGCGAAATGAGATGCGGGGCACAGGGTGTCGTAAGACACAAATTTGGTGTCTACATTAGCCCCGTGTTGTCGTGTAGCTTGTCTTGTTAAAGCTGTACGGACAATAATAAGAAGTGGTTACCCCTGCTAAGGGTATAGGTAATCCCCCTCAAATCTATCACAGATTGAGGTAGCGTGAAATCCGGGATAGGGTTGATAAAGGGTAAATGGTGTTTAGATAATGGTAAGATGGTGGGGTAGGTCCAAGGAAGCAGACGCACGTTGACATGCAGTAGTGCGACCAGGGTACATGATTTGAAGAGCAAACAAGCAATTCATAGGCAAAGGTCGATAGTTTATCCAAACAAGGGTGATATAATCCTGGTATCCAAGGCATAGGAAGTAGCTCCAGGGGATATAACGAGTAAGGTACAAGAACGTTTAGGCATGTTCGGCAGTACCAAATGGTTGATTTGGTTGAGATAAACGTCACGGTCTTGGTCTAGGCAAAGTTGGTCGACTGATCAAGTCAAGGACCCTAATCATGCTAAAACACGAACAGGTGAGCTCGATTGAACAAAAAGCGACATGATGGGTGGATAAAATTGTATTGTGTTGATGATGGGCGAGGTATTTAATTGGTGTGGCCTTAGGTCGGGCCAAATGGTTGGGTGCGGCCGTGGGTCGGGCCAAATGGTTGGGTACGGCCTTGGGTCGGGCCAAATGGTTGGTTGCGGCCTTGGGTCAGGCCAAATGGTTGGTTGCGGCCTTGGTTCGGGCCCGATGGTTGGTTACGGCCTTGGGTCGGGCCAAATGGATGGTTGCGGCCTTGGGTCGGGCCAAATGGTTGGGTGCAGCCTTGGGTCGGGCCAAATGGTTGGGTGCGGCCTTGGATCGGGCCAAATGGGTGGTTGCGGCCTTGGATTGGGCCAAATGGGTTGGTTGTGGCATTGGATCGGGCCAAATGGTTGGTTGCGGCCTTGGGTCGGGCCAAATGGTTGGGTGCGGCCTTGGATCGGGCCAAATGGGTTGGTTGCAGCCTTGGGTCGGGCCAATGAAGTTAACAAAGGGTTTTCAGCCAAGGTGGATATAGGCGATGTTGTGAGAAAGGGCGATTAGTAAATAAGGTCAGAAATTGGGGAAGAGATGGGATAAAACCGATATCGATTGTCTATGACCGATATCGGTTAGGTGACTGATACCGGTTCCTTAGGGCACAATATAACCGGTATCGGTTATAGGTCGAAAACCTATAAAAAGAAAAAATATGGCCTGTCATTGTCATATTGTCAATTTGAAAACCAATTTTAGTTGTCTGAGGTCTATTGTTTAGATTGGTGCATTTGTCGGCTGAGGTGGCACTATTTGAGTGGAGAAGTGAGTGATTGGTAGGCCCTAGCGAGGAGGATGCAGCATTTGATTGGTGGAGGACCCAGCAGAGGAGAGTTAGAGCCATGGCACAGCCAGAAGGAGCTGGAGGTGCTGGACTAGCTGGACCACCACCACCCATCCCACCACGACGACGTGTCGTCGTACCGGTAGGTTCGAAACCTCTCATTATGTGAATTTGATGTTGTTAAGCTATTTTTGGGGGTTTGGGTAGGAATCCATGTTTTGGTAAAATAATGAATAAATTGAAGTTATTTGAAAAATGAAGAGGATAGATGGGTTAAATAGGGCAAGGCGGCAGGGTGGGTAGATTTTTAGGGTGTTTGGGTGGGTAAATAGGGATAAATAAGGGGAAAATGGATTTGGGGGGGGGGGGCGCGCCGGGTTAGGCCCGACAATTTTTCAGTGACCGATGTCGGTCACTAAGCGACCGACATCGGTCAAGAAGTTTGGGGGCAGGGTGGGTTTGTGGTTGACCTGTGTCGGTCGTACGTCGACCGACGTCGGTGGAGAGGGGACCGGTGGTGGTCATGGGTGACCGGTATCGGTCCGTAGCTAGGATTATTTAATTGGTTGGTTGGGTTTTGTTGTTGTTTTGAATGTGTGGTCGTTGTTGGGGTTGCTGTGTGGGTGTTTTGGTAGTGTTTGGGTTGTTGTTTGGATGTGTTGGTATTAATGGTTTGGGTTTTGTGTTTATTATTGGGCTTGGAGAGGGAAGGGGTGGAGGTGGAGAGGAAGGGTGATTAGTAGGTTGGGGGGAAAAATGGGGCGGTTGTGTGGTCGGGTGGGTAAAAGGGGGTATAGAAGGTTAAAGGAGTTGTTGTTTGAAAGGGTAGGTCTAATGAAGTGGGTGATTTGTGCAGGCACGTCAGCAGCTGACTATGCGGGATAGGATGCCTCCGCTGTTGAGACGGATGTGGCCACACATGTCCACGGTGGACTAGGCCATCATGCATGAGGTGGGACTCGGCGGAGTCCAGCGTTATAGGGCGATAGAGAGGGATCACAGTCTTATGGTCACCCTCACCGAGAGATGGGATCCGGCAACCAATGTGTTCCATCTCCTGACTGGAGAGATGACCATTACATTGGAGGATGTGTATCACATCCTTAGATTACCGATCGATGGAGAGGCAGTCTTCCAGGTGGATGTAGAGACAGCCATGGACAGCATCTTACAGGTATTCGGGGATGCAACCGCGCCATTGACTTATCACAGCGCGAGCATCGCCTATGGGGATATGTATCGTGCCCACCGACATGAGACACGGCTTGCCATGTTGATGATGATCGGCATTACATGCTTCACCCTCCCGGACACAGAGGGAGGCCGCTTTCCACGGGTGCTGATGGGGGTATTACATGAGATGGTTGAGGAGCATACATGTTATGCTTGGGCACCAGTATACCTGGTGCAGTTATACCGAGAGCTGTGGGGCTACCACTGGATGAGGTGATTCGGGATTTTCTCTACGTTTTTGTTACATTGCTGGGCATATGAGCATATCATATGCATTCGACCAGTAGGGCTGCCCCAGCAGCCAGGGCCACAGGTGATTTATAGATATGGCTTTCAGAGGTGGCTAGGGGTCGTGGGCCAGCCATGAGCGGTTCTCTCCAGACGGGATGTAGCGTATTACCGTCATGTATTAGAGGGCGTGACTGCCTTGGATATTGTATGGAGGCCTTACATAGGTCATCAGCCCCGCGGAGGAGCCCAATCACAGTTGCGGTGGATCCAGTATACATTCTGGATAGCGGGACGGAGGCCACGAGAGTATGAGCGGATACCCCTGGAGAGCGTACAACGACAGGATGAGCAACCTCCCTTCCCTCAGTACCGTAGGGATGATGTAGAGGCCCCACTGCCTGTACCACAGCCCGTGGACCCAGATTGGGTAGCCGAGAGGCCTGCAGATGATACTGTGGACGACGCTGGCTGCACAGGATCATTTTTGGTATGGTGGGTAGGAGAGAGAGCCGCGAGGAGAGCACAGCCCGCACAACCAGACTTAGCGGCTGTTAGAGCAGAGAGGGACCAGCTCAGGGGACAGGTACAGTTGTTACAGGGGCAGCTTGCTGCACAGGCACAGATAGGTGTCCTACAGGGGCAGTTAGCCCAAGCACAGGTACAGGCACAGCCACAGGCACCACCACAGGTATAGGTACCGCCACAGGCACCACCAGCGGCACCAACACAGGCACAAGTATAGGCACCACCACCGGCGCAGCCACAGGCACCGGTATCGCCACCGATACTGGCACAGGCACAAGGTGTATTGGTAGGACAGGGGCCATTGGTATTAGGAGTCGGGGGACCAGCCCCAGCAGCTTTGGTGGCATGAGCCTGGTATATGGAGGCGAGAGCGGAAGCCCGGTACTATCAGGACGTCCTTGATGGTACCATGGCTGACTATCAGCCGTATGCGGCGCATAGAGCGGAGACCTCGCGTAGCCAGAGATCCCAGGGGGGTGCAGCCACAGCCGGTGGGTCTGTTACAGGGAGGAGACGAGAGGCAACATAGGGACCAACAGGGAGACAGGCGGAGGGCGGTGGGGAGAGCTGAGGGATCCCTGCAGAGGAGATAGTTTGTGTTTGTACAGTGTGTATGGGCACCGGTCTACGAACTGGTTATGTTTATAGAGGCCTGCGTGCTTACATATGATGTATTCATTCATTTATTCATTTATTATATATGCCAGCCTGCGAGCCGAGTATGGGTTGTACAGTTGATATTGGCCTGCGAGCCGAGTATATTTTTGATGTGAGAGACCGGCCTGCGAGCCGAGTCGAGATTATTGACAGTTATTGCGGCCTGCGTGCCGGCTTTGTATTATTATGAGATCACAGAGGCCCCCATGCAGGGCACATTGTATATTTGAAACTTTTGATATATAGATATGATGATTTTGACCCACATGGTTTATATATTGATGGTGTTGATGTCTTTTGTTGATGGGATGTATGTATATATAGATGATGAGTTTAATTGACATGTTGTGTTATGAAATGTTGTATGTGTTTTGTCGCTGGTTTGTGAAATTGAATGTATGTAACTGCTGACTTGGATCCAAATGGTGTATAGATTGATGGTTTTTGATATTGTTTGTTGATGGCTTGTTTGTTTTTGTAATATAGATAGATGATGTTGATGAAATTATGAGGATATATATATATGTGATTTGGATGACAAATATTGATAATGGTTTTGTTATGCAGGAAAAAGAGGCGAGCGCCACAAAAATTTGCAAAAACGAAGAAACGGCTTAGGTTTAAGCAAAAAGGGGACACATGACCGATATCGGTTATGTAACCGATGTCGGTAGCTATATGACCGATAGCGGTTATGTAACTGATATCGGTTATGCCAGAATTATTTTCCTAAAAATAGAATTGCTTGGTTGGCAACTTAAGTTCTTATTTTAGCGTTCTTATTTTTAGATGCATGCAACAAGTTATATATGCGAATGCGACACTGTTGGACGACTGATACAGGTAATTGCATGAAAGAATTTGAGTGATAAGGAGGAAAGAGACAGGTGAAGTGAGTGTGGGTTGAGATTCAGAAGGTAGAAAGACAAGTTATATTTGAAGAGGGTGGTGAACATGGCTGAACAAGGAAAAGCATCCAGCAGGCAGGGACAAGGGGGAAGACATGTCCCGCCCCAAGCTGCTGCATCCCAAGAGGTAAACTGTTTGGTTGTAATTTGATTCTTGCATGTTTTGTGAATAGGAGGAGAGAAGTGTAAGTGGGTAAAGATGAGAAAGAAAAGGTGATAGGCAAGGGTTGGGGATGGGGTGAGTGCTATGGGGTAGGTAAACAGGGTGGTCACGTATGTTTTTAGGTATAAATAGGAGTAAACGGGCAAAATAATTATCGTAGGTGTATGTTTTAAGCAGGGTAGGTATATTTTTGACAGTGACCAGTATCGTTTAGAAATAACCGGTATCGGTTAGCAAACCGGTATCGGTTATCCATAACCGATATTGGTCACTGTAGGGGTTTCCAGAATTTGAGAAAAAACCCATGGAGATTTGTTCTATTGAATAATTATGTGTCGTTTTGATGTATGCAAGTGGAAGTAGGGTTAAGGATGAATGATACTGTGCCAGCGTTGTTGTCACGAATCCGAGCGGATGTAACACCAGCTGAATGGGCATTGATAAATCGTTTGGGGTTAAGTGGAATCCGCTATTATTCACGAATCGCGCGTAACCATGCGATGTTGCAGGCGTTGATTGAGAGATGGAATCCAGAAAAGAATATCTTCTATCTGCCAACAGGGGAGATGACAGTGACTTTGGAAGATGTGTTCCGTATTTTGAGACTCCTAATGATAGGAAAAACAGTGTATCAGGCATTGCCTAGTGCGGGGCGGGCAGCGATAACAACAGTATTCACTTCAGCTGCGCGAGATTTGACACAACGAGGTTTATCATTTACGTATGGTACAATGTATGCAACACACCCTGAGAAACAAGGTTGGCCGTGCTATTAATGATAGCGGTGGGGTATTATTCATTACCGAGGGTGGAGGGTGGAAGATTTCCCAAAGCATTGATGAGTGTTATTTGGGAAATGATAGAAATAAGCATGACTTTCACATGAGCACCCGCATATCTGGCAGAGTTATATAGGGGTTTATGGGCCTGCAAGCGAAAACACAGGACGACACTCGATTGTTCGTACTTATTACATTGTTGGGCCTATGAGCATATTGTTTGTGTGCGTCCAATAGGCCGACCCATCAAGTCGGGAGAGGTAGGAGTGCAAAGGTTGGGATTCAGATGATGGGTCCAGACAGAACAAGAAGCGAGATCCCAGGCCGTGATAGATGACATCGAGTATTATAGACAGGTATGGGAGATGGTGATGATTGCGGATATTTGTTGGAGGCCTTACGGGAACTATATGGTGACAGAGCACATAGCTGAGGAGTTGAGGGGTGTAGAGCGATTGAGGTGGATCGCAGGGCACAGGCCGGGTGAGTATGAGAGGATTCCTCTAGATCGCGTGCGGTGACAATTTGGGTTCGTTCAGGATATACCTATGACATATAGACCATACATGAGGATTGATGCCGAGGCAGCATTCTCACCTCCCCGGCCTACACCTCTAGAAGGTCCAGAAGAGATAGCAGTCGATCGTAGGGTAATGGATGCGGGAACGACAGAGGCCTATAAAGTATGGTGGGTAGCAGAGCTGCGAGGTGCACGTGAGCACCTTGACATAGCTATGATTACAGCAGAGAGAGATCATCTGCAGGATTTGGTTCACCAGCTTCAAACACAGGTGAATGAGACAATGAGATTGTTAGAGGTTTCACAGTTACGAGTGGAGAGACTGGAGGCAAGATTCCTCCACGCGAGAGGACGTATTCGTATGTTACAGGAGATGTTGGCGGATCAGTGGGAGGAACCAATGGCAGTGGCACCTTTGAGGATGGATAGGCCAACTGAGGGGCATCGACGATCACGATCACCACCTGATTCGGGAGGAGGTGCAAGGGTCTAAGTGAATTTCATAGGAATATAAGAATAAATAAGGATGCTGACCTGTGAGTCGATGATAGAGAAGATGTATTTTTTTAACATCTAAAATAAAACTAAAGATGTATGTGGTTTTGAGTGATGATAATAATAAGAATGGTTGTGTTGTAAATGTTGTTTTTGTTTTGTTTGAAAAAGGATAAAGATGAATGTTGGCAAAATATTTATATTTACAACACATGATAGGGTATGGTAGGGGATGGTCGAGCTAACCTTGGGAGACCCCATGTCTCCTAAGTGTTGCCTACATAGCCCATTGCACAAAGCAAGCAAGGGCCTCAGACCGATGTAGTTCTCCCTTAGGACCAGGGAGAGGTGAATTTAGGCAATTTGGTTATGGTTAGGCAATTTGTTGGTTGGTAAAAATTTGATGTTGGTAGGGTAATGTTGTTGGTGTTGGTAGGGTAATGTTGTTGGTGTAGGTATAGGGAAAGAAAAAGTTAGCATACCCAAGTAGTAGGGAATCGTGTCCTGATTAATGTCAACACACAATCCTAGAGTCGAGCAAGAAAAGGCCAGAGTGTCCCGTAGTTGAGGAGAGATAAACAAACCACATATTAATGTAGGATGAGCTTGAATCCCTAGGTACCTTGCATAGGCGAGAAGTCGATAGGTGAAAAGAGTGGTATAATCACAATATATCGGATATACGTCACGTCCCTTGAGTTTTGTTGCTTTGACAAATGGTGAGGTGAGGTGGTTGATGTGGGCGAGGGTGCAGAGAACTTTTTACAAGATGATTATTCTGACGAAAGAGAACCAAACCTAAATAGACAAGTCCATGACTCAAAAGCACTTTTGAATACGGCTTTTATTTTTATTTTATTTTTCTGGATATAGACTGATCGATGCGGGAAGTCTACATGGGATATGTATTTTGTTGTTCTTGAGGTCTTCACGAAGTTGATCAATGCGGGAAGCTTCTGATAAAGGCTGACTGTGTATAGCTGTCCTTCAAGGGAGCAGTCTATTTATAGTAGTAGATACGGTGTTTATGTATAGCTGTCCTTCGGGGGAGCAGTCTATATATAATAGCAGCAATAGTTTGGCATATAGCTGTCCTTCAAGGGAGCAGTCTATTGTATAATTTAGAGGTCTAGATGTCCGTTGGGCATAAAGCATCTAGTTTTGTAGGAAGTTTGACTCAAAGAAAATCCCATAAGTGTTTAATTAAGAATGTGTCATTTTGATACTTTGAAGTCATGGACTAGACTAAAAAGGGAAAGATATTTGTAAGGGGAGGTGATAATCAAACCAAGTGAGTTTGATTTGATTTTGAGATGTAGGAAACAAAGTGTATGCGGTGGTAAATGAGCTCAAGGGATGAACGCAAGGTAGATAAAAAGTGACACAACACTGAATTCAACAGTAGAATGGTCGAAGATGCAAGGCATTAAGGGGCTCAGGCTCAGGTTTACCATTAAGCGAAGCTAAAAGATAAGTGCCTGATCCATAAGTGTGAGTGATAATGTAAGGCCCAATCCAATTAGGAACAAATTTTCCACGTTTGCTCTTTTCTAGTTTGGTTACATGTTGATTCTCTTTGAGGACAAGATCACCAACCTTAAAGGTACGCTCATGAAGTCGCTTATCATAAACATGCTTGATGCGTTTTTGATAGATTTGAAGGTGGTCAAGAGCTGTAAGATGACGCTCGTCAAGAAGCTCCAATTGGGCTAACCGCTCTTGGCGAAAATCGTCGTTGGTGAGAATATCCTGAAGAGATATTCAGAGGGAAGGTATTTTATTTCGAGAGGCAAGACAGCCTCGGTACCATATACCAAAGAAAAAGGTGTGGCATTAGTGGAGGTACGAATGCTAGTACGATAAGCCCAAATGGGCAAAGGGGATGTGATCATGCCAATTTCTTCCAGAATCGTTAACAACTTTCATGAGGATTTTGGTTAGGGTTTTATTAGAATATTCAGCTTGACCATTGGCCTGTGGATAGTAAGGTGATGAGAAACTAAGTTTGATACCAAAGTTGTCACAAAGGTCTTGTAACAACTTATTTTTGAAATATTTACCATTATCTGTTATTAGACGATGAGGAATACCAAAACGACAGATAATGTGATGGTTAACGAATTCGACGATTTTTTCTTTTTTGATTGAAATGAGTGGAATGGCCTCCACCCATTTTGTGTAATATTTGGTTACTGTGATTATCCAACGGTGACGTTGCGAAGAGGGTGGGTGAATCTCACCAATAAGGTCTAAACCCCATTGTGAGAAAGGCCAAAGATCTCATGCGATCTGTAGCGGATGGCTAGGAGTATGTTGAAGGTTGGCATGTTGTTGACACATAACACAACGCTTAACATATTTGTAACAGTCGTTATTGAGAGTAGGCTAATAATAACCTAGGCGAAGGATTCGTTTAGCCACGGCAAGGCCACTAAAATGTCCGCCACAAATACCGTTGTGGATTTGTTGGATGGTATAGGTGACCTCCGCACCGATTAGACATCGAAGGAGGATGCCATCAAAGCCACGTTTATAAAGGAGTCCCCCCATGATGACATAACGAGAAACACATTTAAGAAAAGCGCGTTTGCCAGTACTAGTAAGGTCAGGTGGGAGAACGGAGGTTGTAAGGTAGTCGTGAAATTGGTGGTACCAGGTATCCTGCGAATTAGCAGACACATTATTTATCATACAGACAATCAGGGCTGATTAAGATGGGGCAAAGAGTTGTTGGACCAAGATGAATATGTCAGAGTCAGTTGGTGAGGCAGGAATTTGTGAGGCTAAGCAAGCCATAGTATCTGAAAATTTGTTAGTGGAGCGGGGAATGGTCTGGATAGAATAACGAGTAAATGAGGTCAAAAGTGAATCCACGTAATGTTTGTACTTTTGAAGTTCCTCATTTTTACATTGGTAGATGCCCATAACTTGATTGACTACCAATTGAGAGTCACCGAAAATATTGATAGATTTGACACCTAAGTGTAATGCAACCTGGAGACCCAAAACAAGGGCCTCGTATTCCGCTGTATTATTAGTGTAGGGGAAATCGAGTCGGAATGAAAGAGGCATAGGCTCAGCGTCAAGAGGAATGAGAACAACGCCGGCCCCTCCGCCGCGCTGGCATTTGGATCCATCGAAGAAGAGGGTCATTGGATACGACTCTTCCCTGAGTGAAAGAGTGGCGATGAGTTCGTCGGGGAAATTAAAATTGGTAAATTGTTCCCCAGGTAAAGGGGCTTCTGCGAGTTGATCGGCAATGGTTTGTCCTTTGATTGACTTCTGGTGTATAAATTCAAGATCGAGGTCAGCAAGGAGCATAAGCCATCGGGTGATGCGTTGGTTTAGATGAGGTTTGGCATACATATAATGAATGGGGTCCGTGTTGGTGATGACGAAAGTTTTGTGATTCAGGAGGTAGTGTCGGAGTTTGGTGGCTACGAATGATAGGGCTAGGCACAGTTTTTCTACATGTGTATACCTAGTCTCGTAATCCACAAGAGTACGACTTATATAATAAACGGTTTGTTCTCGATGTTCAGAGTCACGATGTGCGAGCATGGCTCCTACAGCATGGTCAGTGGCAGAAAGGTAAAGGTAGAAAGGGTGATCGTCCTGAGGTGGGATAAGCACGGGTGGCTGCAAGAGATAGGCTTTGAGAGCCTCAAAGGCTTGGTGGCACTCTTCGCTCCATTGAAAGGCAATGTCCTTTTTAAGAAGGTGATGAAAAGGCTGACATCGATCCGAGAGTTGGGAAATGAAACGCCGGATAGATTGAAGTTTACCTTGCAAACTACGCAATTGTTTGAGGTTTTTGGGTGGGGGCATTTCTAGGATAGCTTTGACTTTAGATGGATCGACCTCAATGCCACGCAAAGAGACGATAAAGCCAAGAAGTTTTCCCGAAAGAACACCAAAGACACATTTCTTTGGTTGAAGCCGGACCGAATATTGTAACAGGCGACCGAAAATAATGGTTAAAACATCGAGATGTTCACTGCGATGTTTAGATTTGCCAAGAAGATCATCGACATAATCCTCAAGGATAGTGTGCATAATGTCATGAAAAATGTAAGTCATAGCCCACTGATAGGTCGCACCAGCATTCTTAAGGCCAAACGGCATGACACTATAACAGAAGGTTCCCCAAGGAGTTATGAAGGCAGTTTTATGTTGATCGGCAGGGGCAACCAAAATTTGGTTGTATCCTTAAAAGCCATCCATGAGAGAAAGCATTTCATGGCCCGCAGTGAGATCAACAAGTTGATCAATACTTGGGAGGGGGAAGTCATCCTTGGGGCAAGTGAGGTTAAGGTCTCAGAAATCCGTGCATATCTGAAGTCCCCTCGTCGCTTTAGTGACAGGTACGATGTTAGAAATCCATTGAGGATAGTCAATAGGCAAGATGAAGGAAACAAAAAGAAGTCGTTGAAGCTCTTCTTTGACCAAGAGGGCAATGCGTGGATGCATTTTTCTCAGTTTTTGTTTGACTGGTTTGGAATCAGGATTTAGGGTGATGTTATGGACAGCAATGTCAGGATCAATTCCTGGCATGTCAGCGTAGGACCAAGCGAAAGCTTGGTTGCGGGTACGGAGAAAGGTAGTAAAGGTGACTTGTTCTGATGCGCTAAGGGATTGTCTGATCTTCACAATGTGAGGATCCTCCTCTGTGTGGATGTTGATTTCTATAGTTGACTCGTTCAACATGGTTTGAGTTTCAGACGGTAAGGCGCGTTGAATATAGGAGTCATCTGCACCAAGGTAAGTGAGGATGGAGTCGTCATCCTGGCACTCAACAACATTAATCGAAGGTGAATCCTCTTCAATCATGTCAGGATACAGAAGGGGAAGAGAAGATGGGTCCTCATTATCGCGTTGATAAGTGAGAGGACCTAGGAAGATAGCATTTATGAAAAAAAAAAGTTAGGAGGGATAGATTCAGGGTCTATCGACTCTGTGGGTGACGATGGCAAAATGGGTGATGATGGTTTGGTAGGGGTGACGTCGTCATCTTCCAGGATACAACTGACACGAGGTTTCTCCGGTGTAAGTGTTTCAGGAAAACCGAGACCACTACGATCATTGTGTTTGCGTGTAGTCACGGGAATGAGTGTATGTCAGCCTTGTTCATAAAGACCAAAACCAAAGCCTTTCCAAGCACAGCGAGTCAAGAAGGTGAGGGCGAAACGATGATTTGTCAAGTATTGAAAATCGGATTGGAAGGGAACCACACCCAAAGGAGGTTCAGGGGTAACAGAGGATGCGTCGACACCCCCATACGTTAGGTTGGTGCGGCAATGAGGTGGTCCGTAGGGGATTACCTCCCCCACGTGACGGTCGTAGGTAGGATGTGCATGTAACTGTCCGTACTCCTGTGGGGTATGGAAAGAACTAACGTTATATAGGTGGTATTCCCCCAGCGTAAGGCATTGAAAAACATCTACTAAGGGGTCGGAGGTTGGGATGTTATCTGCGGGAAAGGAAGTGGTATTTGCGACGGCGGTTTCATTGGTTGAAGGCTGTGGGTGCGGTTGAGGTAGATGGTTGAGGTGCGGTTGAAGTGGATGGTTGGGTTGGATGAATGGGTGTCTTGACTGGTACAAGCACATCATTAGGGCGATACAACATATTGCAGGTTTTGAAGGGGGGAGGATCAGCTTTTACGGTGTAGGACTTCCCCTCGTACTCAAATTTTATGCATCTATGTAAGGTGGAGGGAACGCATCCCATAGCCCAGATCCAAGGGTGGCCTAACAGCATATTGTATTGGAACTCTCCCTCAAGGACATAGAAGAGTTCAGGTAAAGTACGTGGTCCTACACGAATGTTAAGGATCACGGTGCCTAAGGTAGAAGTAATAGCATCATTGAATGACCGCAACATGATGGGGTTGGCACACATGCAGCTAGAAGGGATATTCATTTGTTGGAAGGATTTTGAAGAGATGATGTTTAGGCTAGCGCCCCCGTCAATCATAACACGACGTACCCAAATGTCCCGGACATAAGCTGAGATGAAAAGAGCAGGGTCAGGATCTTCAGCACCAAAGTCGATAATTTCTGTCTTCGGAGAAACTGACAGCAGCGGCTTGCTGTACAGAGACAGAAGTAGTTGGGGAGATAGGTTGTTTGGTGAGCGAAGCAACGTGATTGGGTGTTAGAATAGAGGTAACAGGCAAGGTTTCGTTAGGTAAGACCTCTATCCCTTGAAGGATTTCAACGAGATCCTGTTGATGAGATTCAAAAGTCTGAATGAGATCATACAGTGTCATTTTTACAGGCGATTGGTGAAGCTGTTTGATCATGGTTCGGTGGGCAACTCCATTAGAGACGGGATAGGTGGGTCCTCGAATAACCACTTTAGGTGGTGGTGCAATCAGGATGGTGGACGGAGAAAGAGATGCTGCAGGTGTGCTTTCTTTCGCTTTCCCATTGTTTTTCTGCCCTCGAGTAGCAACACTAATCATATTGATCTCGTGAATACGAGAGGAGGAAGACGGTAGGGATAGGTCATGGTCTTCGAGAGGTGGGGCTGTAATAATGATAGATCTTGGTGAGGCGGGGACAGGTGGTATAGGAGAGGGAATTGAAGCTAAAGGTCTCTCTCTTCGTAAGTTGTCTTTCTTAACTTTTTTATCTGAGAGAGGTGACTGACGAAGTATGGCTTTCAACGCTTTGCATCCCTCTACGTCATGTCCGGGTGTGCGGTGGTAAGCACAGATTTTAGACTCATCATAACCTATAGGTCGAGGTTTAGATGGATCATAAGGTCTAAGTGGGGGTAGGGAAATGGTCGCATTCTCCACCAACATAGCAAGGATTTTGGCGTAAGACCCTTTGAGTGGGTCAAAGTCAGAGGAAAATGAGGCTATTGACTGGGTAGTTTGTGGTAATGACGGGGTATGGTTGGTTTGTATGGTTGGTGGTTTAGCCAAGGGGTTTTGATAATGGGTTTTAACTAAACGTGGCTTCTTTGGCGCAGAAGCTATGTTTAGCTGGTTAGATGATGAGGCCACAGATGATGTGGTATCAGAAAACAACCACGGAGAAATAGGAGTGGCAGCAAACAATTCTTTTGATGATGGAATTTGTTTAGGGTTGGTAGGTGGACAGGATACGCGGGGTGACGGTGTTGCTATACCCTTGGATTTCTGTATGGGTGCAGAAGGCGTAGGTCGCTTTAAAGAAAATGCAGGAGGTATGATATATTGATGCAAGGTAGAGGGATGGGGTCCCAATATGGAAGGTAGGTGTGACGACGAGGGTTTTAGTTGTGATAGAGGCATAGGTTGAGGAGATTGAGTCTGTCTCCTAATGGGATGGACGGCTTTATTTTTAGATAAATCAAGCCGCTTAGGTGGGTGTGTTAGACTGGGTATTGGTGAGGTCCCAAGCGTAGGGGAAGATTTGGTTAGGTTAATAGAAGTGGATGAGGTATTTGGTAGAAATGAGGGGGGTGAAGATGAGGACATAGGCATTTTAAGCTTCTGTAAACATTTCGGGTATATGGTAGAGGCATCTGGATCGGTCATCTGCATTTGAGTAGAATATGGCGTACTCAAACGTTCCCATAGGACTCATCTATCTTCTGGGGAATGACAGTCCTCACGTGTGAATAGGAACTTTTGTATGGAAGAAAGGTGGGTTGTGATTCCGGTCCACTGTGGGTGTGATACAGGGGGTAGATGAGGCACTGTATCAATGGGCATTAAGAGGTCAACCGGTCGCTGAAAAGATTTAGGCGATGAAGAACTAATAGGTAGGAGGGCGTGTTTGAGAGGATCCGTCATGTTTAAAGAATGTGGTGATGTCGGTTCAAGAGGTTTCTCATCTAAGGATGACAAAAGAAGTGGTGAGCCTTCCTCTTGTACAGCAAGAATGGTAGAAGGAGACATTTGGGAAATAGATAAATTAGATAACATCCGCTCACAGTCTTGCAAGGATGTGGTGTAAGAAGGCTCATTTGTGAGAAGGGAACTCTGGGCGGTTAATTCCTTGATGGGTAAAGGAACGGAAAGGATTTCAGTTTGTCTTGATGGTGAGGAAGGGGGTTCGGGTTCCTGCGTTAGTGAAGAGGCTTGATTCAGAATTTGTTCGATAGAGGTTTTTGGCTGGGAGTCGAAGACTGCATGGATCTCATGAACACTCTCCTCGGCTAAGATATCTTGGTTTATGTTACTGTTAGAAGAATGATTCGGGAATGGTTTGTTGAATATTTTCAAATTTCGGTTAGCAGGGGCGTTAGGATTATCGAGGGCTATATCCCCCGCATCAACCATTTCCTGCACTATGTTTTTCAACATCTTGCAGTTTTCATGACTGTGTCCCTTCACGCAGTGGAAGTTACAGAAGTCATTTTCTTTGTACCAAGAAGGTATGGCGCGAGTGGAATCAAACCCAGAGTGAGGTTTAACAGGAGGTAAGGTAATGGCTCCTGCTTTAAGCAATTTTTCCAATATCACACCATAAGTTTCTCCCAAGGGAGTGTAGTTGATGGGCTCTGCTTTATACTTATAGGTGGTTTTTGGTGGGGTATTAGATGGTGGTTGGGATTTGACCATCACCGCGTGCACGACTCCTTTTGATTTCGAAGCAGTCGATGGGTGAGGATTGGTGGTGTTAGGTCTGTTGGTGGAATCTTGGGTTCAGAAATTGGGGTTTTTGTTGCACAACCGCAATTTCTCTTCCTCTAAGGCTCGAATCTCTAGTTTTCGAGCCATAGTAAAGGCCTCGTCAAATGTACGGAAAGTTTGAATTTGGAGGGTAGGAGAGATGTGCTTAGCGCAGGCCCACGTAAAGAGTTCAATAAGTTCGGCCTGAGGCAAGGCATACGTAAGTTGGTTGATAAGGCCCCGCCATCGTCCAACGAAATCTGCGATAGATTCGTCTTCAAATTGTCGGATGGCATAGAGGTCGGTGATAGATACTTTCTTGGCAATGTTAATGGAGAAATGATCCAAGAAAGATTGGGCTAGTTGGTTAAAAGAGAAGATTGAGTGCTGGGTTAAAGCACTGTACCACTCCAAGGCGGGTCCTGATAAGGACATGGGAAAGGTGCGGAGTAGTAAAGCGTCATTGTGAGCAATCAGATAACAAGCATGTCTAAATGATCGCAAGTGTTGTTGAGGGTCCTCCTTACTATTAAAACGGGTAATTTTTGGTAATTCCCATTGAGGAGGATATGAATGAAGGGGGACTAAAGGGTGGATAGGCTCCCGACAAACTTGCTCGTATGTCAAGGCGCTACGACTTCCTGAAACAGAAGCCTCCAGATTTTGCATTTTTTCCATCATTTGTTTAATTAAATCAGTAGTTGGATGAGATGATGGTGTGGTTGTGGTAAACGGAGGCAAATTGGGCCAAGGGCCACCGCTAGACAATGGTGGGGTTAAATGTTGATAAGGTATGGAGGACGAATGTGTTGAGGCGACCGAATAGGGATATCCTATATAAGACGTTGAGGTCACCGGATACATGTGTGGGAATGAAAATGTGGGCGGAGCTTGAGAAGGAAAGCTCGTGTGGATAGGTGGCAGAGAGCAAGTCATGAACGGAGCAGTCTGCAAGAGAGACGAGGTAGGAGCATTCGGCAGTAATGACATGTGGGGCCCAAGATTAACCAAAGGAAAGCCAATCTGTGTCGTATGAACCTCTGAAGCCGCTGGATTGGGAGACGGGGCTAAGGATGCAGCAGGCAAAGCGGAGTTATCAGGCGGAGAAGGAGCTAAATGAGCAGCTATACTAATAGGCATGCCAATAAGGAGTTGACCATCGGGCGTACGGTCAGGGGCATGAGACAAATAGTATTGTACAGCGCTAGGATTAGCATCCAGAAATTTGGCAAATTCCTTATCTCCTACAGGAATTTTAGGAACCTCACTGGTATCCGTAGGATTCCCTATAGAATGTGAAGGGGGTGATTCAGGCAAAGGCACAGAGCAGGCATGTGAAACCATGGCGGCGGCTTGCTTTTGAGTGATAACAACCATGGACAAGAGTACACAGTAGGGTTTCAATCTATCAGGAACAAAAACAGCCTCATAATGTTGAAATTGGTAGGTTGCTGGTTTGTCAGGAACTGTAAAAGACAGTAACCGATATCGGTCTGCTAATCGATGTCGGTTAACCTATAGCCGATGTCGGTTAGTTAACCGATGTTGGTGTAATAAGACTGGTATAAGAAAATATAAGAAGCTACTGATTTGAGTTTTTAACAATGCTTAGTACATCTATCAAATTGTTCTGAAGTGATAACTGAAAACAGTGTATGACAGAGAAATAGAACTGAAAACAAACAAGAATACACAAACAAATTAACAGACTAACCCTAGGATTAGTGTTTAATCAATTTGAGCTTATGCCCTTAGACGCAGAATGATGTCAGAATCCTAAACACAAGACCTAGGGGAAATGTCAAGTTTGTTTTGGCTTATAAGGTTACCTCAATCGGGCGGAGGAATACCATGCGGAGAAGGGGGGATGTTTTGAGCTGTTGTGTTAATTATGAAGTGATTCGGTATGTGTTGTGCAGTGAAAGTAAGATTAATTTCCTGTCAATACCATGGAAATCACCCCCACGTGTATGACCTGTTACTTAGTCTATGTTCACTAGAATTGAAAACAACAAGCAAGAATGTAATGCACGTGTTTTAAACCCAAATCGAAAATGATATTCGATGAAGCAAGGAGAGATGACTTTTACTAATGCAAAACTGGGAAAAGCAAGACAAAGTTCTTTTACCAAATATAACAAAATACCTTGTGAATATCTTTAGAAGAAGAAAACAACAAGTATGCTCCCTATATGAAAGCAAGCAAGAGAAACAGAAACCCGAAATGGGTCCCACCGGGCGTGCCAAAATGTTTCGCACGGAATGTTTCAACTTTTGGGAATAGAGTTGCTTCTATCCTTTCATTCCTTTAAGAAACAGATAAGGTTAGGGCTAGGAGGAATACCTGTTGAATGTCGAGAGGGTGTGCGCGTACCGTAGAGAAAGATCAGATCGACTGCGAAGAACTCCTTTTTGTCTGGGAAGGACTACCTGCAAATAAGAATACAAGACCACCAGATTTTGATTAGACAATAAATGAGGGAACTGCCTTGGGCCCAGGAAATATAAAACTTCCTTTCGAAGGTGGTCAGTTCCCCTGCTAATATGAATTAACACAAATTCTAACAAATAAGCTATTGTCCAATTATAATTTGTTTACCTTATTAGAACAATAGAGAAAGGGCTGGTCTTGGTTTAGAATCAAGGTGACCGATGTCGGTCACTATAACCGGTACCGGTTGGCTCTAACCGATATCGGTAGGGGCAATGTTTTAGGGGATTTTGGTGAAGGCTGGTTGTAAGGTGGTTGTGTTGTTTTATAAGGCTGATAAATGGGTGGGGTTGGGTAATGGGGTGATGAGAAGGACTCAGAGAATACGGGGGGTGTTCTTGGGGGTAATGTAAGGGTGGAGGAATGACAGTTAGATGTAGTGTGTTGCTGGGTAGTAGATCTAGGAATAGACTTATGATGGCAGTGGTTCAGAAATTCAAGAAATGTTATTAAAAGAACGTATAAGACTTACTTACTAGTTATTGATGGAAAATGCAGGTTCTGGGACTGTGATGACGAAGACAAGGCTCAAGTAGGATGATCTGACAACCCAAGATGAGCTATCTCCTCTCCTGATACTCGGATGAGTGTCACAAGGCTCTAGTTACTCAGTTGCCGTCTTGGGCTTGATGTCCTTCTTCTGCAAACTTCTCTCTTTTTCTTCACTTGTCTCTGCTTGGCCAAGCAAATCCGGATCCTCTCAATGATTTCTCCTCTTCCCGATCAAATGAAAATCCGATCCCCTTGTTTTTGGTTGGAAGTGGTCATTTACAGGGAACCGATGGCGGTTACGCAACCGACGGCGGTCGAGTAGGAACCGGTATCGGTCAGGTCAAAGCGGGCTATTTTTGGTAAAATAGCCAGCTTTCCCTCCTTTTCTCCCGAGGGATTAGTTGCGGGCTTGGTCAAGTCATTATGAGGTTGGTTTTAGGTGCGGGTGAGGAGTAATTAGTCATGGGTGTGGATGTGGACCAAGTTATAGGTCTTAATTAGGTTAGTTTAGGGTTAAGACTAGGTCATGATGAGGTGGAGAAATGAGGTGGCAGGTATGGCGATGTGGATTTATTAATTATAAGGTAATTAATAAATAAGTGTGTAAGGTTTAGGTGATGAGGTTAGGTTGCGAAATGAGATGCGGGGCACAGGGTGTCGTAAGACACAAATTTGGTGGTCTACAGTAGGTGAAGAGGAAGTAGTCCTGGATGAAGATGCTTTAATGGGTCATGAGCAGTTGGTCATTGGGTTGATAAAGGGATAGTTATCAGGTTTTAAACAGGTGATGGGTTGAGGTCACAGAAATGTGTATAAATGCAGAGTCCTTCATACCCGTCATTTTACGCAACAGGTACAATAGTGGAAGGAACACAACCATCGAGGACGAATCCATGGTCTAAGATGAAGTAAACAGGTTAGTAGGCGCTGAAAATTCCCCCTTGACCAGCAAAGCAATAAAAGGGTACACTTTCCTGGAACTTTTGTTTTATGGGATTGGCATCACGTGAACATGGTTAGGATGATGGTGGACCACTATGGTGCAGAGGTGAATACCACGCATGTCATGCATAATGACCATGCAACATGACGGGATGTTTATGCATGTAATTGTTAGGTATACACATGATGGCTTCGAACGTGTGGGAACAGATGATATTAATGCTAGCACCTGGCCATCGATCCTAACACATCGTGTGGGTCATCTTGAAAATGGGTGTTTGAATCTTGATAGTCGACTCGTTTAACATCCTTTGCATCTCAGGATAGTTAACGATCTAATCAACTTAAGAGGTCTTAATTCTCCAAGATTAGGTGATTAAAAATTCTTCATTTAGACATTGAATTCAACACTAAAATGGAAGTTTGTAATTTACTCATCAATTTCACTGTTTAGGATACAAGAAGCCCCCAAAGAATCATCGTTTCTTGATTTTAATCGATTTTTAAATTTTATCAATTACTAATTATAGTTGCATCCATATTCATATTTTAAATTTAACTTACTTTCAAATATTAGAAACTGAAAATAAAATCTAGAACACAACGACCCAAATTGTTTACGAGGTTCGTGAATTCCTACGTCCCCCGGGTGAAGAAGGTGAATCGATGGGTTAATAATGTTAAAAATGAGTATAAATACAATAACATTCTAAATGGTAGGTGGTTCAATGAATCAAAAAACACTACAAAACGTTATGTTTATAGACCTAGTGAATGGAATGTTAATGTGAGCTCAGTCTATGTCCTTGTACCTATCCTAATCCAAAACCCTTGCAGCGATGTCTCCCTTTGGTTCTAGGACCTTTGTGTGACTTTAAAATAACGATAAATGGTGATCAAAAAATCTCCAAATCGGTAGAAAAATGATTAGACCATTGCAATGGTGGTTCTCAAAATGTATAAGTGAGCAACTTTCATAGTCCCCATAACTTGAGATCTGGTACAAAGTGATTAGAAGTGCCCATAAAGGAGGTGCACTTTTCCAAACGGTGATCATAGCGAGGGTATTCCCTTCACACTAGACCGTAACACTTGGTCCATTACAAATACAAGTGAGCTCTTACTTATGAACCACTTACAAGAGAGTGGTGGGTTGGTGAAGGCCTCTTATGTACTCTAGATGAGGTAGTTGGGTTAAACATCCCCCTTCCAAAGGTTGACTCAGAGGTGGAGCTAGCTAATTGGGAGGCTGATTGACCCCACCTTTGGTGGGAATGGCAGCGGATAGGAATGAAGCCTTTAAATAGCTTTTGAAGTAGCGACAAAATCTTCTTTATCCCTGGAGGATGTAGGATTATTCCCATGGAAGTGGTCATTAAGGTAAAATATTATTATTATTATTTTAAATCCAAATCCACTAAAAAACTGGGTCAAGTGTCACACCCATAATATGCCAGGTTGTTCACGTCAGAGTGTGACATGTCATCATTTGACCACAACTGGTGACTATGCATATCTTTCATGCATACGAACTTTACATTTGGTCTGTTAAAAGTGCATCAGGAACACACCCATGACGACTAATCTCAGGGTATACCATGGAAAAAATTATATTAAAAAATCCCCCTATAAGACCATCAATTTTTTCTTGTCGCTAATTTCCACTGTGGGGACCCACGCCACCACTTGTTGACCTGATGGTACCAAAGTGTAGACTTCCTTATTGAATGAACTTTAATCGGACATGCAACTTGAGCTTATGCAGTGTCCGTTTTTCATGTTCTTACAGTATTTAGAAATATCTCTGAATGATATATTGCATTGGAGATGGTTTAGGGAATTTTATGGAACTTTTGACATTGATCACAAATATCCCTCGATCAGTCATACACGTATATCATCGATGTGGACAAAGATGAAAAGAGCTAGATCTAGGTCATCAGTTTGGTGCGGTGTGGTCTCTTTATCTGAAGAAGATGAGGGTGGATACCTTGGTGAGTGGGTGGAGGTGTAGGAGATAATATGGTAATTTGGTAAGAGAGGCTACATGATGAGGTGTGATGATGGAGGCACTACAAGTGTAGGGTCATTGGGTAAAACCTCAATAGATTGAAGGACCCTCCATGAGAGATTGGCGATGGGATTTAGAGGTTTGGATGAGGTCATAGAGGGACATATTGAAGGGAGGATTGGTGTAGTTTTTTTAGCATCGTGCACAATGTGTAACCCCATTAGAAATAGGATATGTGGGGGCATAGACTAGTGATTTTAGGTATGGGTGCAAATGGTATGTTAGGCATAGGGTTGGTAGGTGGGTCAGTTTCCTTTTCCTTGCCTTTTTATTTATGTGTGTGGGTAATAACGTGGATCATGTTGATTTGAGGTGAGTTGGTAGGTGAAGTAGGTGTAGCCATGAAAGGTATAATGACAGGAGGGGAATAAAGCAACCAGTGGCGGGAAGGAAGCCTTGTGAGATTGAGTTGGGCACATTGACATTTGGGTGGAGGTTTAGCTGAGTTATCTAATGTGCACCATGTTAATTTCAAATCTCAGAGGTGGATCTAATATTTGTGGGGGTGGAGGTCTTGGTCGCTGAGTGGGCAATGAAGGAAGAACTATAGGGAAATTAGTGCTGGCGAAATGGGGTCCTCATCGAGAAGGTCATCATCGTCAAAGTTTTCTTCAGGAGGGCATAACTGGATAAAAACGGTTTTCAAAGCCTTATAAGTTCTCTACATTGTGTCTTGGCACACGATGGTAAGCACAAAATTTTGGTGTTCGTTAAACCCTTTTGGTTTGGGCTTGAGTGGGTCGTAAGGTCTAAGAGGCAGTAATGTGATGATAGAAGTTTAAAGGAGGTTGGTAAAAATTTTGGCATAGGAGCTTGCTAGTGGATCATAATGGGAAGTGAATGTGGGTTTGAGTGTAGGCGTGGCTGAATTTATAGGAAGGGTCTTTGTAAGAGGGGGAGTGGGTTGAGCTACACGGTTTTAGGTGCTGGTGTGGTATTGGGTATTGGTCGTGTCTTGCTTTGGTAGGGGCATGATAGATGAACTGGATAATAAAATGTGTGGTTGGTTTGACTACCTTATTGGAGGGTAGAAGATTTTTTCCTTTAGGTTACACTTTCTTGGGTAAAGGTGATACGAGCATATGAGATCTAGAAGGAAAAGCAGATGGTGGAAGAGGGTGAGTTACCCACAGGGATAACCAAGGTGCTGTGAAGGTAGATGGCGTGGGTCATGTGGGAGGTGTGAGGGAAAGATACTAAAGTGTCGTGGGTAGTGAAGAAGTCATTGATGGTATAGGAGGTATGGGTGGTAAAAATGTTGCAGAGTGTAGGTGAAAGTTGTGTCAGGTGTTTGGGTGTGTTAGAGGTTCACGAGGGAGGAATGGGCTACTACTTTTTTAGTTTACCAGATGGGTGGAGGATTCTCAACTAGGTTAGAAGGGCTGAGGTCCTAAGATGGATGGAAGGGGTGAAGGTGATGAAGGTGTGATCGATGCAAGGTTAGGGTATGAGATCTAGGGGATGGGTTCTTCTGTTTGGGGGCTGGATTAAGTTTGGTTTTAGTTTTGGAGGATCTAGGCTAAATCTAATTTGATGGGTGGATGAGTAAGGCTGGCCATTGGGATGACCCCTAAGGTAGTAATAGGTTTAGGAAAGGAATATGATGTAGGCGTAAGTTTAGATGTAGAAGCATGTCGAGTTATGGGTAGAAGGTGTGAGTTGAGCCATGAGTGGTATCGTGGGGGAATCTTGTGATAGTTGTGGTTGTGTTTGGTTTGAGTCGGCCGAAATATTTTTGGATAGATAGTGGAAGTGTCAGCGAGTGACATCTGCATTTGTGTTAAGACAAGAAGAAGAAGACACCCCTAAAGTAAGGCTCTATCCACATAATCTAGGTAGTCAGCTAAGCATGAGAATGGCACTATTGTATGTGAGGTCGATGTGGATCCAATTGCGATTCCCATAAAATGTGTCTTAGAAATGGTGAATTCACTAGCTTCAGCCTCTGTGGGTAAGAGAGCTGAAAGTAAGTCCGCAGGATCTTGGGTAGCTAATGGAGAATGGTCACCTAGAGGCAACGACATTTCTACTAGATCTTTGATAGGTGGAGGAGATAGAAAAGTGTCTTCCGTGGGTCAGAGAGTTACTGCAGGTGAGAGGTATTGGCTCTCTAGGTGGAGAAGCCAAAGGTGAAATGGTCTCGATGTTAACAGAAGGCTCCCTCATTAGGTGAGAGAGGAGACAAAGGGTGATCCTCTGTGGGTGGAGGAATAGGTGAAGTGGGTTCACGTGAGTAGGTGGAGGACTTCGGGCTAGGATTTCCTCTATGGAAGGAATATTAGGTAATTGGGAAGTGACTGGTGCATCATTGAAAATAGCATGGACCTCGCGGGTATGACTATCATTAGTTGAGGTCTCTCCAGTTTGATCAGAAGAAGGGGCATGATTAGGAAATGGTTTTCTTGAAGAGGTGTAGGTTTTGATTGGTAGGTGCACTAAAAATTATCTAAGGTTAACTCGCCTTTCTCGAGCATTTCTTAGACAATGTTTTTGAAAGTGATGCAATTGCCGTCACTATGACCTTTTACCCAATGATAGTTGTAGAAGTCATGCTCTTTGTACCATGCGGGTGTGGGGCGAGCATGATCAAAACCAGTATGTGGCTTTACGGGAGGAAGGGTGATGGCCCTAGCTTTAATGAGCTTTTCTAAGACAAAAGGAATAAGGCTCCCCAATTGGAGCATATTTCCGTTGTTCCTTGTCTGAATTAAAAGGTCTAGATAGGGGAAAGATTAGATGAGGGATTAGCCTAATTTGATGGATGAGCTGGGTCGGCCTTAAGTACCAATGCATTAGCAGTTCCCTTGGCTTTTGAATAATTATTCTGTGGTTTCAAAGAAGAAGAGGTATCATTTGACTTAAATGATCGCATTTGTTATTGCGTAGTTGAATTTTATTTTCTTTGATGGCCCGAATCTCTAGCTTTTGTGCCATGGTGAATGCCTCATCGAAGGTTCGGAAAGTCTGCACCTGCAGGGTTGGAAAAATATGTCTAGCATAAGCCCACATGAAGAGCTCTATGATTTAGGTTTGTGGTAGTTGGAATGTGAGTTGATTGATCAGGCTACGCTAACGAGCGACAAAATATGCAATAGATTCATCGTCATATTGAACGTGTAGAGTAGAAGGTCAGTCATGGTAACCTTCCTAACATAACATTGATGGAGAAGTGATCCAAGAAGCTTGGGCTAACCTGATTGAATGAGAAGATAGAATTTCTAGGTAACACACTTATACTAGTCCAATGCGGGCATGGTCAGAGGACATGGGAAAGGTCCCTCAGGAGCAAAGCATCATCATGGGCTATCCGATAACAACCGTGTTTGAAAGACCACAAGTGTTGTTGCGGTTCCTCTTTATTGTTGAAGCAGTTAAATTTTAGGCATTTCCCAATGCATGGGATATAGATGGATAGGAAATGGATGGGTGGATAGGCTAATTACAAATCTCATCGTCGGTGAGAGAATTGCATGTGCCAGAAATTGATGCCTCCAGTGTCTGCATCTTGTCCATCATTAACTTGATTAGGTCATTGGTAGGTTGTGATGGATGGGTACTTCCTATGGCGTAAGGAGGTTAGTGTTGGGCATATGATGGAGGTGGCATTCTAGTATATGGTGATGCCGTATAGGTAGATTGAGAAGGAGGGAGTGAAATAGGGGGGTACGTACTGAGAATAAATGATAGATGAAATGGGAGGCTGCTAATAGTACGTATATGGAGGTGGAAGGGTCGTCGGTGACCCTGGTAGCAATGGGGGCTAAGGACTATGGAATAGAAAGGACAATGTTTTGAAAATGGGGTATGGGTCACCAACACCAGGGTGGTTGTGTAGTCTACGGGTATATGTGAGACAATAGGCATGGATGAGGTTATGTTCTGGGTGGTCGGCGAAAGTATAGTGGATGTGGCGGGTGCAACGGATGTGGCAGACACAACATTCATAACAGGTATAGGGCCTAGATGTGAAATGACTGGGGGCAAGGTAGGTGTGGGTAATACAGAGCCAAAGGGGGCTGACACAGTAGTAGGAATGAGATTTGCAGGGATAGATAACGGGCATGCCATATATCAACTGACCCGAGGCATCTCAAGTGGACGAGTGGTAAAGATAAAACTGTAAGGTGGCAGGGTTCTGGTCAAGAAGTTGTGGTGAACTCCTCGTACCCCTGTGGCGATAGTGATAGGTTGGGTAGGATCCATGGGTGAATAAAATAGAAGGTGGGTGAAGGACTAGGTGGGAGTGGTTGACAACTAGCATGGAGTATGAGGGCATTTCTCTTGGCTACGCGTCAGCACTATGTTGAACAAGTACTGGCGTGGTAGGAACTGCTTTCTGTAAATGACACAGAAATACAACCAAGATAGGAAAAATAGGCTATGGTAGGTGGATTAGGTACAAAATGTCAACAAGAAAATTTTAATAGGATAACCGATGCCAGGTTAAGGTAAACCAATGCCAATCACAGGTAACCGCTATCGGTCACTGTGGACAATGGACAATTTGTCAAAACAAGGAAAAAGGTTAATAATTTTGCCAAAGTACATAAGATACTGATAGAATTTATTAGGAAAATGAATATGATGAGAGTGACAGAGACTCTGAACAAAAAAGAAGGTGAAGCAAGTGTCCTATTGGAGTAGGTTAACCAAAAAGAATAGTAAACTGATGCCGGTTGGGTAAAATCGATGACGGTCAGAGGGTAACTGACGACAGTCGCTGGAACGACACCGGTTATTGTGAAAATTAAAATAGAGATGAAGAAAAGGTGGTTGTGAGTTAAAATTAGATATGGAATCAAACCCTCATAATTATGAGAATGATGAAAATAGGGTCCAGGCATACTCAGATGAAGCTAGAATACACCAACTATGATGAGGAGTGTGCAAGGGAAAATAAGAAAATGAAGAACGTGTCCTCTCACCATCAAAACGCAAAGCCAAATAGAAACACTAAGAAAAATACAATCCTAAGAGTGCCATTGTCTATTATGTTTGTTCATCTTATGCTATTAAGGACTGACTCATGAGCTTTAGAATACAATTTTTGGTGAGGATGGCTTCCTACAAAGAAGGAGATCTACAAGGAGAGGTTTTAGGTATGTTATGGCGGTGGCGGGCCATCTTTTGAAGTATGACTCGACAGAAGTAGCAAGTTGGGGAGTACCTGCCAATCCTTTGATCAGTGTGATCATTGACATGCGTTCCCAGGAAAGATATCGTTTAAGAATGGGTATGATTTCAATTTGTGTAGTTTAATAAGACAGAGAGAGAGAGAGAGAGAGAGAGAGAGAGAGAAAGTGTGCTTTCTATGATTTGTTTGTCAACCATCAGCTGGGAATGACTTCCAGCGTATAGGTTGCCCTCAATTAATGTGAACTAATATAGAAAAGTAGAATGAAATGAAGTTGATTTTAAATCCAAATCAAAATGTTGAATTCGATGACACAAAGAGATGAATAGGAGAAGGGGATGCTCTTTTACTAATGCGATATTAATGAAAGGGAAGAAATGTTCATTTTAAAGCACCAAAATATGATAACTTTTAGACAATAGAAGAAAAGAAGGTTCCAGGGGAGAAATTTTAATGTGAGAACCTTTTAGAAAGGAAACAAACATGCATCTTTTAACATAGAAATGAAGAAATGCAAAGAACCATCGAATGGGTCCCACCCGGGCATACCAAAATGTTTCACTTGATTCTAGAGCATTTATTTGAATATTGACGAAACAGATAAGGGTAAAGGGCTAGGAGGAATACCTATTAAAAATTTTGTTTAGTGATTGTTACAACGTGTATGACTTCTTGATCCACAGCTGATCGTGAGAGCTTCCTTTTGGCTAGGAGGAACTACCTGAAATAGAAAAACAAGACCACCAAATATTAAGTTAAACAATATAGGCAATGGCCTGCCTAATGTATGCTAGATCCGGGAAGTGTGATACTCCCTAGACGGTTGTCAATCCACTATTTAAAACAATTAAATGTTAATAATAAATGAAATCCTACTGTAGTTAAAATGATTTAGAAATCTCATTCAATACAATAAGCAGACTCGTTCACAACAGGCTAGGCTATGATTAAATTTGAAAGTCAAGGTCACTATCAGAGTAACTGGTACTAGTCAGGGTCTGGTTCTGGGCTATCTTGGGTATTTGGTGGGGATTTTAGGCTTTGTTCTTGTATGAGGGTAAAAACACAGACCGACATCGGTATGGTATAAACTGATTGCGGTTTAGGTGAACCAGCGATGGTTGTGGGTAAACCGGTGTCGGTATGGTCGGGGTACAAGAAACTTAACAAAAACTTGATGTGAGGGCAGATCTATGGCTATAATGGAAATGGGAAGGGTAATGACAGAAGGTCTGTATGGGTCTTAGGTATACTTAGGATCTTTCAAACTGAGTATGGGTAGTTCAATGGTGTGGGTGAAGGAATGGTCAAGTTTGTATGGAGATAAATGGTGGGAGAATGGGAATGGGAGTAGAAACTGATAACTAGAAGTAAAAGAGTCTACTAAAATGACAATAGATAAATGTTGGTTAACAAAACACTTACTATTGTACGAGCTTGTATGGTTGGATGGAAATGGCAGTTGATAAGATTTGTGTAGTTTAGTGTGGTGATGGCACTTCCCAGGATGCTCCCATGAATACAAGTGGCTCTATGATTACTTCTGATGCTGGCTGTGGATGCTCTTGATGCGTGTATGAATGTTGGTTCTACTTGTATGTAAATCTAGTTTTGTATCTTGCTCTCAGAAGATGTACAAACAAAAAAATTACGTTGTTTTGGGGGAAATAATGGTAACCGACGATGGTTCCAGATTGACTGGAGGCGGTTTAGGGTAACCGACGTCGGTTAGGGTGGGATTTCCTTGGTTTAATAAACTGGGCATATCTCCTTGATTTTTTGGGATCATCGTTCATTTTTCTCTCACGGATTAGAATTGAAGCCTCCTTTCTAATGGGGCGGGAGATGTGGTTAGAGGGAATGTAGGCTTTGATATTTAGGTTTTAGGTAGGTATTAGTTAGTTATGGAAACATACTAAGAATAGGTCTTAGGGTGAGGTGGCTAGATGAGGTGTATAGGAGAGATGGTGGTGTGGGCATTATCCAATTAGGATATTTAAATAATAGTTATTATGGGATTATAAATTAATTTAATTAAATTAATATTAAAGTGGGGTGAAATGGGCCATGGTTAGGTGAGTGTTCGAGTTGGTTATATGTCGAGGGACCAAGGGGAGTGTGATCCAATTTTGGTGTCTACAATAAATGAGGGTGTATTGTTATTTGTGAATAATTAAAAAAATGGCATTTAGCCCTGTAACTTCCAGCCTGGCAATATGACTTGGATTCTTGTAAGACTATGAAAAATAATTTTTTTGTCTTAGTAAGGGCATGAAAGCCAGGACAACTTGACCGAGATGCACCAAGGAGTAATTGGAGGCATGATTGGATTTAAAATAATGATATCTTATGAAAGAAATTATTAGCTGTTCTTTTACTAAAAAGAGTATGTTTAAATGATTGTAACCATGGTGCTGCTATATTGTTGGTTGGGATGTTTGTGTTACCAGATAGAACATGTTAAAAGTGATGTAAATATGGTGATATTTGTGCTAATTTGTAGAGCTGCTCATTGACTGAAAAAAATACCCTTCTTAAACATATTTTTTTTACGAAGTTATGTAGAAATTTTTCAATTTCAAATGATTATTCATTAAGTTGGAATACGGATGTATCAACCTTTGTGATTAGAGGGAAACATGATCTTGAAATAGAAATCAGTTGCTCTATTTATGTGCATCCATAGTTTGTATCTTTATAGAAACCAGGTAGTAATACATTTTCAGTTGTATTACCATGTGCTTGTTGATAAAAACAACATGTATATCCTTTCATATTTTATTAATTAATTGTATCAGAAAATGAAGTTAATATTCATGCCATTTCATTTTGAACTGACATCATACCACTACTCCAATCTTGCAGGACCATTAGCCATTACATTCAGATGTGCGGAAACTCATGTCTTGTGAAGTTTTTATTGTAGCATGGATCTAAATGAGATACTTGGATTTCAATTGGTGAAAGGATGATATCCTTGAATTTTTGGCTGAATTATTGGGATCTTGGACCCATTGTAAATATTCAATCCTCACTATGTGAGAATTATTATACCCGGTTATATATTTTGCCTTTTGCCTTAACGACATGTGTAATATATGATTTTAATAAAGAGATGATTACTTTGTGTGTAATAATATCTCAATATGAGTAAATGATGAATACTTGAGTTGTGAAATCTTACTTTTCACAAAATTTTGAATACATTTATTTGATAGTTATCAATGTATGAAGCCGATAATTGGGCAATTATTGTAATATTTAATTTGGCCTTTCGATAAACTTGGTATTGATATGATAAGATTGTAAATCTTGTTGTATAGAGAATGGAAGAGTATCGTTGTAAAAGGTAATTTTAAGGTTAAAGAATCAAACATCAAGAAAAAAGAGACTAAATGAGGATGGTAAATAGATGAAAAGATCGATTAGGCATATTAAGGGATAAGTACATGCAAAATGTTGATATAATTACTTTTCAATATAAGAAATGTACTTATCTCATAAAGATCCTAGTTGGCCTTTGGCATCTATCTCAATATAAATTCTTTGCAAGATAGGTTTAATTCGAAATAAAATAAAAAACAAACTATAAAGATATAGATAACTGTGAAAGGGATAGTTACGAGGTGGTGGAAGACTTAAAACTCATAAGACTAGTGTGTTGTCTTGAGTTTAGCCGTAACCTGCGTGGTTAGATTACTTTGGCCAAAGTAATACATTGATGGTTATGCATTGTCTGATCACCTAGTCCTCCAATTAAATTAAAAAAAATTGTCTGTAACCTGATCATGGGAAGTTGAAATACTAAACATGAGGTAGACAATGGTCGGATACCGGAATACGAAGTCGGGAAACTAGCTTCGTGGTAGACCCAAGGACTTTCACATAGGTCCCACATGACCTTTAAAAGGTTGATCCAAAATGCTAGTAAGCATTGTCACTCAAAGTAGTGACGAAGGGAGATCGTGGAGATTCTGGATACACCCTTCTTAGCCGTATATGGCTTACATGGATGTTATCAGATAGATCAAAAGAGAAAAATTGATTAATGAATTTGATTAAATAAATCTGTATGATTGAAGCTGTGTAATTTGTTATTATGTTTATGCGTTAAAAAAAATCTTCATTTTTCAGCTCTTGTAATTAAAGAGCGGTACAATAAGTCTAAATAATTTATTACAATGCTCATAATACCATGATTTTGTATGTAAAAGATGACCTATCACAACTTTATCTTTTTTTGCATTTGCAATTAAAACATTACTTTTGTCTCTAGCCCATTTTTTTGTAGTACGCCTTGGGCTTTAACATTAAGATTCTCCAACCTCTTTAACATTATATCCCAAATATCATCATCATAATCATTATTATATAAAATTGTGCCTGATCGAGCTTTGTTTAGCAAAATGTCAAGCCTTGCTGGTTAGTCTCTCTATGGTAGTGAACAATGAATTCCTTTGAGCGTGATTATGGTATATGGTTGTTATTTCTTTGATCAAAAGTTTAACCCTTCTCTCCCAAGTGTGCATTGATTCCACATCATGCATAACAAATTCCTATATTATGGCCCCTATACTATCTGATATCATATTTTCGAAGGAAAAATCTGTATTATGATCATCCATGAGTGGAGTTTTATTTGGTGGAGGAGATTCCATTATTTCATGTACATCTTACTACACTTGTGACTGAGGAGGTGGAGTAGATTGTATCGTACCCTTGTGTGTCAAAATAGTTACCCTTCTCTACTTCGCCACTATCAAATCCAAAAACCTCATCGTCGAGCTTGATCTGGCTCAAAATCTGGATGCTTGTTGTACTGAAGACACCACTTAGTGAAAAACCATGAAATTATGAGGCTATTCAATGAATTGTTCCTGCAGAGTCTACAGGAAATCTTATATTCTTGCCAACACATTTTCTTGTTATTTGTACAGTATGCGTCGGTGGTACCAGAGGCCTTTTTTGAATTTGCTGTGAAGGTCTATTAACTGCAAGAAGAAAATTACAAAGTATTAAAAAAGTAATCATTATACCCTTGTAAATTTTAAATAAAATATTTGCAAGTAAAAAAAGAGATGCTAAACATTATAAATTACCTTGCATGCTCGGAGACGTGACCATTCGAACTTGACACTGAGAATGAGTTTGATCTAGACAATTAAGCTCAAAACTTTTCTGAAAACAAAAAATGTAGAAATATTAAAATATTGTAACACTTACAAAATAGATATATTGTTTAGAGTTCCTCCTAGTAGCTTGATTATAAACAATAATATTTATATCTGTAGAAAAAGCTGTGATGGGATAGGTGGTGGTAGTGGTGGAGCTATTGACACCCCCTAAGTATTTTTTTACAAGGAACTCGAATCAAGGTTTATTCTGCTGAATCCATATCATAATCACTAGAGACCTCTCTAGGGGATTTACCCTGAGCATTATCTTCCTTATGAGATATTCCAACTGTAATTATTCTCTGCAAAAGATAAAATTACTATTATTATTTTCATTAAAAAATAATTAATCAGTATAATGTTAAAATTAATTGTTACCTATTGTTCTTCAAGTGAGAGACCCATCATTTTGTCATTTATTGTAGTCAGAATTTTTCCGTTCTGCAATTGGTGGAAATATTCATGATAGAAAACAAGTAGATAATTGGCAAGAAGTTAAAACAGTCTTAGATTTATTAGATGCATTCATACTAGCAAGGTCATTGTTGACATCTACTTTTATTCGATTAGACAAATATGTGCACTAATGGAATTGTTTCCCTACTAGTGTTGGTAATATATAATGAATCGCCCAAAACGGAATGTCCACCGGATCTACCCTGCAAACACAATCCTAGCTTAAAATAGTGATATCACTGCGTGAAATAATTTGTTTGTAATACCTTGTATAACAAGGCCTCTTTTGGAACGATTATTTGCAACTACAACAAGATATAAGGAAAAAGTTAGATGCTTGGGCAGTCAAGGAATATTAAGAAAACAAAAAAATTGAAAATAATATTGAACTTACCCTCAACCTGCACATTATAATGAGACTTCCAATTTTTTTTTATCTTCATCAGTTAGGACCTCCTTTTTAGTCATGGGAATCTGGTTTTGGAAAGGTAAGACAGTTAATCGATGGACATTAGCGGGCTCCAAGGTGAAAGAAAATGTATGATCCATCAGGGGAATGGAAAATTATCTGTTTTCCTGGCTATAAGAATTGATCAAGTAATCAAGGATGGTAGTATCTGTTTTGAATTAGGGCATAAGGACGAGCCCTGTGAATTGTGTTTTTACATCCATTACTTAGGTGTGTCTTTGAGTTTTATCAATGTTGTAATCTGAGGGCACATGAGGTCTTTTGTATTGGAATTTGGAGGTAGGAGTAACAATAGGTAATTACCATTGTTAAAAGCTTTGGATGAAGTGTTAAATTTGGAGTTGAGGGAGCGAAAACCAAAATATTTTAGGTGCACATTGGTCATGTAGAAAATTAGAGAGCTTAGAGCATTGTAGATTTGTAAAAGTTTACGGAAAAAGTGAAGAAATGAACCTCGTAGGGGTGTATATAAGGATCTAATTCACGACAATAGATATGTGGTGGAAAACGATTGGTGGAGAAGTATGAGGTGTACACATGTCTAGGAACTCGTGCATATTTTTTTCATCTGATTGGTAGTAGGGACTGACAATTATGATTCGTCCAATAGGTAAAATCCTCATCTTGTGAATATAAAGGGTCGTCCAACATGGATAGGACATGTGTACAACACAATTCGTCCAATCCGAGAAAGGGCGTCAGTCTTAAAATCACCAGTATACACATGATGGACATCCAACCACAAGAGATGACCATCTAGAAAATGACAACAGGAAGGACATCTAATGGGTTTTGTCTAACCAGGAAGGGACGACCTTCTAATACAAAGATACAACCATCCAATTTGGACATGGTTCGTCCAACCAAAAAGGGGCGTCTTGTCCAACTCATGTTAGACACTCGTCTAACAAGTACATGGTTAGCCAACCTTACAACTATTCATGCAACAAGAATATGTCGTCCAACAGATCCTGGATCTTGTAGCAAAGAGACGGTCATCCCAAAATTCGTCTATTTGTACAAAACCATTAGAAAACATGACTTGCCAAATCACCTTTGCCACGAAATGGTTTTTTAGAAATTCGCCCATCATTTCGAAAGTCCATTTCAGAAATTCACCACCTATTATATAATATTTTTTTTGGAGGTGGGGTCTTAAAATGAATCGACGAGTATATCAAAATGTAATTCTAGTAATGGGAAAATTATTGAATTTTCTCCATATAAAGTTTTAATAATAGAACTGAATGATTCTGATGATATTGTAACTACAGGTGTTGTTGACCTTGATTCTCGTTTGTATCTTTTTAATAAGTTTGAGATCTCAGAAGGATCTTCTCTGATTGCTCACTCAGATTCTATGAGCAAGTTATGACATGAAAGGCTTGGTCACCTCAACTACAAGTATTTACAACAGTTATTTTTCTGAAAACATGGTAATTTGTCTTCCAAAATTATCTTTCAATGATGGTATTTTGTCCTAGGGTGTATGTTGGGAAAGCAACATCAAGATCCTTTTCCGAAAGGAACACCGCTAAGAGAGCTAAGGTTCTTTTGGAGTTAATGCATAGTGATCTCATGACTCTTCCTTCACTCATTCATTTTCTAGTTGCAAATATGTATTGATGTTCATTGATTATCTTAAAAGGAAAATTTGGGTGTATTTCCTTCCTTATAAAAGTGATGTGTTTGATTGTTTCAAGGAATTCAAAGCCTTTATTGGAAAAACAATCACCACATTGTATTTAAAAACTCCAGACTTATAATGGGGGAATATATAAGTAATGCAATTGGATATTTTTGTACTAATCATAGTATTTTTTCATCAGTATATAAGTGCCTTACACCCCTCAACAAAATGAAGTTGTTAAATAGAATCAAATACTGAAGGAGATGGCTACTTGCATGATTCAATCAAAGAATTTAGCACCAAAATTCTGGTTTGAAGCCATAAATTGTACTAACTATATTAAGAATCAGATGTCGCACAAAGAATTTCAAGGGATAACTCCAAGGGAATCATGGTCAGGTGAGAAGCCAAATCTATCTAATTTCTATTTTTTTGGAAGCAAAGCTTGGGATTTTGTACCAAAAGTAAAGAACTCATATTTGTTGGTCATTGTGAATATGTGAAGGCATATCATCTTCTAGATCCAACTACTTTTGAGGTACTTTATAGAAGGGACGTTCGTATTGATGAGACTGATTCTTTTAATGTGGATCAAGTATCTGATAAACATTTGTCTTATATTTCATCTTCTCCTGAGTCTGTCGATATTCTTATTGATGATGATTCTAAATAAGATATTACATCACTAGTTCCACTTTCTCCTCCTCTTGCACAACAACATCCAAAATAGTTTCAATCCACTCTTCAGTCTTCTAGTCACTTGTTTGGTGATTCTAGTGATCCTCGACATACGAGAGCTAAAACTTTAGGTAATGTTATTTGTCAGACTAATTCAATGCCTTTCGGAATAGGTTTGGTAAGTCAAGTCATTTCTAATGCTCCAGTCACATTTTTTGAAGCTTCTATTCATCAAGAATGGAAAAATTCTATGAAATAGCCAGAGGAATACTCTTCTCTTTTGAAAAATAATACTTGGGAATTGATGCCTCTTCCTAAAGGAAGAAAACTTGTGAAATGTAAATGGGTCTATAAGACCAAATATGCTCATGATGGATCAATTGAAAAATATAAGGCTCATCTTGTTGCTAAGATATTTTCTCAAGTTAAAGGAGTGGACTAATTTGAGACCTTTTCTCTTGTAGCAAAGATGTATTATGTACACCTTATTTTATCCCTCACTACTTCTCATCAATGGTTAGTATTTCAAATGGATGCGAAGAGTTATTTTTTACATGGTGATCTCCATGAAGATATTTATATGGAGCAACCTCATGGTTTTGTTTAGGACTCTTCATTGGTTTTTAGAATTCATCATTCTCTATATGGTCTCAAACAAGCTCTTTGAGCTTGGTATGAGAAAATGGATGATTTTTTGTTGTCTACTGGTTTTCATAGATGTGAAACTAGACATACAATATATGTACTAAATAAAGATGATGATTTTTTGATATTAGTTTTATATGTTGATGATATCATCCTCATAAGGAGATCAATTTCACTGATTAAGGAAATTCAGGAAAAGATGAAAATCAATTTTGATATGACAGACTTGGGTTTGTTGCATTTTTTCCTTGGTCTCCAAGTTCATCAATCCTCGACAATAATTTCCATTGGACAAAAGAAGTATGCTACAAATTTGTTATAGAAGTTCAAAATGGCTGAATGTATCTTTGTATAGACCTAATTGATGTCACTTTGTATAGACAACTAGTTGGGAGTCTTATGTATCTTACTCATACTTGTCCCGACATCACTTTTTATTTTAACCTTGTGTCTCGATTTTCACATGAGCCTCATGAGAGTCACTGGAAAGTGACAAAGAATTTTTTTAGATATATAAAAGAGAATTTAAATTTTGACATCCATTATTCACCACAGGAATCTTGTGATATTGAAGGCTATACAAATTCAGATTGGGGAGGTTGTCGAGAAACACAACAATCTACATTTGGCTTCTTTTTTCGTCTTGGATTAGGTCTAGTTGCATGGGCATGCAAAAAAAAGTTGTAGATGATTTTCCATCCAATGAGGTTGAGTAAAAAGGTAATGTAAAAGCAGGTTAGGAAATTATTTGGCTTCATTAGATACTTGATGAGTTTGGATTTTCACACGAATCTCCTTCTATCATATGGTGTGATAATCAGAGTGATATCCAAATAGCACATAATCCTATTGAACATCAGTGTACAAAACAAATTTAAATTCACATGCCCTTCATTTGGAAGTTAATTCAAGATAATTTTGTTTACTTGAAGTTTATATCTACAAATGATCAAATTGTAGACATATTTACTAAACCCCTTACTTCTCCTCATTATCTTCTCTTTTACGAGAAAATCATGGAGTGGAAGAAGTTTTCCTTGGGGGGATTCATCATAATGAAATCCTTCTTCCTTCTTGTTTTATTCCCTGACATTCTCTTATGGGAGGGTGTTGGTGCAAACATGTTCATACTAGGTCATGTGAACTAGTTATTTAATTACACCTAATAAGCTCCTTTGTGGAGCACATATATTTTTATTTGTGAAATAAGTTATTTTGGGAGATATTTTAATTCTCGTAACTTCTTGGAACTGTTTTAGAGATCCTCTCCATTTCTTTATTTATGGAGATAATCACATCTCATTGTTTAAAAAATCCCACCTTTTACTCGGGTGCGTATATATGTTTTAATAACCTATTTATTTTGTGTTTCCCATGTGTAAAATTAAAGGGGTTTGCAATAATAATATTTATCTTCAATTTTGTCTGCAACGTGCATTATCTGTGTGGTTGTGTGTTGAAGTTTCCATGCTAAGATCTATTTAACCATAGTTTTAGACATTACGAACCACTTTTCATATAATGGATAGTTTTCTTCATTACAAATTACTCTTGGGCCTCCCTTGGATACATTATATGCATTTCATTCCCTTTCTTTTCCACCATTGTGTTAAATTCCCACATAATGGTGTTTAGCACACCTTAGCCAACAATCTTGACCCCTTTCACTATTGTCAACTTGTTATGTCCTATCCATAGCTTCCTTTTTTTCACTCCTCCATTACAAACCATCCTTATGGACCATCTTGATACTTATGTTTTTGGTGAAAAAATCCACCATTATGATCCCATTCCATCCTCATATGTATAACTCTTAATGCAATGCACTAAATCAATCACTTCATACACTTGCAAAAGGCATCCAAAGCTCCTTAAATATCATAATTGCATACCTACAGTCATTAAGGATGTACCCATATCATGTCTGAAGATTCAAACTAGGTCAATTTATCCATATCTCTCATCTATAAGCACTTAAACAATCTATCTCCAATTATTTTAGCAAGATCCAAGTCAAAGAAAGCATGGTCGAAGCAATTTCCAAATATAATTGATTTATCTAGATATCACATGCTAGGTGGAGAATTATGTGTAGTTTTAGGCCTCTTTAGAGTAGTGACAATGTCAGAAGTACACAAGGGTTCCCATGACCCATCTAATGTTTATTTTGCATAGTTTGTTGAGAAAATGTTGCACATGAAGCACTCGTGAACATGTTAGAGAGACCAAGAGTATGTCAAGGCATGCATGTAAAAATGGAAAGTGATGTGCTAATAAGAATAAGAAGTAGTATATGATGGTTTAA
Organism: Taxus chinensis; assembly: GCA_019776745.2. NCBI lineage: Eukaryota > Viridiplantae > Streptophyta > Pinopsida > Cupressales > Taxaceae > Taxus > Taxus chinensis. The sequence continues at coordinate 627,430,935 of CM034154.1, read as the reverse complement.
TAACACCTGTAATGTATGAGTAGTAAATGTAGATGCCCCATGGAGCCTCATTGGGATTGGTGAAGGATACATTGTCGAACATCAAGCATCATGTAAGGATATGCAAGAGATATGCATTCACAACTAGAGACCAAGTGAATGTGCATGTTTATATGATAAAAATAATGACATACTGAGTATCTGACTAGCATAATAAGAAAAGTGCAACATGTAAGTAGTATAAGCAAGAAAGTGTAAGTGAAACCAAGATATGCAAATGCAGCGATTAAGTGTAATGGAATGGTATGCAATGTGTGAATGTTATAGTTGCAACATGCCCCCCAGCAGATGTGTATGAGATGAGGCTCATTTATAAAAGACCCCTTAACAATCAAGAATGAACCATATAACAAGAGTGTATCATCAGGAAATGGTTTGAAAATGTGTGCTAGAAACATATATCATGAAGCATAGAGCAGCATATGGTGAGGTTCATTTCATATTTAGACCCTCAACAACTGAGTTTGAACCGTGGAAATAGAATGCATCATAGGGTAATGACGATACAAAGTGTGTATCAAGATGTGTAAGAATACTAAAAAATATTAAGTGTGAAGTATGAAGCATGATAATAGATATTATAGATGATGCTAGGAGGAGGGGGGAAGAAATCGTGATGCCCCTCCAAGTGTATGATGTAGAGAAAGATAGTAAAGTCATCTAGAATATCATCAGTGTCAGGGTCGTAACCGATAGGATCTGGATTAGAGACTTGGTAGGAAAACATGTGGGGTTGATCATATAAAGAGCCCTTGCGGCGTAAATTGAACATGCCCATAACATATTCTTCATTAATAAAAGGAGGTTGAGGAAAATCATGTGCATACCATCGAGTGAGATTTTGAGTATAGTTAAGAAATGATTAATTACGAATAGAGATGTGGCCAAAAGGCATGGGAAATGTGATATGATATGATTAGGATCCAACATGCCACCAATGTATTCAAGCCAAGAATTCCCAAGTGTGAGTGAGAGGAATGAGGAGTACGTGTAAGGAATACTGATAAAAAGAAGATACATAGTCCATAAGTAGTAGTAATGAGTACACATCCATGATAAAGGTGAGGAGAGTGAGGTGGAGGGAGGAGATCAACAAGTGTGAATCCTAGTCGGGCTAAGCCATCATGCATGAAAATAATTTTAGAGAAAGTAGGTTCGAATGGAATATGAGGCCAAAAAGAGTTACGAATGAAGATATTGTGTGTGAAGAGATCAAAGTGTGACACAACATGAGTTTGAGGAGATGTAATAGGTGATAGAGTGTCTAATGTATGTACAACCCCTTGAAAAGGTATCATGACATTAGTGGAAGGAGGAGGCTTCTTGAATTGATATTCACTATGACCAATAACAATAAAATTATCCTAGAAGTAGGATTCATCCATCTCAATAGGAGTAAAGTTAATATTGCACAATGTGCCATAATTAAGCTCTACAACATTAGCATCCTCATCGTAATCATCGGTGCTAAAATTATCATGTTGGATGGCATGATGAAGGATAATGGTAGGGGTGGAGCCAGATGTAGCATTGAGAACAACCATGACAAGCAGAGAAGTAGCCATATGGGGTAGATATGGTGGGTGATAGAATATTAGTAGTATGAATAGGAATGGGTGGAATACATGTGGAGGTATAAGAAGGATGTGAAGCACTAGAAAGACCAACATCATATGTATTAATATTATGGTACAAAATAGGGTGTGATGGAGGGATATGCATGGTAGTGATGGGGTCAATGCAAAAAAAATTGAATGGGTCAAAGTCTGCAGTAATGGTATGCTCATAGTCATCATGTAGGAATTTCAAGCATCAATGAACTGTAGAGGGAACAACACGCATTACATGAATATAGGGTCCGCCAAGTAAGCAATTAAACTAGAATGTGGCATCGATAACAAAGAATACAGTAAGAGCAATTTCAGGCCCAAATTGGAGAGGTGGGGTGATAGTGCCCATACATGTGCGAGTATTTGAATCATATACGCAAATGAATTGAGAGGAATTATTAATTAAATTGTCAGTAATGCAGATTTTCTGGAGGAAGGATAAAGCACATAGATTTATAGCAGAGCCATTGTCAATGAATACACACTTAACAAAAATGGTGCCAATAGTAGTAGTGATAAGCAAAGGTGCAAATGGATCCTCAATAGTAGAGGGATGGATATCCTCATCACTAAAATATATAACACATGGTCAATTTTTGAGAGATTGAATGAGGTGAGTAAAGGCAATAGGTGAATTATTGCTTTCAATGTGGACTGAATGAAGGGTGACATCTAATATATGACGACAATCGGGTGCACTACGTAAAAGATCATAAAGAGAGATTTTTGTTGGGGTGTTCTTAAGCTTCTCAATGATATCATAACCCTTAGTGGTGGTGGTAGGAACTATAGGAGTAATAGGTGGTGAAACAGAGACAGGTGGAGTTGTAGGAGGACGAATGCAGCGAGTGGTCATGACATTGATGATTTGATCAGGCATTGGAGTAATAAAGAGAGGAAGATGCTAAGTATGAACTTGTATAAAATCAGTAGCAAAAATATCCATGCTAGAAACCTTGGTTGGAGTAAAATAAGGATATGTAGATTGATCCATGAATTTAGAAGAAGGAGATAAATTTTGATGCATTCTTATAAGGTAGGGTTTGAGTGGTCGGGTTCACCAAATGATTTAATTTAATTTGAATTAAATATATGTATTGTAGAGTAAGTGATGTCTTGGCTAGGCACTGATGTATGAAGCCATGAAATATAAACAAATAAATTTTTGAATGGTTTGTAGGGTGTGCAAGACCAAAGAGAAAGTAAGAAACAGATAAAAGAGGTCAAAGATAGTTATAAACCATTAGTTTTCTTTCATAGAAATCATGTAAATGCTCACATGCTTTTAATACCTAGAAATGTACCCAAGTGTGTGATATCGTGTCTACAATATGAAGGCCCTAGTATTATGAATTCAACACAATATGTGTTCCCTAATTTTATGTATCCAACATAATATTGTACCCTAGTTTACTCAATACAACACTAATTTCCTTTTTCTCAATCAGACACAATATTTATGCCCTAGCTTTCTCAATCCAACACAATATGTTTTCTCTCTTCCAAAAACATGAACATTTATTCTAAATGATACTTAAATTCTATATAAATTCACAATTATAGTATTGTCTCTAAATTCAATTGTGACTTTAATAAAGATGATTCTAAATGATACTTAAATTATATATAAATTCACAATTATAGTACTAAAATAAAGAAGGTTAAATTCGGTTCAACAAAAATGTCTTTTAATATGCCTCAAAGTCATTTATTTAAGAAAAGTATCAAAGAAGGAAAATAATACATTATTAAAGTCATCCTAACACCCCCTTAAAGTCACATTCTTCACAACTTAGACACAATGCTAAAGTCACCATTTTTGTCATCCTAATGTCCCTATTAACATCACCCCAATGTTGGGTCTTAGCAAAGACACCCTAACATCCCCAATTTTAGTCAGATAACATTTGCAATTTTAATTTCAACTTTAGTGTTCAAAATTTTACTCCTGTGAATTTAAAGTGACTTAATACTATAACTTAAATCGGTCAAAATGTTATGAATTGATGAGATATCTTCAATTTCTCTTATTTCAAGATATATATGTGAGTCATACAAAATTTATATGAAGAAAACCAAGATGATATTGAGGTATTTGAAAGGTAGTGTCAACTTTAGTATTCATTATTATGCTCCTACAAGGTTTCAACTTGTTGGTTTTAGTGATTATGGTTGGAGAAGTAGTTTGGATAACCAAAATTCAACATCTAGTAATTGTTTTTCATTTTAGTTTGGTTTTTTTTACTGGAGCTCAAAGAATAAAACTTTAGTTTCCCTTTCATGTAGAGAAGCATAATATATTTCAATCACACATGTACCCAAGAATTATGGCTCTAAAAAGTTTTTGAAGAAATTGGAGAGAAGTAAAACTAGCAATCGCACAAGTGTAATGGGGCCGCTGAAAGGGATAAAGTGGGGGTAACTAGTGTAAGGGAGGGAAACATAATAGGAAAATGGGAGAGAGTTGCACAAGTGTGACATATGGTAGTTTATGAAGGGGTGAGATGTAAAAAGGTATGTATCCAATCCGCAATGCAAGGATGTGCATCTTAAATGTTTAGTAGGAGTTCATCAATGATGAAACTATACATATGTTCTATTGGAACCTTATTTGGTAGTTCATGTGACCTTATTGACCTTATTGAAAGGATGACCAATCTCTTGTAAATAATGTAAAACGTCATTCTCCACCTAATCATACCGAATGTCAAATTTCCAATGATCTAGCATATCAAGGCTATCAAGGGTGATGTCATTTCTAGGATGGATCAAGGATAATAGCTCTCATCCAAATGGGTGAGAAAACATGTGGTCTCTTCATTGTTATATGGCTCTTTAATTGAAAGATATTCAACAAACAAGGCAAGAAGAGAAACATGGCAAAGATGATAATTTTTTTCAAGTATTGTTCAATTAAAAATGATTTGTCAAGGCACAATGCCAATGCCAGAATAAATGTTGCAAAATGACTAATATAGGAGTTCAATCCAACAATAAAAAATACCCTAGCAACTTTTAGAAGAGATCGATCCAATAATGTTAAATACCATAGAAATTTTCATATAATTGAGGCTTAAAAATAAATTAGGAATTATTCACATGGCAGGATGATGAGAATTAAAGAATAATAACACGGGAGAAATTTAAAAAGTAACACTAGATTTTGTGACTTTTGAAAAATGGGGCTTAAAATCAATTAAGAACTATTTGCATGGAAGAATGATGAAAAATAAATATTAATAGAAGGGGAGAAATTCTAAAATTAACACTGGATTTCACTATCAAGAACAATAATTATTTACAATAAATCTCAAAACATTAGCATGAATTATAATTGGCTAATATCTGCAATATGTATTTATCACGCTCAAAAGAGGGTAATATCTCTATCCAATGTTTAACAGAAACCGATAATGATAATGAAGAAAAGTTGGTATAAATTTCATATAAACTAACCCATGCAAATCCTTCAAAAATAAATTTAGAAATTCAGCAGCAAAATCAACCTACATAGATATAACCCTTAAAAACATCACAAATACAACAGAAAAAACATAACATTGTGTACATTAAATATGTAGAAATCAATAAAAATAATATCACACATTCTCAAATCTAACATAAAGAATTCAACAGAGGAAGAAACCCCTAATAAAATGAACCCTGTAAATACAATTTTGTACAAATCTTTTAAATAATTTTATGAAATCTTCTTAATTCTAAAAAATCTGTCAAATCCTTCTCAAAACAAGATCCTTCTCAAAACAAGATCTAGACAATGTTGAATGGTGTGATATTGAATGGTAATGAACCGTAATAAACAAGACCAAGTGCAACTTCTGGAAGAATTTGATAGAAAAGATGCCTCTTTGTTATAGTATGTAAGTCAAAGGCTATTAGACCAGGGGTAAAATCAATAAAAATAACACATACTTTGAAACATATCATCATAACAAACTCTAGATTAAAAAACCAATAATTTTTAAAAAAAAAATCTTTAATAAGATACTTTTCAGTCAAAATAGAATAAACCCTGTAAAATCAATATGAACATGTCCTATAATAAATCTTTTGGATTGTGACCAAGTCATAGTTACAAAAAAAAAACTTACTAAAAGAAACAAACAAAATTTTAAAAATATCACTGATCTAATAGCAGAACAAACACACATCAAATAGAATGGGCTCAAGTAGTAAAAACATAATGCCTATAACAAAACCCTTGGTTCAAAAGATTGGAGACATGATAATGAGTTGAAATTAAGTAAAATATGACATGACATATCCAAATAGACAAGGTAAGATCTAGGTACAAGGTTGACTTCACAGAAAATATATCAAAACCCAAGTTGTGGCAACAAAGCCAAAGGTTATTCCTAAAAATAGGGAATTAACCAAATCATAAACAAAAATCCAAATTCTATCCAATTCAAAAAAATCTTACCAAAATGACATGGTGAAATGAAAAAAGCATAAACAAAACAAATGCCGCATATACAAATCCAAGCAAATCCTCTTAACAGTTCTTGCAATTTTTTTCTAGTTTTATACAATATACACACTACACAATTGACAACAGATGTTTCTTCTCCCTGATGATTGGTTGGTAGCGATACTAATAACATCAGAACTAAAACTATCATGTATAGATATCCAAAAACTATTCTACAATATTCAGAACACACTATAAATAAAAATACAAGCATAACCTCAAACAATTCTCGCAAGGCATGATTTCACCTATGGCAAACATAATCACGAGGTGTTTTAGAAAAAATGGAATTAATATAACAGTGCCCTTAAATGCAAGTTGTTTAAGTAATATGGGATGCGAGTGGAATTGGTGAACTTTAGGTATGCGTTGGAAATGTCATATAACCTGAGAAAGCATAAATAAATGCATGACGTCACCTGTGTCATTCATAATCATGTATTGCATTAAAAAAACAGATGAAAATAGTATTAGTTTTCCCTTAAATATGCAAGCTATCAAATCAACTTGGCATATGAGTGGAATTAGTGAACTTCATGTATGCCTTTAATGATTTCAGATTAACCTAAGAAAACACAAAACAATGCATGATTCACAAATATCACCCTTTAAGACATGGTAAATACCAAGGTAACAACTTAAGTTTTATACAATAGACCCATTGAAACAACTCAGAAGGTGATTGGAATGGATGGATTCTTAAGCGTGGCTTTGAGGAATTGCAATTGATATGAGAAAATAGAAATTAAAGCATAGCTCACCTATGCCATTCATAATCATAATATACATTCAACGAACAAATAAAAATAGTATAAGAATGTATTCAAGGTGTTAAAATAACTCATTAGGTGGTTGGATTCGATGAACTTTAGGAATAAGTTTGGGGAATCAGAAATTACTTGAAAAATCACAAAACAATGCATGAATCACCCACATAATTCATAATCTTGATATGCAAGGTTGAAGCATTTTATACATTGGACCTCAAACATAGAAAAAAGGGTTTAGGAAACCCCAACAAAATATAGAAATCTAGAGCCACTAGAAAAAATGTTTACACACTTTCACCAAAGAAATCAAAATTTCTGGTTTTTATAGGGTGGCTTGATTTTTTTTATAATACAACAAATCTCTCACAAATCTCTAAAACCACCTTATTTGGTAAAATCGATGTTATGTATTTAGAAAATATGGAATTATGAAGTGAATAGGACTAGTGAATTGATCCAGAGGATCCTCACTGAGAAATTCCGATCTAAAATATTATCAGAATCAGTTACGGTCATTTTCATTGTGTGGAGAAAAATTAGAGCTTTCTAGTGATATCTCATTTGCGAAATCGGAGCACGTATGCAAAAGTTATGGCTTGCTGAAATTTTCGGGCAACTGGCAAATTTTAGGACTACACATTGGTTGAACGTGTGCACACTCGCCAAGTGGACCAACGAAAATGTGACATGTGTATAATTCACATGAAGGGTAAAAGTTTGTTTTGGAAGCCAGTTTTGGACACTCGGTGATAGACAAGTGGGCCCCACTTTTCACTAGTTGGAGGCCCTTAGCCAGGTTCGACACACTCGATTATGGAGGGGTGTCTTGGCCTCCTTCTCATATTACCATTGTAGATGCTTTTGTTTATTACACTGAAGGTGTTCCCCCTATGGTAGAGGACCTCAGAACATTTCTGCAGTGATGCTAAATTTGACGTCTTGACAGTCGTTTGGACGTTTTTTCAAAATGATTAAATTTGACAGGATTTTACCTATTTATTATGATTTGCACTGATCTTTCATCCGATTCATCCACTTCCTGCTATGATTCTACCTATTTTTCTAACGCATGGATTTCGCACCTGCATTCGCATGGATTTTAGCGTGGATGCTAATCTGTGGTCGTATTGCACAACTAAAGCTTACGCAGGCTTAGGGCATTGCAGTGATGGATTTTTAAGCATCAAATATATTGAAGACACGAAGGTTTTTGAAGGGAAACTTTACCATTTTAATGCAGTCGTGATTTTCAGTATGCCTATTTTACGCTATTTTTAACATTCGCGATCTCTAGAGGGTATTCATTTGCTATCTATTTCCGTCTCTACAGGAGCAGTCGTGAGAGCATTTGTCCGATTGGCTATTTTTCACATTCGCAAGGGCACTTGTTGGACAATCTCTGTAGGAAGGTCATGTCAATATTCCCTAGGGCATATGAAACCTATTTCACTCTTATAATGCTTGTGATTTTGAGAGGTATTTGAATAAGTAATACTCATTATATTTTTTTGAGCGGGCAGGACATTATTTATTATTAGTTCCTTGCCAAAGGCTGGTCTATATGTTTTACTTTATTCCATTTATTTTCTCCTAAAATAAAATATGTGTCTTTCCTTATAAGACGTGCCAACATGCCCATTTTATTTTACCTCTCTCGAACAACTGAATGAATAATAAATTGTATTATAAGGCATGGATGACTCCGTGTTTTGAATATTTCAATTAGCTATGCACTCTATTTATTTTGAATGTTTCAATTAACTGTGTACTGTTATATTTATTTTGTGAATGAATTTTTCTTGGGATGAGCTTTTATAGGCTTGGGAGAGTCATAGTGGGTGTGTGCCACCTCACCAAGACATGGCCATCCTCACCAAGAATTGACACTATTTCACCAAATGCAACCAACAAGGTTTGAACCTGATTAGTCCACATTTTCTGGCATACTCCTAGCCTGTGCCAAAATAGTTGATTTGAAATAGGGTATAGATATCCACAAAAGTATAGTGGAGAAGGGATTTTTGTCAGATGTTGCAATTATGAGTTCCCTGGTAGATATGTATGCAAAATGTAGAAGTATACAGGCACGTGAACTATTTGACAAAATGCCTAAAAGAAATGTAGTCACATGGACCGCAATGACTGTAAGTTATGCACATGATGGGTTTGTTGAAAAGGCATTCAAAACTTTTAAACAAATGCAATTGGTAGGAATAAAGCCGATTTCCACTACCTTTTCCAGTAGCCTCCCAGTGTGTGCCAAAATGGGTTCTATAGAACATGGCATGCACATCCATCAACAAATAATTGAAAGGGGGTTTCTTGTGAGATATTGCATTTGCAAGTGCCCAAGTAGATATGTATGCAAAATGTGGAAGCCTTAACAAGGCATGTCAACTATTTGACAAAATGTTTCAAAGAGATGTGATTTCATGTACTACAATGATTACAGGATATGCACAAAACGGGTTTGTTGAAGAGGCTTTGAAAACATTTAAACGAATGCAATCATCAGTTTTCAAGCCAAGCTCCATAACTTTTGTCAGCATCCTCCCTGTCTGTGCTAAAATAGGAGTTGTAGAACAGGCTATGGATGTCCATCAAAGCATAATGAAAAGTGGGTTTCTGTCAAATATTATAGTTACAAATGCCCTGATAGATATGTATGCAAAATGTAGAAGCATACACGATGCACATGAAGTGTTCGACAAAATGTGTCAAATAGATGTGGTCTCATGGAATGCGATGATTGCATGATATGTACAAAATGGGATTTTTTAAAAGGTTTTTGAATATTTTAAGTAAATGCAATTGTCAACTATAACTCCATACTCCACAAACTTTGTCAGCATCCTCCTAGCCTGTGCCAAAAATGGGAGCTTTAGAACAGGGTATAGACATCCATCACAACATAATTGATGACTTCAGACACTCTTGTAGGATCTGAAAAGAGTGATAGCAAGTCCCCATTGCTTCCTGAGATCCACCATGATCTACAAGATTTTGATTGCAAGGATGCTTCATTTTCAGGAGCAGTATTCAATCTGTGAACAACCATTGTGGTGTATTGCATCTGGCTTTAAATTTGATCAAGTTTTTATGAATGTATGTCCTTGGGTTGTGAGTTGAAAAAGTGGTTGTTGTTGCTCTTGTTCTTCCTTGAATTAAAACTCAAGGAAGAAATTCTCTAGGCATCCAGAAATACATGCCCTCAATTTCGCATCCACAAACTTTATGAAACATTGTGCAAATGCTTGGGGAAAATTTTGCAGACTCAACGAGTCTTGTGTCAAGACTTGCGAGTCTCGCATTTGGCCTCGATGAGGCCTATTGTTTATCATTATTTTTTAACATAAATTTTAAAAAAGAACAGATTTGAATTTTTTGAAGACTTTTGAAACCCATTCTACAAGAAATAGTCATCAATCATAGCATAGCAGGTTATGGGAGCACACTTCAATCTATATAACACCTCTTTGAGGCAGCACATTAGATGTTTTCTACTCTCTTTTGCATATCCACATGGCTACTCCATATAGACTTCCCAAGTCAATTCATCATTAACCAAAGCATTCGAGACTAATATCACTCAACAAAATCAACCCATCGTAAATACTAGCCTTTACTTTGATAGCACCTCCACTACTACCTTACTCAAACTTCTTGTATCCGCAATATCAAATGTATAAATGTATTCATGTTTAGTGCCAAAATTCTTCGCCACAAAAGACTACCACTCATGATATAAAATCTGCAAATGTACGAAATTTTTCATGTATTCATGTTTAGTTCAAATAAAATAGTCTGCAAAACGCTACCACTCATGATATAAGATTTACAAATGTATATGTACGAATTTGTAAAAAAATTCAAATGTAGAGATAGAACCTTTAAATGTAATGCTTAATCTATATTCCTACACTTACAAAATCAATCACGCCCCTTATCAACATCAACTACAAAACTAATAACTATCCCTCTAAAATCAAATAACATATACCATTCGGCGTTCACATTGCATTGTGCATATGCGATTGCTAGTATTTATTCCATTATGAAGTTTTGTGATACATGTGGGATATTGAATTCAATGTAATTGTAAAGGGATCACCCAACTTGGCCAACTGAGTTGGCCTATCCACCGAGCCACTCCTTATATCTCTGCATTTACTTATCTCTCCATCACATTTTTTTGAAACCACCATATATTAATCTCCAAACATTATTCAACCCTTATCCCTCCATGTGGCTATATAGCCAATGCAAAGTATAATGCATATCCAAACAACCCACATTATTAATAAATGCACCAATCATAGGGTTAACCAACCAAGTGCCCACATTAAACGGCAGTCAAAATGGCTCAAAAGCCAATAAGAACAAACACCACTTATCCTTTTAAAACAACCTCCTCTCCAACAATGCGCCAAATGCAAGATTTAATTCCTTTTTGGGTAAAACAAATGCACTAGAGGAGGATGGAACTCAGGTGGGCTGTGTAAAATGATAAGTGACAACCGGTAAGCTCGTGGTGTTGGAATACTATAAAATGGGGTCAGTTTTATTTGTATAGACACTATTGAAAGATTGTGTAAAATATTGAAAGGCTTATAACTTGAGCTAGGAAGGGAATTTGGAGATGATGTAAAAATAAACTAGTGTTATTTTTGGTAGGATATTATAGTGAGAAGGCTCAAATTCTTGTATAAATCTTTGTAAAGGTTTATTTTCAATATTTTAATAGATCAATCCCATTCAATTAGACCTGAGATGTAGGCCTCAAGCGTCAAACTCCGTTATCACGCCTCGTGTCAAAGTCATGGTGAATTTTCTTCATATTTCTCTATATTTTGCATAGTACTTGGAGATTTCAATTAAATATTAAAATTACAAAAAGATCGTAATATTGAAAATTTCATTAAAATTCGTTAAAAGCAATTTTTTTGAGTTGGATTGTGCAATTTTGCTTTGGATTTTTAGATCACTAGTATCAAAGTTGGTTTTAGCTGGTTTTTGGATCAGATTAATGGGTTTTTGGATTACAAGTTGTTTTGTTGGATGTTAACAAGGTCCCGGTCTAAGAAGGGTGAAGGAGAACTAGTAGAAGGGAATTCTGAAATTGGTACAAGATGGTCTCGAAGTCCTACAATGGCGGATCGAGAGGAAGAAATAATTTCATCAATCATTCCTACAGATGAAGGAAATGTTGGAGGAAATGTACCAAGATAGACAAAGAGAAAAAGGAACTAGAGGAGGTAAAAAAGAAGAAATATCTAGTTCTGATATTCCTAAAGGTGAACCTTTAAAATATGATTTTCCTTCATTAAAGTTAGATATCAAGTTTGAATTGCCAATGTATACTAGAGAGCTAAATGCAGAGAAGTTAGATAACTAGATCAAGCAAATAGAGGTATATTGTAGCATTCAAGAAATTATGGATGATGAAGCAAAGATTCATTTGGAAACTCTTCAGATGGGTGGCACAACACTCATTTGGTGGGAGAGTAAGCTTCAAGAAGTAGAGGAAACCAAAGGTAATGAAATCACTTCTTGGTCTGATTTTGTTTCAAATCTTAGACAACAAATTTATCCTCTTGGTTACAAGAAAAAAGCTATGATGGATTGGCAAACATTAAGACAAACTAAGGGACAAAGTGTTCAAGAATACACCACAAAAATTTAGGAAAAGGGATCTAATTCTTGGAATTTCCCTAAACACACAAGAAACAATACTTAAATATATTGGTGGATTGCATAGTTACCTAAGGCATATGATTCTTGTTTTAGGTGCCACTAATCTTGATGTAATGTGTGTTCAAGCAACCCATTTGGAAGCATGAGGGAAAATGACAAAGGAGTCCTCTTCCTCTTCTTTTAAACAAAAGAACAAGCAATCTGAAGGAAAAGGTTCAAAAGAACAAGGAAAAGGAAAGGGTAAGAAAAAACAAAATTTGTCATTAAGAAAGGAAGATGAAAAACCATTTTGAAATCATTGTAAAAAGAACCATGATGAGTCTAGGTGTTGGAAATTACATCCAAAAACTGAAGTCTAAATGGATGGTTAAAAAAGGAAAAGAGAAGAAAATGAATACTGTGGTTCATGATCTTGGGTCTGATTTAGGTGATGAAACCAAGATCATGGCCATGAGTTTTCAAGGTAAATCAATTCTCTCTCTTCTTCCAACAACTAGTACTTCAAATGTTACATCTTCTTCTAATAAAAATATATACATGATGATAAGAAATAGGAATGAGCTTTTCCACATTAGAGTAATTTCAAAACATACAAAAATTGATACTCTTTTTTATAGTGGATCTCAAGATAATATGATTTCAGAGGAGGTTGTTAAGAAATTGGGACTCAAAACTAATCCACATCCTAAGCCTTATCCATTGGGTTGGGTTTGTGATGATGCGAAAACTGCAGGTAACTAAAACTTGTAGATTTTGATTTTCCATTATAGACAAGTTTATAGATGAGGTTGATTTGGATGTTGTTCCTTTGGATATTTGTGGAGTAGTTTTGGGAAGTCCTTATTTGTATGATCATAAAACAAATCTTCTATAGGGAAGAAAATAAATACTTTCTTGTAAAACATGGAATTGAGTATATTGTTCATGCTCATTGTGAAAAAACAAATATTTCATTAGTTACTGCAGGACAAATGAAAAGACTTGTTAATTCAAGCAAGAGTTTTGTACTCATGGTGATCAAAGCTAAAGAGAAAGATCATGAAAGGGATTTTGAAGATTGTGATCTGAAACATCGTAATGAATTGGTAAAAATTGATTCTAACTATGATGATGTTTTTAAGGATCCACAGGGCTCTACCTCCCAAAAGAGGGGTTCAACATGAGATACAGTTGCTACAGGATGCACCTCTTCCCAACATTGGTATGTATAGATTGTTTGTGGTTGAAAATGAGGAAATCAAAAAATAGGTGATGGAAATTTTGGCCAAAGGTATTATTCATCCAAGTACATCTCCATGTGGTTCACCAATTATTCTAGTGCCTAAGAAAGATGGCACATGGTGAATGTGTGTAGATTTTCGTGCTTTAAATAATGATCACAGTGAAAAATCATTACCCTCTTCCTAGAATAGATGATTTACTGGATCAATTAAGAATGCAATTTACTTCACTAAGTTAGATTTAAGAAGTGGTTATCACCAAGTAAGAATTGATGAAGGTGATGTATGGAAAACTGCTTTTAAAATGAAACAAGATATTATTTGAATGGTTAGTGATGCCTTTTGGATTGTGCAATGCACCGACAACATTCATGAGAGTTATGAATGATGTTTTTCTACCATTCATTGATGATTTCATTATTGTCTACTTAGATGACATTCTTATTTTTAGTAAGTCTTGGGATGATCATGTTATTCACATCCAGAAAGTCTTAGATGCATTAAGAGGAGAAAAATTATTTTTGAAGATGTCAAAATGTGAATTTGGAAAAATATCTTTAATTTACTTGGGTTATGTTGTGGGAAATGGTGAATTGAAAATAGATCCTGCAAAAGTAGAGGTTATAATAAAGTGGCCTAGACCCAATAATGTGACAGAAGTTAGGAGTTTTCTTGGTGTAGTACAATATTGGAGAAAATTTATTTCTAACTTCTCATTTATTGCATCTCCTTTGCATGCTTTGACAAGTATAAAACAGGTCTTTTAGTGGGGAGGAAAACAACATAAGGCTTTTGATACACTGAAAGAGAGAATTAGTACCGCTTCGGTCTTGGCACTTCTAGATTTGCAACATTCATTTGAGATAGAGACAAATGCTAGTGATTACACAATGGGGGTAGTTTTGATGCAGAACAAATGACCAGTGTGTTACCATTCAGAAACCTTCATGAGTGTGGTAAGAAATTATCCAACTTATGATAAAGAGTTGTATGCTTTGGTGCAGAGTGTAAATAAATGGAAGCATTACTTGATGGGAAAGGAAATAGTTATACATACCGATCATCATCCCCTCTAGTATTTTTAAACAAAAACAAAGTTACAACAGTCTAGAAATTTCCATTGGATGGGATTCTTGTAGAAGTTTCATCTTGTGATCAGGTATAAAAAAAAGGTATACAAAACAAGGTCACTGACATGTTATCTAGACCTCCAATTGTAGTTACATCTATTCTTTTACAACATAGTTCTTTGGCTCATAATAGTTATAAAGAACAATATGCTTATGATGATGATTTTAAAGAAGTGTATGAGGACTTAATGAGTGGGAAACAAGTAGGAGAAAAGGATTATCATGTGTATGATGGACTTTTATATCATTCTAGTAAACTTTGTATTCCAGAAAATGAGCATGTACATATGATTAGGGAAGCTCATACTTCTCTTATTTCTGGTCATTTTGGTGTTGGTAAAACAATTGCACATTTACAGATGTATTGTTATTGGCCTAGAATGCATGAACATGTAACCAGGTATATAAAAGGATGTGTTATTTGTGCCACGAGCAAGCCTAGTAACAGGAAATTAGGACTTTACACTCCTCTTCTTGTCCCTACATGGCCATGGGAAAGTATTTCCATGGATTTTGTAGGAGGCTTGCCCATGTCATGAAAGAAACACGACTATTTATATGTGGTTGTGGATAGATTTAGCAAAATGTGTGTGTTGATTCCATGTACTAAACAAATAACTGGTGAAGGGACTGCACATTTATTCTTTTAGTTTGTATGGGTTCATTTTGGATTGCCTACTTCAATTATTTCAGATCAGGATTCTATATTTCTTGGGGAATTTTGGTCAACTTTGTGGGGTTTAATGGACACTAAACTGAAGAAAAGCACTGCTTTCCATCCACAGACCAATGGTCAAATAGAGGTTGTGAACCACACAGTGGTACATTTTCTCAGGGGCTATTGTGGAAAACATCCTAAATTATGGGATGAACATTTATATTATGTGCAACATGCTTATAATCATGTCCTTACATTCTTCTTACTTTGAAGTCTCCATTTGAGACTTGTTATGGTTATCTACCTAAATCTCCATTAGATTTCTCTTTTGGGCATGATACTATTGTTAATGGTTTAAGTGATTCTGACAAAGCTAAAATATTTGTGCAGAGAATATAACAGGTTCATCAGTATGTCTGAGAATAGTTGGAGAAAATTCAAGCTAAGTACAAAGCAAGGCATGATAAACACAGGACTGATCACAAGTTTCAGGTTAGTGATTCAGTTTAGCTTCACATCAACAAGGAAAGGTTGACAGGTGAAGGTAAAAAGTTGAAACCTATTCGGTATGGTCCATTCCAAATAGTGGAGAAAATTGGCAACAATGCTTTCCAATTGGATTTACCTCCATATATGCAAATTTATTCAGTTGTAAATGTTGAAAACTTGAAATTGTATGAACCGCCTATGATTATGGATGATAATGCTAATGTAGCACCTTCTGTTGATGATTTTGCACCTGAGTATCTCGATGAGTTGCAGGATGATATCATTCTTGACAGGAGGGTCAGAACTTCGCAAAGAGGTGATATTGAATATCTTCGTGTTGGGTTCAAAGGCATGCATCCGAATCAAGGAAAAATGGATGGAAACCGGAAAGGTGAGGGAGAAGTACCCTCACCTATTTACCAATTAATTTGACTTTTGGGGTCCAAAAGTTTCTCAGTAGGGAGGATTGATCCAGAGGATCCTCGCCGAGAAAATACAATCTAAAATCTTCTTAGAATCAGTTACGGTCAGTTTCATTGCGTGGATAAAAATTAGAGCTTTTCAAAGATATCTTGTTTGCAAAAATCAGAGCTACTTATGCAAAAGTTATGGCTCGCTGAAATTTTCAGGCAACTAGCAAATTTCGGGACTTGCGCATTGGTTGAACGTGCGCACACTCGCCAAGTGGACAAATGAAAATGCAACATGTGTATAATTACATGAAGGGTAAAAGTTTGTTTTGGACACCGGTCTTGGACACTCGATGACATGACAGGTGGGCCCCACTTTTTACTATCTAGGGGCCCTCAGCCAGGTTCGAACACACTCAATTATGGAGGGGTGTCTTGGCCTCCTTCTCGTATTACCATTACAGATGCTTTTGTTTATATTCATTCCATTATGTAGTTTTGTGATACATGTGGGATATTGAATTCAATGTAATTGTAAAGGGCTCGCCCAACTATAACCAACTACAGTTGGCCTATCCACCGAGCCACCCCTTATATACTCTGCATTGGCCGCATTTACTTATCTCTCCATCACATTTTTTTTGAAACCACCACATATTAATCTCCAAACATTATTTAACCCTTATCCCTGCCACCATGCACTATTATACTTCAATGCAAAGTATAATGCCAATCCAAACAACCCACATTATTAATCAATGCGCAAACATAGGGCTAACCAACTAAGTACCCACATTAAACGGTGGTCAAAATGGCTCAAAATCCAATAAGAACAAACACCACTTATCCTTTTAAACAACCTCCTCTCCAACAATGCACCAAATGTGGGATTTAATCCCTTTTGGGTAAAACAGATGCGCTAGAGGAGGATTTGAACCTCAGGTGGGTGGTGTAAAATGATAAGTGCCCAACTGGTAAGCCAATGGTGTTGGAAACACTATAAAATGGGGTCTGTTTTATTTGTACATACATTGTTAGAAGACTGTGTAAAATATTGAAAGGCTTATAACTTGAGCTAGGAAGGGAATTTGGAGATGATGTAAAAAGCAACTAGTGTTATTTTTGGCAGGATATTATAGTGAGAAGGTAAAATTATTGTAGAAATATTTGTAAAGGTTTATTTTCAATATTTTAATAGATCAGTCTCATTCAACTGGACCCGGAGACATAGGCCATAAGCGTTGAACTCCGTTATCACGTCTTGTGTCAAATTGCTGTGAATTTCTCTGTATATTTATCTGTATTTTTTCACAGTACTTGCAGATTTCAATTATTTATTAAAATTACAAAAATATCGTAATATCAAAAATTTCATTAAAAATCGTTAAAAGCAATTTTTTTAGTTGGATTGTGCAATTTTGTTTTTAGATTTTTAGATCATGAATCTCATGCATACTTTAGGAAAACTGAAGGTAAAAAGGAAAAAAATGAATGAAGGCATGAATTCACCAATGACATTGATAAGTAAAAACTAAAAAGCATGGTATGCATTCAGAAAACAAAGGAAATCATACTTAGAATACCCAAAAACACAAGTTTGTAAAACAACTCAGGTGTTGATTGGAGTTGATAAATTTGATGTATTTTTTTTAAGAATGGAGGATATATACCCACATTTCAGTTATATCCTAAGAAGGTACATACAACTTGGTTTTAATAGAAAGCTTTGTTATCTTCAAGGCAACATGCTAATAACACCAACCTAGAAACAAAGCCTGAAATGAAGGCCTCTAGGTTGGTGGACTTGAAATTTTTGAGAAAACCCTAAAATTCTACATACATGAAAAAAACCAATTCATAAGCACTTAACTCAAATCTTACAGACATAGAAACACCATAATCCCCTGAAAAATAGAGATACACCTTGCAAACACGCAATGTATAACAAAGACCTTCAAAAGTGTTTGAAACCCTAAGACTGACTCCTCATTTGACTATATACAAATTGATTGATCTGGATCTGTATCTGTATTTGAAGTGGGATCAATTGTCTCTATGAGGAAACTATTGCCTACCATTGTTTTGTTTGTTTTATCAAAAGAAGAGAAGAAAATTGTTTTGTGACATCCGCCACGTTATGGAATCCCACGTCAAACTCAACCTACACAAATTTTATCTCCCACTTGAAATAGATCAATGCGTGTTGTTCATCCTCACAAATAAACTGCTAGATTAAATCCTCAACAAGCACAATTTGTGTTTTGTGTTCTAACAAGTATGCTTTTTACGCCTCGGGATCCATAAAACTCTGCATGAAAACCTCTGTCGTTATATTTCAATGCCTATGCAAGGGACAATGTCAACCGTCCATTCTCTGAAAGTTGTTAGTCCCAACAAGGCAATGCTCAACTGGGACACGTCTTCCGATGTAACAACCTACAATTATTTTTTTGATGACATAAATAACTATAAAATTGGCCAAGAGTCTAGTTCATCATATTAGGTCAAACAAACATAGTCACTTTTGGTGATATTTTTTGCAAGAACTTTATTCCAAATTTAAAACACTATAATCTTTTGATAAAATGAAAAAAAACCTAAATAAAAGATATTAAAGTGAATATAAACACAAATAAAGGATAAAGATTTAGTTAGCTTCATTGTTTAATTTATTTAAAGAAACAAAAAAAATAAAGCCATGCATCATTTGCAGATTAAATTAGCTTATTTAAGTCCAGTAGTTTTATTTTACACACCAATTCATGGAAATTTCAATGTGCACCAGTTGAAAAGTAGTAGGTTGTGTTCTTACAAGATGTTTAGCCTCTTCCATCTTTATTATACTAGCAATTGCATGTGCACAATGCAATGTGTACGTCGAACAATATATGTTATTTAATTTAGAGGGATAGTTATTATTTTTGTATTTGATGTTGATAAGGGGTGTGCTTGATTTTGTAAGTGTGGGAATATAGATGAAGCATTACATTTAAAGGTTTTATCTCTACATTTCAAATTTGTTACAAATTCGTACATATATGAATTGGAATCCAATATTTTGAATTGAGTTTTGAATAAGCTACAACTCTAAGAAAAATAAAAAGCTACCAGTATGTCAAAATTTGTTTAATGGTGTCACGCATATCATAGTTCTGTAGGTATATGTGAACAAATAACAGGTGAAGTGATCACCAAGAAAAGTATCAAAATCTTTAAGATCTTGTTAACTACAATAGCACTTTGAAAAAAAAATGAAAGCATCAATGAAAGCATCACCAATACTAGAGAGACTTTACCAATACTAGAGAGACTTTATGCTTGGTTTTTTTTTACCCTATTCAAAAATATTGGGAAACATCAATCAACTCGGTATCACAATCCTATGGCTTTATGTGTGAATAGAGAACAAAGACAAAGTATTTTCCCTCTATGGCCTGGTTTGGTCTTTTTGGGTTGAAGAACTCATTTTAAAATTTCTATTTTCTTTTCACTCTTTATACAAATGGCGTGTTGTTGCAACATAATCTATACATTTCAAAATTACACATCAGTGTGAGAAATGACCAATATCGTCACTAAATTGCATAAATTTACAAGGATATAGTTAAAAGAAATGAAAAAAGTATTAATTGTTACTATTGAAATGGTCATATAAGCCGATTAGACAACTATTTAGAAATTAAAAAAATGAAGTACATGCAAGCCATTCAGTCTATGGATGTGAGCATTTCCCTTGTCATAATTATGCCCTTCATCTAACCAAATTTTTGAATCCTCACTAGCTAGTCACTTTCCATTTCCCAATTAGGAGTGCGGTTAATTTTTCCAAGAAAATGGTCTCCATGTCAGGTGAAAATTTGATGATTGTCCATCGTAGGTTTCACACCACACTTCCAATAAATCAAATGAAAATATAAGTAAATGAATTTACAAATAGAAATTTAAAATACGACCAATGGTTTTGAAGCTACTTACCAAGGAGTGTTTTACTCAACACCAAAAAATTCTAGGAGTCTATGATATACATATAACTCAATATGTATTAGGCTTTGTGTTTTTGATGTAACATCATCTCTTCTCCACACAGGTAAAAAATCCAATTGTAACAACCTCTCCTCCATAGTCAAATTCATCAAATCAACACAATGCGAGATAGGTTATTGCCATGAATTAGGTGAATGACAGTTCAAATGAAAGTGTGTACATAACAAAGTTCTACTTGTCTCTAAACAACCCTATGATTATTTTAAATGCATCAAATTCAACGTGTTTTAGACCTTGTGTTTTTTATCTAGTGTCATTTTCTCCAAACAGGTAAATAATCCAATCATAACCTCATCACCTTAATGAAATGTATTAAAGTTAATCAATGCATGGTAAGGAAGGATCTTTCCACATGAATGAGGTGAATGACAAAAGGTCTAAAAGCACTCTTAATAATCCAAGTATCACCAATCATAACACCTTTGACCAAAAGGGGTTCGAACAAAGCTTGATCATATTATTTCATAATCGAATCCAAACTGCTTGTAAACATAAAATACTATTAAGCATGACAAATTGAATCTTCTTTCTGACATATCAAAGAATTATCATTTTTCATATTGATGGGTGAACAATTTTGGGTTGTTTGGATTCAAATATTTGATTTATATCTTTAGACTGTTTTATATAAAATTTGTGCAGGTATACAAGAAGAAGTTTATTTAGGCACAAACATTCCAATATATCACACTGAAACAAAGAACAAGATGGCAAAACTGAAGTACATAACACAGTTGAGGCACTACTAAGTGAAAAGGAAACTATTGGAAAAGAATCATAGAGTGAGATGACAACAAGAAAATCAACAACCAAAGACTTTGTGAAAAAGAGAGGAAATTCCAGGCAGCAAAAAGACAAGGATGAATAGTAATATACGAAGGACAAAGGGAAATAAAACAAGAAAAGTAGGTATAGCAAGAAGACTTTCAGATTATGGCAAGAGACAAATAAACATATTAGAAGCTGATGACCAAAATTCCTAAAATCTCAGCCTATACCACAGAATTGCGATAATGGCAATGCCAAAATCATGCAAAACAAATTTTGCATCCTCAATGGGCATTTTAATTACAAGATAAAAGACAATAAGCCAATTTAAGTGGGACCTTGGTGCCAAAATCTGCAAATCGTTATAATTGACAACAGTTGGCATGAAAGCTCGAACCCTATACACAAGTTCATAAGACTCAAAAATAGATACATGATCGTAAGACTCAAAAATAGAACAATCAACGAAAATACTGTCACATAACCGATCTGCACATCATGGCCACGTCAGCTAGATTCACAATCCTGCCAGCTATGAAGCCCAAAACTAGTAGCCTCCTGAGTTGTTTTTTCAGGTTCACCAACTCAAACGACACCGCCAATGGCTTTGCAAATGCATAGAGCTCAATAATTTGCAGCCGTTTTGGTTAGTTTCTTTTGGAACTATGATCTTTTGTTCGTTTGCACCAAATGTGCCCTAAGATTATTAGGCTCCGCGATAAATCAGATTCAATACAAATATTACCAACAAAAAATGTCAAAACACAGCAAAAAATGAAAACGTCCAGGATGTCAAATTTAACACAGTTGGAGAAACATCTGCAAGGGGAGTTCCTTATGCATTTTATTTGGCCCAATTAAGATCTAGTAAAATTTTTTTATGGAAAATCCATTGACGGGGAGGGGAGGGAGTGCATCTGCTGAAATCTTTTCATTGGGATCGACTGGGATGTATTTGCTGAAAGTTTTTACAAAATGATGCACAAACAATAATATCTCCATCTTCATAAATTCTGATCCTAGACAGGTGCACAAGACTGCTCTGAATGGTATGAATCCACATGCCTTCCTTCCTCATCGAATCTTGAAGGCCTAAATTTATCAGGCTCATCAAAAACTCATATTTTATGTGTGTAGTATGGGCTAAGCATAAAATATGTTCAGAACATATGTGACAAAATTATCAGAGTGGATCGATGTGTTTAATCTTAAAACATTAGAATTAATGGGAAGGATTTACTCACTCTGCATCCTTTTGGAATTGTATAGCCATGATAATCAATATCAGTAAGTGCCTTGCGAAATTTTCCAAAAACTGGAGGGAACATGCTCAAGGTTTCTTGAATTGCTTGCCATGTATATTTCATATCTTTCAGGTCTTTCCAATTGATTTCTTCTCCATCCTTTTTAATGGCAAGTATTCGGAATCACTCTATTATATATCCCACACAAAAATTACACAGCCTATTAATAAGCAGATAGAGATAAGAGAGAATATGTGACACAAATTTTTAAATTTTATGAAACAACTTATGCATTGAAGGAATCAGCTTAATCATATTTCTATTGACTCTCCATTAGGGTTTAAATTTGATGACTATCAAATAATTTTTGAGTAACACTCATGATGTTTGGAGCCTCCTGCCTCTTCCTGATAAATTTTCCAAGTTGTCTCTCACCATCTCACCCTTTTGGACCGATGTTGAAGATATTGAAGAAGGAAGCCAACATTTTCTCTGATAGTGGCAAAGACCTGCTTGGGTTGGCATGATGAAGATATGTCCCCTTCAAATTTACAACGGTAACTTAACTTCCTTGCTTTCTTTGCTCTTTGATGTTTTGTAATTGGATGTATTCGTAGAATTTATCTTTGCCTAATCTTAACTCGTGGTTTTGGGGTGTGTTTCCATACTGCCCGATTTTTTGTGAATTGTCTTGTATCATTTTACTTATTAATATAATATAAGATGTTATCCATCCAAACCATTGAAAAAATGGTGTTCTCCCTCTACCCTTACCCTAATAGTGGCGGCGTGGAAGGTTGGAAGGTGCAGGTTGGCCCAAGCTCGAGCTCGGGTGATCGGATCCTTTTTGAAAGGAGTTTCTCGTTCAATGTTGATGGAAATGCTAGGGTTTTTGGCATCCCCAATATGGCCTATGCACAGACTATGAGTTTGGATCTAGCTGTTGAGAGTTTCCCCCTCCCACACATAATTTTTCCTATTCATGTTGTTGCTCAGTCGTTAGATGACTACCCTAAGGTGCTACAATTCCTGGTCAACACCATCTCGAGTATTCCACTCTGCCTCCAAACCCATCACCTTTTTTCTAGCTTTAAGCTGAAACAAATTATTTCACACAAACTGGGATATAATCTTAGTTCTTTTGGCCTCTCATTTACGGGCAAAATGATTTCGGATGAATACCCTCTTGCCTTTTATGAGATAACTGAGGACTCTTCAATATCTATTACTAGATTTTTAAAAGGAGGAACCAAAGCTCGCAGCACGATGCATTTCAAGAAGGCTTTGTTTTAAAATGTTGCTTCAACCTCTACTAGCTTCAATCCTCCCCCCAACTTATCTTGTCGAGCAAGCTGCGGACTCCCCTTCACTGAAAATCATAGGTACTAATTCCCTAACTTTCAAATCTAGACTGGAAAAAAATGCCCTCATCTGCAGATTTAATGGTGTTTGGCCTCTGACAAATGCACTTATCTAATGGGTTCACTCCAACTGGACTAAAAATTGTGACCTTTTTTTTCTATGCAAGAGGTTTCTTCATCATTTTATTCTTGGAATAGGAGGATTATCAGAGGGCTTTAAATGAGGGCCCATGGTTTTGGGGTTCGGCTGGTTTGTTTACAGCCCCTTAGTTCCTTTACTTTGATTTGTGCACCAACTCTATTTCACGAGTACTTGTTTGGGTGAGGTTACCCAATCTTCCTCTCCAATTTTACCTTGCAACAGAGGAGATTGGAAATTGTTTAGGGAAATTTATAAATCAGGATGACATGAGATATCATGGTGGATTTCTCACTTTTGTCAGAATATGCGTTGAGGTTGATCTTAGCAATGGGTTTTCGGATAAGATTACCCTCAAGATGGGTGATTTGTCACATGTTCAACATCTCAACTATGAAAATATTGTCTTCAGATGTAGAAATTACAAGACAATAGGTCACCTTCAGTCTTCCTTTCCTCACAAGAAATTTCAACCCACCAGGAAAAAGCCTTCCATGTCCTGGAGCCCCCGTGATCTCGAGGAGGACTTTGACTCAGATGTAGATGCTCAGGATGCTAATAGTTTCGATCCACTAGTCGAGGCTCAACCCACGTCTGGAACTTTGGGTGTTGAGCTGGGTCTGCCTGTAGTGTCAACTCATTTGGGGGAGAGATCCAACCCGGGAATCAAGAGACCACATGAATCTGATGATTTTGATTTGGACAAAGAAGGCCCCCTCTCTCTGAATCAGGAATCACAGACAGACTCCCCTCTGATCTTGTCCATAAATTGTATGTCAGGCTCAGAGAAACTTTTGATGAAAAATTGGCAGTTAGTGCGCTCGAAGAAGGGAAAGAAGGGTAGGCTTTAATTCGTTATCCTCTTCTCCCTCTTTCCCTTCTTCTACCTTATTTGTGGTTACCATTTGGTGTTTTCCACTTCTTCTTTTGCCTGCTCTATTTGGGCTACATCTTCTTT
Source organism: Taxus chinensis (assembly GCA_019776745.2). Classification (NCBI taxonomy): domain Eukaryota; kingdom Viridiplantae; phylum Streptophyta; class Pinopsida; order Cupressales; family Taxaceae; genus Taxus; species Taxus chinensis. The sequence continues at coordinate 627,405,909 of CM034154.1, read as the reverse complement.
CCTCTTCTTTTCTTTAACTTCTTGCTGCTCTCAGTTACAGATGTAGGTCCTCTTCCTTCTTTTCTCCTCAGTTATGATCGTTGGTGACTCTGCTGCTTTGGTAGTTTCTTCTTTGTATTGTTGTGGTTTCTTTAGTTTTTCCCCTTGTGTTGTTCGGGAGTTATCTTCTTCCTTTTCTCTTCCCCCTTCTTCTTTATACAAGGTTGTGGGCCTTTTCAAAACCCTCACTTTACCCTATTTCCAAAAAATATATTATAAGATGTTATTCATTAAAAAAAATTACGTACAATAATAATATTGTATTGAAATAAAAAAGTTAGTGTTATTTTGATTTAACAATTTTTAATATATATATTTATATGTCAATATAATAAAAATATAAATTTATGTTAAAAATTTATATCTAATGGTGACATTTGGCTATACAAGATTATATTCTATTAATAATAATTTAAAAGGTAATCTTATTTTTTATTTTAATATTTTTTAATATATATTTATGGGTGTCAATTTATAATTTGTAATCAAATGTATATAAAAATAATAATATTTGTATTTATGTCTAGAGAAATTTTTACAATAGTAGTCAGGTAATATATATAATTATGTGAGTTTTTCCGTTTTAATTTTTACAATGATACAATTATTTCTTCATCAAAATTCTAAATTCTTCCAAACTTGCTAAGGGGAGGTGTCTTATTCACAACCTAAAAATGAATATAACTCTCAAACTAATCTACCACTTTTGGATAACTTCAACCTTCAAAATGAGAGTTGTTGAATTTCATTAATTTGAAGTAAATTGAAGTATACCTCAAGCTGATCTAGTATACCTCAAGCTAATATAGCCAATGGTCTAACCTCTCCACATTCACCTCTCCTTCATACAACTAGGTTTTAATATTTTCCTATTCTTTTAATGGAGGCGGAGTTTGGTTGGAAATGGATGGTTCTTGAATCCTCTCACATTTAGGAGCATCCACCTCATTTTCATTTAATGCCTCCATCAAAACATCAAGCTTCTCCATGACAATTTATAGGAACCTATCCAACTTCTTTATTGAAAGAGAAATACTTTTAACATCCTCCTCCAACTTGTGTAAACCTTCTTCAACTATACAGGTCTCCTCATCATCACAACAAGATACTATTCTCAATTTTTTCTTCCAGTTCTTTGTAAGATAACTTCTTTGATGTTTATGTGATTGTTATATGACGATTATTTCTTAAATTTGATGTCCATTTGACCATCACTTAAATATTTTTTCTTTTTAAAGAATTTAATCGAAAAATAGTAATATCCTAGCCGTATGTTAATGTTTAGACCTTTTTAAACTCGTAAACAGATTTTTTTGAGACCAACACAATGGTGCAACTGAATTTCAATATTATTTCAACAAATTAGTAGCAAAATGGTAGTGATTACATAATGAACTTACTAATCAATGTGATATGTGAAAAATTTAAGATAAAAACCTTGTAATTGAGATCTATTGAAGTATTTTAGATTAATATATTTATTATATAATACATTTATTATATTATATGTGTTTTTATTTTATTTTTTAGGTATACTTAAAGTATACAATATGTGCCTCAAGAAAGATATATTTCAACATATTTTAAATAATTGTATTCAAGATATCTTTTAAAGTCATATAAAAAATTATTTCAAAAAAAAATTACAAATATTTAAGACTAAACAACTATGAAATTTAAACCTGAATTGATGATTTGCAATTTTTACAAATAAGTTACCAAAAAAATGTTAAATATGCAAAACAATTTTTATAATATGAAGAGAGTTTGGCATGCCGATTAGAGGGAAGCCTAAGTTTCCAGGGGGAGTTTCAGGGAAGATTTTTGTTTACACTGGGAGAGAAGAAGAAGAATAATGCCAACAATAGATGTGATGATAAGGAAAAGAATAGTAGGGGATGACTCCAGCTGAATGAAGGAATCCATTTGAATTGACGATTACATATGTTCACAAACAACCTTCTTGTCACCGTAATTTTTATCTACAGTTATCGTCATTTGTTTTATGCACAGCTGAGCGACAAGTACACACACCTCGTATCTGTTATTAAATTGTAGAACGGATTTTTTGGATTTTTTTTAATTATACTGGCAATCGCACGTGAGGTGTGAGATGTTAACGCCGAAATCGAAATCTTCTCAAGGCGGAAAAGTAATTGAAAAACACAACAAAGCAATATGATATTTCTAGGTAGTAAATGAAAAACAAAATGAAGTAGTGAAAAGTGGAGAAGTAGAAAAGATTTAAAGTGCAGAAGAAGTGGAGTGGCTTGAAAGGGAAGGTCCACTGCTGAATAAGAGGGGATTGTTAAGGAAGAAAAAAGCATCATGTTTGGATCGAAGTTAACGACGAGGAAGAATGAATTTGTGGTTGACATCGAGAAAAAGTGTAATGTTGTAATTCATCTATAAGCAGCATATTGAGAGTCAACATGGTCGATTTCTCTTGCAAATAATTCAACGTTCATCTTGCTTAATGCACAAGCTCTTGAGTTCATTCCCAGAGTGCAATCGTCTTGACCGGATCAAATGAAAAAACTCGCTTAAAGGGTTGTGTTTTTGGATTTAACGCCACCACCACTGTAACGGTTGCCTACGTTATAAGCCTCACTGCTCCAACTTGAACATCTTCATTTTTGTTTCTCTTTGTACAATATGTGCTTACTTCGGTTTGAGGCGGTTTTGAGATATTCACAAAGCGAATAAATAAAGCCCCGCCATTAAACAAGACTTTGATGAGACAATGCTTAGGTAATTTGCTTTGTTTCTTGCTCCTCAATCTCTTGAGCACACAAACTTGCAGCCGATGACAATGTGATTGAGGGGAATGGTTAAGTCCCCACACGATGACGAGATTCAAAACTGTGACATAGAAGATGGCGAAAACCTTTCTTGTACATCAAAGATGGATTCAATTTTTCGTGTGCAGGTTCTGAACACAAGGAATATAGAGCAGGAGGAAGGTTCCCTGATGAATATTCCGACATCGATCTTGGCACAGATGGACAATTGTCTGTTATATGATGATCTAGAGCTTCTCCACAACCATTCTTCTCATCCATTAGTTGATGCATTCAATTTTAAAGATACAAAGTCGATGTTAGAAGAACATAATGTTGAAGTCCTCACAATAATTTTGGTCATCCGAGATGTGACAAGTTGTCTCCAACGACAGCGTGCCACGTGTACGGGCAATAAATGTTAGTGCTTCGGTAACCAAAAAATTGTAATCGTTCATGACTCTGTCAGTTGTCAGAGGGGGGGAGGCTTCCACTCGTGGAAATGCCTTGCAGGATAATAACTCGAGCTTAATAAAAACATGAAAAACATATCAACAAAAATATTCAAAATACAATATACAAAACACTATTTATGTTATTATATAAATATATGTAAATATAATAATATATATATATATATATATATATATATATATATATATATATATATATTGAATAACTAAAGAACTTTAAAAAATGTAGAACAACATTAATAAAAACACTATATAATATATATATATTTTTTAAATAAATAAATATTTATTTAAAAACTGTAAAATAAACCAGTAGTAATAACATTATACATATAGAATAAATAAAATAAATATATTACAAAACATGATATATCAAATAAAAAATGGTCTACGGCCTGTTTAGCAGCGATCATATATATTTGGCTCTGAGAGTAACGATTTCATCACAAAAAAATCAAATCCATAAAAACTCATTCGGATAATTGTTTTGCTAAATCTTTAGAGAAATTTTTGGCTCAATCGCACAACTCTGAAGGATCTTCCAAGAAATTATCGTTTCTAACGATGCAATGTGGAGAAAATGACAAATGTTTAATCTAGCTTTGTTTGACCGGCGTATCGGGAGCTCCAGTTTGAGGCGGTTTTGGGATATTCATAGATCAAACGGCAAGAGCCCACCATTAAACAAGCCTTAGATGAGACAGTGCTTAGGCAATTTGCTTTGTTTCTTGCTCCTCATTCTCTTGAGCACGCGAACTTGGAGCTGGTGACAATGTGACTGAGGGGAATGGTTAAGTCACTGCACGATTCGGGATGCCTCGTAAGATCGTCCAGATCAAACTGAGTTATTGTCATCAAGTGTGTGCGTTGCGCATCTGTGAATCGACCCATATTTTCTATAACAATACCTAAACCACTATTTGCTTTTCCCGAAACGCAACAACTTTGTTATTTTTCAAATGTTATTCCCTAATCCAATATATACAACTGGAGCGACACATGTTGGCCTCCAACGACGTAAGTATGGAGAGATTGTTTACAGGATAGTATTATTTCCGTCCAATGGACACTCTCAGGTCCACGCGCAAGCGTGAACATGAGTCTTTAGGGGGACATTGGAAAACGAGGGTAATAACACAATTGCAAAAAGTAGGAATGTTTATTACGCACATTATCGTGTTTGTGTTTTAATGCACATTATTTTCTTGGCTACAACAAAGGAATATAAAATATTATTTTTGCGACGTAATAACAATTTGCGATTCCGCCACTTATTGTAAAGAAACAAACCTCCATATAAATTGACATTTTGAATCTTCTTTTGAATATCTCTATATTGCTAGCTGTATAATTTGATGAATGTATTTACAAATACAAATTCTCATACAAACTTTTTTAACATTTTATTTTGCGTATATTTTAAAAATATAAATACGCATACACACTATACAACTATATATTTTGCATATATTTACACACATTATCGCACCTTTGTTTTAATGCCATATGTGAGAATCTTGTTTCCCCTGAACATCGCCAACCAAAGCATCTCGGTCAGTGCATAATTTGTTGGTCTCCCCTTGCACTAACACCTTTCAGCGTAATAACGATTGGTGATTTCGTTGCTTATTTTCTCAAATGCAGCAAAGGAATACTAAATTTTATTTTCTCGGCATAATAAACGCTAACATCTTTCAGTGTAGTAACAGTTGACAATTCCAAAAAAGTGCAAAAATGGATTTTATGAAAAAAATAAATAAATTTTGCAATCAATGCGTAGAGCTCGAGAAAATATGCACTTTTAGAGAAAATGACACCTAAAACGGAGCCATAGAATGAAAGCTATGGCACATGCAAGTTTTTGCTACTACATCTTCGTGGACCCTTTCCAAAAATGGCAAAAAAATTTTCTATAGTTCAGACATTTTCCCCGGTTAAAAATAAACTTTGGATTTGAAGACGTGATGAATAATATGGAATGTTCCAATAGAGTTAAAGACCATGTAAAACACGCTGAATTGGTTTGTAGGGGCTCCGGCTGTGTAACTTTTATAAATACTATGGAGGATCACTTATATTAAGCGTGCCGATGTTGACGTTTTCAATAGCATAAAATAAGAATAAGTTCATATATGACGCGAATTGATACCCTCCAAATTTAAAAAGAATTTGTATCGAGGATTACTCACGAGTCAATACACCACATTAAATGATAAGAAATAAAATTATTTGCACATATCACATTTCTCCTCACCGAGTACTTGGGTCAAAGTCAAATTCACAGTTGCATACAAAATCATGTATTCCATAAACTATTATTATATTTGCACGCGTTAAACCTACTTTAAATTCTACGAATTTGCAAAGGCAGAGTAGACACAAACTTCTACTCAAAACTGTAAAATGTCTGTGGAGATTGAAGAAGTGGGAATAAGCACGACATATTGTAAAATCTGTAGCGGCTTCGGAAAACATGACTGCAGACATACCCAGAAATCTGTTTAATATTGACAACAAGTTTTCTCCTGTGACCGCAAATAGACATCCAAGGAATAATTTGGCCAAGGTAGCGGCGAATTTAGCGGCAGCGGAGAGATTGGTATCCAAATAGGACACAAACTCCACAACCGACATACTATTCCAGAGGAACCCAGAAGAAATCCGTATATACATGGACCACTGTACAAAAATATCCATCAACTTATGGAGCATTTGTCCGGCAGTGGCGGTAGCTCCGCGGAACTCATCCGAGCGCAACGGCCGATGAAAATGTTGATGGCCCGTTTGCAGAATGAATTTCACAAAAATTTTGTTATCTAAAAGCGAACCCATCCTTCCTGACAGGTGGTCGTCGGTCCAGGCGTCCACCCATTCGAGTACGGAGGACAGCGTCTCTAGCTCCACCAGCTCCTCCTCCTCCGACGGCAGCAGCCTCTCCACTTGCGACAAATTCTACGATTTCGACATGGTTCCGTTGCACGCCGTGGTGAATCTGCAGAACATTGCGCAGCGCATGGCAAAGGCAGGATACGGGAGGGAGTGCGTCCGAGTCTTTGTTCTCGCCAGAAAATCCGTTGTTGAAGAAAGCTTGTACAATCTGGGCGTCGAGAAGGTGCGGTTGAGCAACACTCGAAAAATGGAATGGCCATTACTCCAGGAAAAGATCAAGAAATGGATCTACGCCGCAAAAATCAGAATCCGAATTCTGTTCGCCAGAGAGAAGCGGGCTGTGCGATGAAGTTTACGAGGGACTTGACCGTCAGAGCGGGTAATTTCCATCGTTTAGATGGTCGACGGTGCAGAGTATGTGCACCGTTGGATGCTGTTAGAGCCTCCGGGCTTTCTAACTAAGAACACACCTTTCGGCGTAATAAATGTGTTTCATATTTTATTATTAAACCAATTTATAATGAAAGGTGTGCATAAATAAACATATTAACTAATTTTGGTCATTGACTTGTTCTCCTAAATTTAATTTGGGGGAGATCATTAATTTATTGAGTGTTGTCATTGAGTTGTTCCATCTATTATTTGGGATTTGAGTAAGTATATCACTCTACTTTATATGATAGCATCCGATGGTGAGTGAGGTCTACTCTAATTTCTTGTGAAGTCTCTCCTTCATGTGATGGTGACTCACTTGTTTTTGTTTTTTGTAAAAAGAAATATAAAAAACTGAGGTAGCCAAATTGATCTCAAAATGGGATAGGCTTAATTTTTTTTTTTCCGATGTGGGGTTGTCTTTTTTTTCCTTATGGTTAGAAGTATTGGAGAAATCTCTCTTGTGAGTGAAGGTAGCATCGAATGTGGTTATTTTAATCTTAATTAAAATAGGTTATTGGATTATCTTTAATTTGAATTCTAACATGAAATTAATGTATAATTAGATTTTATAAATAATTGGTCCAATATTTAGATTTGGTAGTGTTGTGCCCACCAATTTCAACACCAAAATACAACAGTAAAATTACCAGAACTTGTTTGTCTTTCATTGCTTAGTACACAACACCACATACATCACATAAGACACTTACACAAACATGGACCCACATAAACAACATGATAATACCATATGCACATCGATGCCAAACTTTTCCTAACGAACAAATACTTGCAATGACCAAATACATCTCTTTCTAGTTCTTGCAAAAGAAAAAACCCATATTTCCTTGTATAATCCATTATTGTATCAAATTTAACTATGTCAACAGTTTATTGATATTCCTTTGCTTAAATTAGCAAGGTATGATACATTGCCTAATTGAAAACCCCCAATAGCTCAAATCCCTCCTCCATTGTCTATTGACGATTGCATATGTTCATAGATAACCTGTTAAAGCAACAACCTTCTTGTCATCGTAATGTTTATGCATAGTTATCGTCATTTGTTGTATGAATAGTTGAGTGACAAGAACACCCATTTCGTATCTGTTATTAAATTTTAGAATAGATTTCTTAGATTTATTTTATAAAATTATTAGAACGTGTTTCATACACTACGGTATATACAAATAAATTTATTATTAAACCAATTTATAGTGAAGATGTGCGTTAATAAACATATTAACTATGGTCATTGACATGTTGCTCTCCCAAATTTAATTTGGGGGAGATTTTTAATTTATTGAGTATTGTCATTAAGTTGTTCCATTTATTATTTGGTATTTGAGTACATCACTTTACTCTACATCCGATGGTGAGTGAGGTGTACTCTAGTTGTTTGTGAAGTCTCTATTTCATGTGACGGCAACTCAGTTCGTTTTTTGTTTTTTTAAAGAGAAAAACATGGGTAGCGAGATGGATCTCAAAATGGGACACGCTCAACCTTTTTTCCCAATGTGGGGTTGTTTTCTTACATATTGCTTATGGTTAGAAAGTATTAAAGGATTTTGTTGTTATGAGTGAATGTAGCTTTGAGTGTGGTTGTTTTAATAATAATTAAAATCAGTTATTAATTTATCTATAATATGGATTATAACGTGAAATTAATGTACAGTTGGATTTTTTAAATAATTGATCCAATATTTAGAATTTGTAGTACATGAAAATGTAAAGGATGACATTCAACTAGGTTGCAAAAATGAAAGAGAATGAAAGAGAATTGTTTAACTAAACTTTCTTGATATTTCGTAGTGTTCTTGATTTAGAATTAGGACAAACAAATTGTGGTTATACCGAATGTGGTTTGTCTCAAAACTAATGCCCATAAACTCCTTCAAACACTAGTGCCAAACTAACACTAGTACCTAGCACTTCTATCCTTCATAGCGTTAGTTTCTGGTTTTGTAAACATTTTTTTTTATCTTGTTTGGGTTACTCCATCAACGTCTGTAGACGCTTCTTGTTCTTTTACTTCCTTTGAAACACTTGTAGGTGCACATATGTGCTCAAAGCCCTATTTTCTTGTGTTATCACTCAAATGGACATTAGATAACAAAAGAAAGTAGTGTGTGGTGGATTTGGACTTCCCTTAGTGACCAATCCCTTGTTGATTATGATTAAGCACTGCACAACATTTCCCAAATGAGGGGCTCAAACTCCATGTACTTCTCCTGGTGCTTTTGAAACTTTGAATGAAAATATTGACTCTCCCCCCAACCCAACCCATTAAACCACCCCTCCATGTTTTCCATTTGTCCTCAACATAAACAGTGGGCTAATTAGGTAGATAAAATGTACCCTTCATGAGGATTGAATAGAGTGCTTATAGATAGAAAACCCTTGAAGTTATCTTTTGATGTATAGATGTTTGATAATGCTTGATATGGATTTAGAATGCTTTTGACTTAGCTTGGATTGTTTTTGGAAAAGTATGGACTGCTTCAAATTTAATTAGGGCCTACTACTAATGTCTGCTCTTGATTTAAGGAAGTTTAGGGAATATTTTCTAGAGATTTGGAATTGGAGATCAAGTGTGCCTTGTTCTTTCCAAGCAGGAGTCGTACAGTTGTCAAGTGAGTAAATGATAGTGTTTGGTTCACTTTTATACCTTTCCACGGGATATAATTTTGCATGAAGGACGATATAGAAAGGTTAATTAGGATAAACTTAACAAATATAATTGTCTAGAGATATAGAACACTAGTGCCAAAAAGGGACATAAACATGTGGTGCTTTTATCTGAACTAAAATATAGTGTTGAGGGAGGTAAGAGACAACATGTAGAATTTTGGAGGAGTTTAAGTAGAGATAGAGAAGATGTGTAAAAGTGATAAGAACAATCATGTACATGCTTGAGCAGTTAAATGAGAGAATGAGAAGTATTTGGAAGATTTATATATGTGTAGAGTAATATGTTCAAGCTCTTGTTTGTGTGTGCAATTCATGATCAAAGATTATAAACCAAGTTAGAGTTATTAAGCACCTAATTACCACAATTGTGTGTCTATAGTGGTCTATTATCTTTTTGACCCTAATTCTAAGGCTACTTTGAAAGAATTTTTTGCATTTCCTAGTGGCACATCTCTTTCTAGTTCCTGCAAAAGAAAAAATGTATATTTCCTTCTATAATCCATTATTGTATCGAATATTAACTATGTCAATAGTTTATTAATACTCCTTTCCTTAAATTAGCAAGGTGGGATACATTGCCTAATTGAAAGCCCCCAATATCTCAAATCCCTCCTCCACCATCTATCGAAGACCGCCTAAACACATAATATGTTAGGAATAATCCATGGATTAGTGCTCACATTATTGTTTGTAATAGTTAAATGTAATATTCATATATTGCATTAGTAAGTTAGTGTGTTAGTGAGATATTAATATTGTTATATTAATATCATATTTGTGTGAGAAAAAATAAAAGTTTGTAATATTATTAATATGAGTTATTAATCAACTCATTATTAAAAATATAGGATAATATGTATTAATTGTGAGTTTGTTGAATAAACAACTCACGTAGCTATTTGGGAGTTGTGAGAGAGATTGTTGGGTTTGGGAGTGATTATAGGAGAGATATGTGAAGATATTGTGGGATTAAAGATTGGAGTTCCTTGTTTTAAGGAGTTCATTCTCTTATATATTTTAAGCTATCTTATCATGTAATTGCTCAAGTTTTATTCTGTCAATAATATATGGTATTTTTGTTATAATTTGTCCTCTGTAATTTTAGTCTTGTATTTTGCAACTTTCCTCCATTATTAATGTGATTGTTCTTTATGTAGCTTAGTTATACTATCAATTTCACATCATAATCCTCAAGAATATACTTTAACGTGTAAACACTTAAACATGAATTGTAAGGTGTTATAAACATGTGTACACTTAAGAATTAAAAAGACAAATTCAAAGTTTGTAATAAAAACAAATTAAATTTTTTCTTCAATTTAAAACCTTTCAAAATTTATAGAAGAAATACATATTTTAGAAGCACACAAGATGAAGACACAAACACATCAAAGTAAAACACTTATATTGATAATAAATTCATGTGTGTTAACAAACAAATAGTAATAAATCAACCAAATCATAAGCTACACCAAAAAAATTGACCTAATCATAACCATCATTGCATCATCTTAATTATCTTATAATAAACTCAGAGATAAATTTCTTTTTAATAGCCACTCAACTATATGCCTGATTTTTAACAATAAAAAACATCTAATATTAATTTTAGCAAGTGAACATATAAATATGCAATGGTGGTCACGCCGATTGAGACCCATAATGAATTACCAAATAATTATTTTTCATGGTCCACATGTATGGAATAAAGCGAAAATGATATTGGATTTTCTCTCTCGTTGTTTTTTTAAATTAAATATTGCAAAAACAAGGAAATCAATTTTCCAATAAATAGGGGAAAGAAGACTCACTATTGTTCGATAAAGAAATCATTTTCTTGAATGGTTGTCATAATCGTATCGTCATAATATCGTCATTCATTTCTCAGCTGGAGCAAGAATTATATTATATTGTATAGCCATGTCCATTCACAATTCATTTAATATATAAGAAATTCCGATTAACAATGCGGCACATCTTGATTTTAATGTTTACTTTCATTATTCTAAAAGCCACCCAAGAACAAACAAGAATCATGCTTATAATTATGGGTTTAATATTATAAACCCACCAACTTTGATGAATAGGATTTAATTAATATCTTAACCACAATTTCTAGAATTGGACAGTTCCCTTGGAGGAATAATGAATTTGTTCCATGTTAAAAAACATTCCACAGCTTTGACTAATTATTTTTCAACGAGTAATTTTTCAAACTATTTTTTTGAACCTAGCTTATTTTGATTGTTTTCTCAGTCGTGGTGTCATTACTCAATATAAAACATTTTATCAAACCATTTTGGTGTTTTGGATAGAGAGGGATGCCTATAATAGGAGGGGACTAGGCAGAGACATTAGTAGTTTCCTTCACTACTCCTTGTAGATTAGAAAGATTCCCTCACATTTCTTCTCTTTCACACTACGTTTTCTACATTGTTCTCCACTTTCCTCTAGGTAGTGTTGTCGTGTTCGTTCCTCAAAATATCATTTCTTGCCTATCATTATAAATTAAAACAAGCACAAATATGAATGAATTCTCAATCGAGAATAATGAAAGTAAAATATTAAAGAGAAAAACAAAGAATATGTTGTGTTGTACCCTAAAAATAGATCATGTTCTCGTCGCCCAACTTATATTCTTTGTTAAAAGACAATAGAACATAAACAAAGTTAGAGAAATGGTGTAGAGTCATCAAATCCCTCTGCCACAAGAACTTTTGCGGGTATCCATTGTAGAATACGACCAACGAGTTAGACAATAATCACTAGCAAACCCTAGTATCCACCTACACTCGCAAAACATGTCTGGAGATGGGAATGACGACCTAACAAACCTTATGCTTATTACTTTAGGTAAAAATTATAAAAATTATAAAATAGAGGATAGTGAGGATCCGAACAACGTGAAGTAGATATGTCATATCACAAGACAATTGGAGGACGTCAAACAAATCCATGGAATGTCATGATGTGGAAGCAAATGAAAATAATGTAAAAACTAGTGGAAACGATCCAACAATTTGGTCACCTACAAATGAATGGCGGACATGCACCATAAGGGGTAAGCCTCAACTCATTGCCCATGACTTCCACATTCTCACTGCCCTTAGAGGAAAGGAACCTCTATGCATAAAACCATTCATGCAAATCTCAAATCAAGAAGTCGACTAAGGTTTCATCTAACTCATCACATGGACAACCTAAATATTGCAGTGCATCAACAAGACCCCACAAGAAAGTATTGTTGTCTAATCCCCACCATCTATCGACATAAATATATACATTAATAGAGTTCAAGTGACATAAACATATACATTAATTATATAGAAAATGACATAGAATAAAATGGTCCATTACAAAATGATGAAGCTCCAATGAGGGTGTTCTAGCACCACTTCATGCCATGGAAGGTCACATCCTTGGCAAACATCATCAAATTTGGGACTTTAAAGACTATATACCTCTCTATTTCAATAATTCATCACTAGCATCAATACAAAATACAAGTTTCCAAAGCATCACTAGTTTCCAAGTTACAACCCGCAGGTTAAAATTACAAGTAGGACAATGCAATGCTAACTAAGATACCATTGATATTAACTTAGGAACAACCAAATACTCTCACATATTTTTTGATGAAAAATATCTTATATTATATTAAATTCAACATGATACAATATTTTTCCAACAAAAAAGTGGGTGGTATGAGAGCATGCCCCAAAACCACAAATAAACTACGCCAAGCCTAGGAAAGCAACGAACACACTAGGCAAAGCCTAAAAATACATCAAAACAAGAGAGTCAAGCCGCTGCAGCAAAAATATTAGCAGAGGGGGGGTCGTGATCATCAGGCTAGCCAGGACTAGGAAGGTCCTTGCCAGCGTTAGGTATGTCCCATCCCAAGCCAGGAGGGTTCTCCTCTTCATTGTCATCCACCACCCACATGGGTGAGATGACAAGGGGAATCCGAGGGAACTTGTCTGAAGGTGGTGGGGGTGGAGGTGGAAGATTCCAACTGTCGTAGGTGCATGGCTTAGGAGAAATCATCGAGCCCCAACCAAACTGACGAGCAGGGGGGAGCCCCAGCTATGTTGGCGAGCTAGTGGGGAAACACTCCACGGTTGGCTGTGCGGGGATCAGTGAGCACAACTGAAAGAACGTCGTTGGGAGTGGCTCCGACAACCTCCACAGGGACTACCACCACAGGGTAGAGAATGCCGAGAAGGTGAAGGTGGCTCTCGAGCGACATTACATGGGGTGTCACCCCAATCTCGTAGAATAGTTTACAAATGCTCCACCTCCAGGGCCACCTTGTTGGCCTGGACTTGAATCTGCATAAGCACATTAGATATAAGCATCGATTTATTATACATTGATCTACTTCAGTATTAGCAGAGAAAAAATCATCTTGTTCTTTCCATAACCAAAACAAAAATTCCCCTTTGAAAACATGTCAAATCTGGGAGAACATATGCAGAAAGTTGGGGTTATCTCTTAAAGGAATGTGATGCCATGTGAAACATTCTAGCCGGAGGGGGAAGAAGAAATAATGAATCCATTTCGAAGCCTACTGGGATTTGGGACAGAACCAAAATAAGTGCAACATAGTTTCAAGGTGGCCACAAAACAAACATTTTGGGGGCGGAACACCAATTTGAACCAGGAAGGGGCCTATTAGAAGACCTTGATGTAAAAGACACCACTGAAAGTGTGTGATTTGGGCTCCACACAGGCAAACCAAATAGTGTCAAACCTCCTTCTCCAACAAGAGGGAGAATAATGCAACCCCCATATAGTGTTAATTTTTTCCACCATGGGAAAATGTGGAGAGAGCCAACGATAACCCTTACTGGCAAAGTAATTCTGAAAAGGGGTTTCAACAGACCACTTCTAGTCCATCCACCAAGGATGAGAGGGATGCACAAAGATTTTATGTAACATATGATCGGGGACTGAATTAATGATTTCAATGATACTAATGCAATCTTGGGTGGTGAGTCAAAATGAGCTTTGAACTCATTCCAAGGAAACCAAGATTGTGTGTGCTTATAAAATAAATCTTGAATGGTACGAATTTTGTGCTTGAAATTCTTGAGCGCAGGAATTTCAGGGACTTCTGCAAGACACCAATCATGAACTTGAACTACAAGCAACCACCATAGGGATTGTTGATTGATGGAAAGGCCATTGTGGAATCCATTTCCATTCCATTGAAGCCACAAATTGATGCGTTCCCATGCTTTCTAGATACTTTTTTGCACGAAAGTGCCAACAATTTTGATAGGACCTTGAGAAATGAGAAGATTGGAAAACCCCAGACATTTCCAGGCGGGGTGTCCATAAGGGGAGCCCTCCTCAATGCCATGGCGCATAAGCACTTTCCACACTTCTTGACCTTCAATGCATCAAATTATCCATTTTGCATACAGTGCTTGCCCTTGTCGCAATATTCAATAAGACTCACCCCCCTAGAGTCAACTCTCACATATTTAAAAAATATCTTTTCTCACACCTACTCGGAAATAAAACTACAGTACCCTACCAAACTCAAGACATGTTTATTTTGGAAACACTCTCAAATTCCCATCATATATCCCAAAATTGTTGTGCACAATATAGTTATCGCTTACATGAGTAGGGGATTTTTTTCGTCCAAAACAATTTCCAAGCTTCATCACAAATAAATTACATAAATCTTAAGCACCAAATTTATCAAGACTATATAGTACTCTGAATGGGTTTACAACAAAGTTGTGTTCACAAGATGGTCATAATGGTCACTCACATATGCATTGACTTCGAAAGTATTATTTTTTTTTACTGCAAAGTATTAAAATTAACATTTCTTAAAAATAATTATTTACACAGCCAAATATGAAATATTATCTCTATCGTGTGTGTGTGTGTGTGTGTGTATTTTAAAATGATAAATTTGATATAATTAAATTTAAGTTTCTCTCAAAGATACAATTCTACTATTGATTGGGGTATGTATTGCTACGTTAAATTTCCTTTGGTCTAAAATTGTTGGGGCAACATATTAGTATGTTAGGATTTAAATATTTTCATAACTTTATAAATAAGATTACCGAGTTTTACACATAGATGATATATTTTCAAAAATATCAGTTTCAAAAATTGAGTATCATTTTTAATTGAAGAAACACACACACACACACACACACACACACACAAATCAATAAGTTGAGTATACATACATTTGAATTAGGGCATTTTTGACAATGGTGTTATAACTAAGGAGAATCCAATCCCTAACAATCACCTAATTCCAATCAGATGCCAACTCTATCTCTTTCACCCATAGAATTTCCATCTATTAAAAAATTTATTTCCATGTTTAAGTCCATTATCTCACCATTAAAAGCTTGTGATAAGGGCAAGAAGGGTGGGAAGTGCATTTTTCTCATTTTTCCTAAATTAAAGGGTACATAAAAAGTATTTTCTTCAACCTTTTATTCCATCATGGATTCCCTTGGTGATACCTTCAAGATTCCCTCTTGTTGGGCTGATGAATTATATCCTAAGTATTGAAGGTGCACAAGGATTGGGCGCGTGGACTTAGGGCGCGAAGGAGTGCGTGGAAGTATAATGGAAAAGGGCTTGCCCGGGAAAGTATGACTTCGGGACTTAGCCACTTTACATGGTAAGGCTAAATATAGATGTTGAGTGTGGGGCACGCACCAACATGAGGACTTGAGGACAAAGCAAGGCTATTTTGGGAAAGTGGAAGAGCAAGCGACATGCATAGTTTTGAGCTATTAAGAGGATTAGATCTGTAGCTGATATTATTAGATAATCTATTATTAGTGATCTTGCATGCTTTTGTATTTTTCATGTAAGGGCGCATGGCTATTCTTAGCATGTATCCTGTTTTGGAAGGTGCCTAAGTAGTGAAGGGAAAGTCCCCAAAACATACATACATACATACATACATACATACATACATACATACATATACATACATATATATATATATATATATATATATATATATATATATATATATATATATATTAGTGATCTTGCATGCTTTTGTATTTTTCATGTAAGGGCGCATGGCTATTCTTAGCATGTATCCTATTTTGGAAGGTGCCTAAGTAGTGAAGGGAAAGTCCCCACTACATATATATATATATATACACATACATACATACATACATACATTGAATTGCATGTTTAGACATCATCCATGTTTTTCTAGAGTTATGTTGTTGGTTTATGAGCGTGCATGACTTATGGTGACACTGTTATGTATGTATTCAACTTCTTTGTTTTACAATAATTAATACAATGGATCTTTGTGGCTGGATATTGTTTGTTGACATATCTGTGACCGGTTCTTGTATGGTAAACCTAATCTTGATTCTTGTATAAGTTATTCTTGCATATGGTTAAGATCTAGATCTATTTATGGTTTGTCACTACATTGCTATTATGGATATGGAATGTATCTATGTATTTGTTCATCATACTAACTCTTTGACAAAGATTCCATAAAAGAGGGACCTGGTACCCTTGCGCGCTTTGGGTGAGCACTCAGTTCTAGCTGAGTGATGTGCCAGCGCACCTTGGGTTGTTTGGTAAGATAAAAGACTACACCTCTTTTGAGACCTTTTGTGAGCAACTCACTAGGGAACAATCAAATATATCTTAACTGGATTTACTTCTTACTTAAAAGGCACTTTTGGTCAATACACTTGTTAAGAGAAGGTAAGATAAGTCCAAATACATAACCCAATACCAAGAAAAAAAAATCGCTCAACCTTTCTTTGAGTCCAAAATGAATAACAACAAGCCTCCTCCCACTATATCTAAAGGGACAACCTCTAAGAATAAAAGATAAAACTGGTGAAAAGTGTATCTCTTTTAGAAAATCATGTGATTTAGAGAAACGATGTTAGAATAAGAGGAAAACATTAGAAGAAGAATTGAAATAACACAACATATCAATTCCTACTTCTTCCAAGGAGAAAAAATAGAAAATTTTAAATCTTGTATTGTTTACATCTATAGATGGAATCTAGATTCAAGCGCTACATATAACATGACACATGCACTTGAGCATATCAATTCATATAAAATCCATATTTCACCCCTAGGTGAAATATTGGATCAAATCACGACCCCGCTTGAAGGAACCTGAGAAAACTCATCCAGATCCTGCAAATTGGTTGCAAGAAGATTCAGCAATGGAGTGGTGGAGGCCAAGAAAGATCAAAGGACCCTGTATAGAAAGAAAACAACTCTTTCGGGCCATTTCTACATCTTAAATCCATCCTCCAAGTTACAGGCAGGTAGAACTATAAAATAGCAGGGTCAGACAATAAGGATCAATGCTACAAAGAAGCCAGAAGAAGGAAGAACGGTGAAGATTCGAAGTCCTCAGGCTCGAATTGGTTCAGGAAAAGGGCAAAAAATGACTAAGTATGGAGGAAGAAGTGGAAAGGGCCACATGCCTTAACGGCATGTTATTTCAAGGGTGAATCCAAAAGGAGAAGTCCAAACTTGCACCAGGCTTCCACGTGTCCAAAGTCCCCAAAAGTTGTGGGGCATTGAAAATTATTCAGCTGAGAGTCATGCCAGGTGTCAGCTTGGTGTAAATTCGCAAAGGGAACCCCGGGTGGAAATCAAACTTGCGCTAGCCCTCCACGTAGCCAAGGGTCAAACAGGGTCAAAAGGTGGGCTTCAAAATTGGTTAAGTATAGAAGTGCAAGCGGAGAGTGCCGCATGTCATCCTGGTGCATTTCCAAGAGTCAGTCCCTGGGTGGAAACCCAAATGAGCGTGAGGCCTACCACGTAGCTCAAAGTCTAAAAAGTAAGAAGGACCGTTGAACAGTCCACAAAGCAGTGGAGGCAAGACAAGTGTCAACCCGATGCTCCTCCAAAGGAAAACTTTGGGTTGGATTTACAAACATGCGCGGTGCCTCCACGTGTCCTCAAAGGGGGATAGAGTTAGTTGAAAATTCAAAACATTAACAGGCCAGTGGAGGCTGCCAAGTGTCTCAACAACGCTGATTCAAGGGTCAAAAGGAGAGAAGGTTCCCAAGCAAGCACCAGGGTGACGCGTGTCCCAGGGGAAAGTGGGGAGTCAGGGAAAAGGTTAGTTTTTCACCCTTTGCCTCAAAAGGGGTAAAAGTTATAAAAAGACCCGTGACTCTGCCCAAGAGGGAAAAAGTCAACATATAAACCCGAGTCAAAGCCAAGGCGGGGCGTCGGGGAGAAAAGTGAAAATTTTCCTTTTGTCCAAAAGGCATAGAGGTAAAAATGGAAACGCATTTCCCAGCCAACCAAAAGGAGCCACGTGTCCAGACGGAGTTTCGGGCCTTCAGAGGTTTTTGAGTTTTTGCATTTTTGCACAAAAGACTAAAAGGTAAATTGTGGGCCCATGGACCCAAATTTTTATCCCAATCTGGCTGCCACATATCCCAATCAAAAGAGGGACCCATTTTCAAGTTGTTTTCCCACCTATTTGTACAGAATCGATGCAAAACTTCAAAAGGGCATATCTTTCGACTCAGGGCTCGAGAGATTGTGAATCTGATATCACTGGAAAGATCTCAACCTCATCTATGCCATGAGAGTCTGAAACTTTAATTTTTGAGAGGGTAGGTGGAAGAAAAATGGAGAAACATCTTCAAGCTTTCAATTAGGATCATCAGTCTCAACAACCAGATCAGATTCGATCTATTTCCTTGTTTCCTCTTCCTTCAAGGCGCTGAATCAAAGATCGATGCAGTAAAGATGGATTCTGGGGGAAGATTTCAGTAGAAAACATTAACAGTGGTGGTTGAGCTTCGACCCACATTTTCCCGCTTCTCTCTCCCCTTTTCTTCTCTCAGATCGATTCTATAAATACAGGGACATGATTCATTGTAAAGGGTTGGATATTCTTAGTTTTGCAGGCTCCCTTCTCCTTCTAGCAAAGGATTTGTGGGGTTCAGGCCTTCTTTTAAAATTGTAATATGTTTCTGCCTTTTGGCTATTCTATAATGAACTGTATCAATCTATTAGAGCAATAAAATACGTTTGTGATCGATCTCAGATCCTTCTTGTTTCTTTTGCTTCTATCTGGTCTCTCGTTACAGATCTGGCTGTCTGTGTTTGTTTATTGTATGCATTTTATTGGTTTGTGTCGAAGGCAAACTAAGTATTCATCATTCCTTTGGTGCATCACCTGGTAGTTTAGTTATTTCTTATTTCTGTACTCTTTTATCCCTGTCTCCTTGGTAAGTCTTAGACTAGGTATAGATATAGATCCTCTGCAAATCCTCACGTATGCACCTAAACAGAGGAATAAGGAACCAACCTTTAAATCTGGAGAGCTTTTCCAATTTGTAAGGTCCCACACCTTAGGAAAAGTTCCATGTTATGCAATCACACCAGATGATTCTGCCTTAGAAAAGTAGATCTTTAGAAATCATCTAGGGGTGTTGTGATTTCACACTAACAGTTTTGGCATGCCCGGTGGGACTAAGAAGTCTCCATCTTATTACAGTAGGGATCGATGTACACTTGCTGTGATTCTAGCTTTTAAGAAGCTTTAAAATTGTACATCTGGCGACTCCAAAAGAAATAAATCTACTGGTTTCAGTAGCCTAAGCTTGAGAGATTCATGAGAAGAACCCGGTCCAGAGCAAGGAAAGAAGGTATATTTGAATACGTGCATCTATCCCCAGGTAGAGATAGGAGAGGAAGAAGAATTCAGAGGTCTCCATCTCCACTAGTCAGAGCTTTATCAACACCTCCTCCCAGCAGACCGTTCATTCAACCAAGAGGAGTGCTCAGACTTATTAGAATGGCTCAGCCAAATCCATATGTCAACTTCACTGGCAGTAGTCCACTTGCCCTGAATGCACAAAATCCAGTCCCTATTGCAGCATTAAAGAGCATCCCATATTTCACTGGGGAAAACCAAACTTCTCCTGGTGACCATGTCCAAGATATTGCCAATGTCTACACAATCCATGAGATTCATGAAATGGACATTGCAGTCAAGTTACTTGCCTCTTCACTAAAAGGGAAAGCTTCACAATGGTTCAGAAGTCTTGAGGCAGGCTCTATTCAAAATTGGAATCAGCTATGCACAGCTCTTCATAACCAATTTGGAGAGAAGGGTGATAACTTATCTTTGCTGGAGCAACTAACAACTATCAAGAGAGCCCCCAATGAGTAGCTGACAGACTTCAACCTCAGATTCCAGCAGACCTAGGATAGGATTCCAACAATAGTAAAGCCTACAAATGAAGGTGCATTCTTATACTTTCTCAGGGCTTTAAATTCTAATATCTCTCTGATGATTCAGTCAATGGGGGGCACTACATTGCCAGTAGCCTATAGCCTTTCCATAGGGGCTGAGAACCATTTGATTCAAGCTGGTAAGATTTCTCCTAGGCCATCCATGCCTCTGTACCCTGAGTTAGGAAACCCAGATACTAGCCAAATGCCTACATTAGCTCCTATACCCACCCCCAGGAATCAAAGCTCAGCTGAAGCTTCCACTTCATCATCTAACACCTCTAAAGAGCTTCAAGAAGTGATGAAGCAACTACAAAACTTTGGAAATGAGCTAGTAACCATCAAAAGGAACAAGCTTAGAGCTCTAGGCCATATCAGCCCCAGGCTCAATATCAAGCTAGACCCTAGTATCAGCAAAATAGGCCACCACCTCAGACTACAAATCAAAATCAAAATCAAGGACAACCTCAAGCTGCTAGGCCTTTCAGGTCTTATGATCCAAATACAGCATCAACATCAAAGGCATTGGTCCCTGCACAGAACAATATGGCACAAGAATATGACTGGTGTTTTCCATGTAGTCAGCCACATAACCAATCCATGTGTTTTAATGGTGCTCTAAATCAGGCTCTAATGGTGTAAACTAGTATGCTACCACAAGAATCTGGCCAAGAGGGAGATCAGCAGCAAGGAGTCCAACAAAGTGAACCTCAAGGAGAGACTATGCTTGTCAATTGGTAGGCTGAAGACTTCTGTGGGATGAATCAGTCCCCTGCTCAAGGTGTGGCTGCCAATACACGGTCCAAAAAGAGAAGTCTTGGGGAAGGCCAACCACTGAACTCAGGTGACCCTCAACCTTCCACCACTCCACAAGGTCTTGGTGTTCCAAGAGTAACTCCCAACATGCAGAACCAATCCAAGTCACCTTCCAAACCCAGTCAGGCACCGGTTGTAACAGCCCATGTGCAAGAAAGAAATGTGTCTAGGGAAGGGGCAGAAAAAGGATAGCTCATTCAATATTATTGAGCAAATGAAGAAGACAAGTGTGAACATCTCACTATGGGAGTCATTAGCCATTCCAGGGAAGAGAGATCTGTTGCAAACTACCATGTAAAATTGGTCAAGTTCAAGTCAACCTCCTAACCAGCAAGAGAGAGTGCTTGCCAATGTAGTTCAACCTGAGAGGAACCAAGGAGAACAACAAGGTAAGAACTTGAGGCCTCCTCCATTCTATGTCTCATTGATTATTGGAGACAAATTAGTGCACAATTGTATGATTGACTCTGGGGCTAGTAGTTCTGTGATGCCCAAACAAATAGCTGATCAGTTGGGTCTCAAATATGAAGTCATCTCTAGAGGAGTAGTTCAATTAGATGGGACAGCAGTGACCACTGTAGGAATCATCCAAGACCTGAGCCTCACTCTACATGCCTGCCCCAATGTAACTGTCTTGTAAAATGTGTCCATCATAGATTTGCCACCACATTTTGCTTTGTGTCTATCTAGGGACTTCACTGCCAAGATTGGAGGCTACCTATCTGCTGATTGGTCACACATGCTCTTTAGGACAAGGTATGGGGAAAAGGCCACAATCAGATCTAAACCTATTATTGACTATCATATTGAACCCTATGTACCTAGCCCAATCAATGCCAACTACTCAGCCTTTGATCAAGAAGACCTCCTAAACACTAATGAAGCAGATACCAAGTTGGGATGTATCCCTGATTTGACTCTAGATGAGTGGGCCAATAAAAAACATGCTTTTGACCCCTACAAGGAGATGGAAGAATCTGAGCTGGGTGTCTACTATCTACATGAAGAGAATCATCCTCTTCCTGACCTAATCAAGCTAGAGTACAAGGATGACAATGAAGTATGGCAATTATTCTTTGATGGCTCAAGGAGTAGACAAGGAGCTGGAGGAGGAGCTATGATTGTGTCCCCCAAAGGTATGAAATATTATTCAGCCTTTAGATTTCAGTTTGCTTGCTCAAATAACACTACTGAATATGAGGCTTTAGTCTAAGGTCTTCATTGGGCAAGAAAGCTAGGAATCAAGAATTTACAAGTGTTTGGAGACAGTGAGCTGGTTGCTAATCAAGTAAGAGGACTAAATGCTGTTAAAAATGACCTGCTCAAGAACTATAAGAGTAGGGTATGGGATCTCATGGAATATTTCAAGGCTTTCAGCATTGTGTCCATACCCAGAAAAGAGAATGAAGCTGTTGATAGACTTGCAGCAGTTGGAGCAACATTTGATGTGGTGGACAACATCAATAGAGATAAAGAACAGCCACATATCCATGTGGTTGTGAGGCCGGCAGTGCCAAATAATAATACATGTTGGCAGGTGTTTGAGAATGATCAACAGATCATCAATTTTTTGTAAGAAGAGGTTGAATTCTCGGCCCATAATCAAAACAAACTAGAGTAGCAATATGGGAACCAGATAGTACAACTACATACAAACAAGCTTCCCAAAGGCTTAGTGACCCTGGAATCCATTTTCAATCCTAATGATTAGTTCAGAAAAGAAAAGGCTAACATGCAGATCAAAGGAGAGGATTCAGATTCAATCCCAGTTGGAGAAGACAAAACACTTCAAATTGGCAAGGTGGCCACCGAGCAGGAAAGGTATGAATTCATACAACTTTGCCAAGAATTCCCTGATGTGTTTTCTTGGAGTTATGAAGACCTAAGGGGTTTCAATCCCAAACTAGCACAACACACAATTGAATTGGACCCAGTTGCTCAGCCTATCAGGTAGAAGCAGAGACCAGTCAACCCACATATTGAGCCTCTGATGAAGAAGGAGCTGAACAAACTAATAGAGGCAAGTATCATATTCCCAATCAAGCATTCAAGTTGGGTTGCAAATCTGGTCCCAGTCAGAAAGAAAAATGGGGAAATTAGGCTGTGTGTTGACTTCAGGGATTTGAATAGAGCCTCCCTCAAAGATCACTACCCACTCCCTTCAATGGAACATATTTTGCAAGTAGTGTCTGTGTCAGAGAGATTTTCTCTCTTAGATGGCTATTCGGGATACAATCAGATCATGGTGAAAGAAGATGATCAATTCAAAACTACTTTCACCACCAAATGGGGCACCTATGCATACAAAAAAATTCCATTTGGACTGTCCAATGCTGGTGCTACTTTCCAAAGAGCCATGGATATGGCATTCAAAGGGATAATCAACCAGATAGTGTTGATATATCTAGATGATATCACTGTGTTCTCTAAGAACATGCGCAAACCACCTTTTCCATCTAAGGCAGGTGTTTCAAAGATGTAGAAGATTTGGGGTGTCTTTGAACCCCAAAAAAATGCATATTCTTGGCCCATGAGGGAAAGATTTTGGGCCACATTGTGTCTAAGGAGGGTCTAGCAATTGATCCAGAAAGGGTTGAAGCAATAAAAGCACTGCCATTGCCCAGTCACAAGAAGGCTCTTCAAAGATTCTTGGGGAAGATCAACTTTGTTCGAAGGTTTGTCCCAAACTTTGCTGCTCTGGTTAAGCCAATAACACTGATGTTGAAGAAGAGCTTAGCATTCAGATGGATAGTTGAAGGAAAGGCAAGCTTTGAAGCTATCAAAGAGGCCATATCACAGGCCCCAACTCTTGTAAATCCATATTTTTCCAAGGACTTCATATTGTATGCCTTTGGTGGCAATGACACTATCTCTACAATCTTGGTTCAGCAGAACAAAGAAAACTCAGAATAACCAATTACTTTCTTCAGTCAGAGTCTAGAAGACTATGAGGTGAGGTATTCCTTCATTGAGAAGCAAGTCCTAGCGGTGATCAGAGGACTGAAGAAGTTTAAGCATTTGGTGTCAAACAACAAAATCCAACTATTGGTCTCCCATGCAGGAGTCAAAGAATTCCTCCTCAGCAAGGACCTGAATGAGAAACATGCAGGGTGGATTACTCGTGTCATGGAATATGACATTGAGATTAAGGTCACCAAGCTGGTCCGTGGGAGGGGCTTGTGTGAGCAGCCAGCCTCTACTCTACAAGATGAAACAAACAGTGAGAAGGAGGTTGTTCTGATTCTACAAGATGGTCAAGAAAAAGAAAGAAATGATGTACCTGCTCCTTGTTGGACCCAAGACATGGTGCATTTCCTTCAAACCAGCCTATGCCCTCATGGGATGAATAAAGCAAAAAGAAGGAATTTCAGGTTACAGGCCATTCCATATGTTCTTATTGATGGTGTCTTGTTTAAAAGAGACATCAATGGTATTCTGCTGAGATGCATTGGGATGGATCAAGTGGAGAGAGTGCTACAAGAATTTCATGTTAAAGTAGCTGGAGGCCATTTTTCCCCAAGAGTGACAACACTCAAAATCATGAAAGCAGGATATTATTGGCCCAGAGTGTTTAGTGACTGTTATACATGGATTAAAAGATGCAAGAATTGTGCTTTCTTCAAAGGGAAGGAGAAGCTAGCAGCACTTCCATTGCACCCAATCTCGGTCAACCAACCTTTTATGCAGTGGGGATTGGACTTCATTGGAGTCATCAATCCAAACTCAAGCTAGGGTCACAAATGGATCCTAATAGCCACAGACTATTTTACCAAATGGACCGAGGTAGTGGCACTCAAGGAGGCAAATGAGTCTAGTATCCTAGATTTCTATGAAGGAATAGTGACCAGATTTGGGGTACCAGCCACCATCATCTCAGACAATGTATTAGCATTTATAGGTTCCAAAATCATAGAATGGGCTGTCAAGAATGGGACTTATTTGAGCACCTCATCAAATTATTACCCTCAGGGTAATGGCCAGGCTGAGTCTATAAACAAGAATCTGTTAAAGATCATCAAGAGAACTCTAGATGAGAATCAAAGGACCTGGCACACAAAGCTCAAAATGGCCTTATGGGCTGATAGAATAACACCCAAGAGATCCACAGGTAGCTCTCCATTCAAGCTTGTCTATGGGAAAGAGGCAGTGTTGCCTATATCACTTGAGTTACCA
The DNA here is from genome assembly GCA_019776745.2 of Taxus chinensis. Taxonomy (NCBI): domain Eukaryota; kingdom Viridiplantae; phylum Streptophyta; class Pinopsida; order Cupressales; family Taxaceae; genus Taxus; species Taxus chinensis. The sequence continues at coordinate 627,380,360 of CM034154.1, read as the reverse complement.
GCATTGGAGCTTGTGAGGCAACTAGAAATGTTTGAGTTTGCACCAATGGAGGTCAGGTACGTGGAGCTGATAGAATTAGAAGAAGCTAGAGAGAGTGCTCTCCAAGCATTGGAGAGGAGTCAGGCTTCAATCAAGAAGTGCTTTGAAAAGAAAGCAAAAGCAAGGAATTTCCAGGAAGGAGACCTAGTTTTGAAGTGGGACGTAG
>CM034154.1:626740155-626777655 GCA_019776745.2 Taxus chinensis | reverse complement strand
TGTTTTTCTACATTTTGCAGTTGCATGATATATTTGTAATTATTTTAGGGTTTACATGTATAAGAAAGCCGCATAAAATTGTAGATAATGAATTTTATTTATTTGGGGATTATGTTTAAGCACAAGATTACAAGCCATGGATCCATCTACTATGAATACAGAGAAGTTTCAGAATTTCTTAGAGGTATTTTTTAAGTGTATCCTTCGTTTCTAAATGTCTGGTCACTCATCTTGTGAGCTGTGTAATGGGTTTGAATTGCGAATATGATAGGGCATTAAATAAAATTCAGGTTTTTAAATTAAAATTAGAGTTTGAGACAATATTTTTAAGGATACTAGATTGATCCTTTTAGATGATTTTAATGGTTTGAGTATTTGGTTTCAACAACATTTCTCTATGAACTATTAAAATACCAATGTGTTTTGGTCTTTCAGTGATTGTAGTAAAAATCCAAGTGGGTTTCAGTGGATTCAGAACATCCTGACTTGGGTGTTGTTTTGTTTCCTCATTTAAGACAGTATGGCAGCCACTTCAATGGAGTGAAAAACCCTTTTAGCACAGGGGAATGAGGGATTCAATGGCAATATTAGTGGGTTCAAGTGAAGAGCAATAAATGCCATCAAACTCATTAACAACCTCGATGCACAGTAGTGAATCCATCTCCACTAGTCACACAGTGACAAAGAGGATCAATTACTGGGATGAATTCATGCTTACTGTTATATAATATATGATTTGAGTAGTAAATACTCCTCCTCCAATTGATCCCCACAAATACTATTCTTTAATAAGATTTTTTTGTTAAGATATATTGTATTCAGTCTTTTCCTTTGGGGTGCCCTCTGCAGGTTGAAGGCGCACCAGCACTTGACGACCGAAAACCCAGTGTTTGGGATACTTTTACCCATGCAGGTTGGCCCTCCCCTCATTTGAGATAATAAGAAATTTAAATTGTGAACAATGTACAGACCTTTTTATATATGGCTATTTTTTTTCAGCCACACTTCCACAAATTGTCTCAACAGAATGATTGCATATATTGAGGCAATGTGCATTGACAGGGAAAATGTCCTGATGGAAGTACTCGGGATGTCTCTGCAGATCAGTATCACCACTATAAAGTAGCCCCAATTTCTTCCCTCTGCTGGATATCTGTATATACATGTTATTCTGTTTAGATTCACAGACCCTATTTATGATATACATTTTTTCAGGAGGATGTTCTTCTCATGTACGAGATGGGGCTAGATGCATACAGGTTTTCCATCTCATGGTCTCAACTAATACCTGGTACTTAAAAAAAAGTAAAGAAATCCCTATATCATAGAAAAAATTGCTAATATAATTGTCTAACAACATATCATAGAAAAAATTGCTAATATAATTGTCTAGCAACATATCATAGAAAAAATTGCTAATATGATTGTTTAGCAATTCACAAACTAACTAGGTGTTTTAATGTTGTAGATGGAAGAGGTGCCATTAAACCTAAGGGTTTGGAGTACTACAACTCTCTAATCAACGAACTTGTTGCTCATGGTATTAAACTCACCTTTAATGGAAACTTGTATTGAACAAAATCCTTAGAGTTATTCATTAGCTGCAGAGCTAAATGTTTAGCTTGAATGCAAATAATAGATGTACATTTTGGCAGGCATCAAACCACATGTCACACTATATCACTTTGATTTTCCTGAAAGTTTGGAAGATTCCTATGGAGGATGGCTCAGTCCCCAGACAATGTAATATTTGTTTCCATGTATACTATACTAGAAAATCAGGCAGATTATATCTTACATCTCCTCTGTAGTATGTTGTATATACAATGAAATTGTACTCCACATCTTATTCTCTCAATAAGTTACATGTAATATACTTTAAATGGTGTGTTTTGGAGCAGAGAAGATTTCAAGGCCTATACAGAAGTTTGCTTCAGAGAATTTGGAGACCGAGTGAAGTACTGGACAACTTTCAACGAGCCTGCTTTTATAGTTTTTGGCTATGACTGAGGTTCCTGGCCACCTCAGCCCTGTTCTTATCCATTTGGACTATAAGGCAACTGTAGTGGTGGAGACTCTAAGGTGGAACCATACATTGGTACCCATCATGTTTTGTTGTCACATGCAGAAGCAGTTGGAGTTTACCGTGAGAAGTTTCAGGTGTGCAATCATGTCAAATCTAAATGGTTTTACTTTGAAATGGACATCACCCAAAACCTCACTGTTATATTCATATTATAGCTTGCTCGGCTCAAGTTAGTGCAGTCCACATATTGTCCATCAAGTTGTATTGCTTGACCGTCCTCCTCAGTATCATCCATTGCCTTAGGTTGTGTTAGTCACTTTTTCTATTGTGGCTGTAGTTATAAACTATTCACTTGCCATTTGGCATGCCTTCATTTTGATTGGGTTCCCCTTTGATATCTTCTATCCTTGGGTGTGTACAACATATAATTTTTTTTTTCAATTTCAATGGGAGTGTGCAAATTTACAGGGTAGTGTTAATTTTATTTCCTTCAATCTCCCTTTTTCTTGGTAGACTACTATTTAAGAAGAAAATTTCACCACAATCCAAATAGGTAGCAATTTATTGGCACCATTGGTGTGGTGCAGTTTTTCTGTTCTGATAAACTTATGTAATAGGTAGCAATGGATTGCCACCATTTATATGGTGCAATTTTTACTGTTTGATAATTTGGTCTGTCTGTTGTTTTACATATTAAGGTAATTGCAATTCCAAATACCAAGGGAACTAGAACAACTTATATAGAGGTCCCAAGCTTAACTCAAAGTGAATTGTATGAGTACATCACGGAAATGAATACAACAGCCTAAAGGAAAACAGGGTTGAGTTTGAGAGACTAGGTCTTGGTTACATCCCAACTGTCTCTCAAACATTTCTGAGGAACAAACAGGATTTTGGAACAAGTGAGAATGCATTTCCAAACCACATTCTGTCCAGCTACACTACCACCAGCCTTCCACATTGCTTAATCTGTTGAAACCAATTGTAGAAACATTCATCGAGCATGAGAAGGAGTGCTCCATCAGCAAACTTGAAGAAGGTTTCCAACCATCAAGGATTGACTGTAAAGCACAATACTTATCAATGATTTTCATTCTGACTTGCTTGGAATATTGAGACTAACAATCATATGAATGTTTTAAGCCAAATAAGAAAATAGGAAGAAAGATTCAAGTCATCAAGAACTACTAGAAAAGTCCAATACTGCATCTTCACCAAGGAATCATATTAGCAAATGAATATTCCATCAAGAAAATCGGGCCACGGTGACAACACTCCAGTGACAAAAAGAAAACATGCTGCGAAAGCAAAAGCCTGGGAAGATGCAAGAAAAGGACCTCCAGGATATCGACCGACTTCTAACAAGGAAAACAAAGTCTGGCACTAAAGGCCTCAACTATGAAACTAGAAAAAATTGAACCCCTTTGAGCTGAACACAAAAATGGGAGCCCAATCAAAGAAAAGAGAGAAAGTCCTCAGGGATGATGAGAAGAGCCTTCTTGTGGTAAACAGAAAGCTAAGGAACCCAACAGCCATCACAGAGAAACCACTTGCAGGGGATGAGCAGCAAAAAGAAGCTTCTCTGAAACCCTATTAAAGAAAAGGAGTAGATTTGTTTATTGAAAAACTAGCTGCAAAAGAGAAGCTTATCCAGCTTCTGACTACATATGTGTGGAGATAGTGCAGGCTCAGAACTGTGCTTCATCATATTTTTAAGGGGTCCCAAGGTGGCAGGAAACCGATTTACATTGGACATGCAAACGACATCCTTCAGTACAATTCTCTCAACTTCCTCTGTAATATCCCTGAAAATAATTTAAATAAATCTGGATATTTCTGTCAAAACCCTAGGGCATTAGTATAAAAAAATTTCCTTTTATGACAACATCAATAATCTGGTTTTTTTAGATAAAAACAGGGAACCATAATGCGTAAAAAACAGTCTCAAAGTCATAGGCACGTAAGTTTAGAGCTAGACCAACTACTCCAATGGCACTCATCCATAAATCGGATAGATAGACTCAACCGCTTCTCGAATTAGAATTAATATAGAGAGGGGTAGAGAGGAGCACCCCGAATCGACGGAAGCATGAATTGGACCGATGGGATCAATCGAATGACTGACAGTGGGAATAGTGGGTGGGTGGCACTGCCTCCCCCTTTCCCCTCTTCCAATAGTGGGTGGCACTTTCTGCTTCCTCACTGATTAGCTCTACAGGTTTGTCCAACCACCACATAAAGAAGCCTGCCTTGTCTATTATAGAGATAGATTGAAGCTACGACGACCTGCCCCGCTACTACGTAGTGAGTGAGAATACAGAGAGCCTATCTATTGACAGATATCCTAGCTTCAATTCTATTCAGGGGAATGAGTATGTTCATTTCTTAGGCCCCAATTACTTTTCATTATAGAGAAAAGGTATCAAAGATAGAATACGAGCTTGTTTAATAGCCTCAGTTATTAGGCGTTGTTGTTTCAACGTTAATCAATTTACTTGGCGAGATAAAAAAATTCCTTGCTCGCTAATAAATCCGCAAACCACCAACCGAACAACCGACGCAACACTAACACAATTAACAAAAAATAAATACAAACAACATTAACTATAAAAGTAATTAACTATAAAAAAAATGGTATCAAATGTATTCATTTACGAATTTGTAACAAGTTTGAAATGTAGAGAGAACCATTAAATTAAGTGATTCATCTATACTTTTGCACTTACAAAATCAATCACACCCCTTATCAACATCAACTACAAAAGTAATAACTATACCTCTAAATCAAATAACATATACCATTAGGCATTCACATTGCATTGTACAAAGCGATTGCTAGTTTGTGACATATGATAGAATACAAATTTATAAAAAACCTGTTTAATTTATTAGGAAGTATACATTTTAAGTAGTTATTCAATACTAAAAAAATAAATTTTATTATTATTAATTTTTTATGAAGAGTATAAATTTTAGTACATAATAGCATATTTTATGTTATTATAATATTTTGATTGATTTCTCTCAATTTTAATAAATGTCATTAATTTCAGTGGACCCTATGATATAATTAAGATATAATATTTAGATTAATTTCTCCTATCATACAAAATGTCACAAATTTATTTATGTCAAAGAAATTTTTGAAAACAAGTTTTAAACTCTACTAAATGTCAAATATTATAATTTTTAATTGACTTGAGAACACACTTGAAGAACTTGAGAGTGATTATTAAACATGTATGTCTATTTTAAAATTAGTTTTAATTGTTAATTTTTCATTCATACACATGCCTTAACCGCCACCGCCACTGAACATAAAGTTTGATTATATCCGTCAATAATTTGACAGTTAATTTAAAAATTTACAAGTACTTTATGATTAAAATCACAAAAAAAACATCTGATGGGCCGTCAAATTCAACCCAGTCCCAATGAGTACATTCAACATTTATTCGATCAATCTCGCCATTATTTCCACCATAACTCTGTGTTGTCTTGCAACGTGAATGGCTATCTTTCAGAGCATTCACTGGGTTTTTATGATGAACCTCCTATAAGTTTTATTTAACTGAAGAAAATGTCTATTGTCTTTCCCAAGGCAAATTTAAAAAAACAATTAAAATAGTGAATGACGATGAAGTTTATTTGCATATTTAGTGTAAACTCTTTTGAGTGCAAATTTACTTTATCGCATGCAAAAGGGATAGTTAATTAGAGGGATTTTAGAGAAGGAAATTAGCTTAAACAAATTCTGTTACTGTTGATGATAACAGTTTATTCCAATGAAGTTAAAAATATAATTAATGTAATTTATCAACCAAGTCTAATATTTTCGGAATAACACTTATATTTCTAGAATAATAATGACTCTTAATAGACTTAAGAATTATGCATAAGAAAATCTGAACTTACAGGACTTAACTTCAAGACTTTATAGGGCTTGACTCCAAGGCTTCACTTGTGCTCCAATGATCTTCGGTGTAGTGAATGAAACTCAACACGCCTATTTATAGGTATGTGAGTAGCTTTTCACCGGATCAAATGGAAAGACCTGGAAACCGGGGAACCGGTTACCTAGGTGACCCAGAAGATTCTTACTTTAGAAAAAGTAAGAGGAAACGCAATGAGTACACGCCACTCATGATAACGCCTTTAGATAGTGGGTAGGTCCACCATGCTTTCGATAAGATCTAAAGCAGAATCTTATCTAGCTTTATTTAAAGATGACAACAACCATGTCATCATAGCTTACGGACTATACTGTACATTGGGACCATTGTCATCATCGGATGAGCTGGAAGATCCTTCTTGTTCATGCCTTTCGGCAAAGTATGGATCACGAGTATTGCGATTGTACCATAATCTTGATAAGGATGTCGTTCCATCTTCATTTCTATTGAGATGACGCCTTGTAGGAAAAAGATACTGATCTGGAATCCTTAGAAAATGACCAGGTGCTAGTGGATGTACGTTCATGGTATGATGAAGAATGATCTTTCTCCAAAGTTGGCCATTGGGATTCGCATGATGTCCCTGAAAAATATTAGTCCTAAGATAATACTGAATTTTTACATACCAACTTATTTTACAATTTATCAGAATGTTTCTGGCAGTGTCAGGAGATACATTTAATAATGGACTGTTAGAAATTTTAGTAGGCAAATACTTTAAAAGAAAATACTTGAAATGGCTAGCAATATATTGCCTATCACTAGGAGTACTCAGACGATTCCAGATGTCATTTTCTAATGGATGTCCTTCTGGCCAGAGTCTGGAAAACTCAAATATCCACAAAGTATTAGGCCTGGGAACCAATTGTCGCAACCTTAAACCTTCAACAGGAATATCATTATTGGAAGGCTCGACATATCTGGAATGCCGCCATTGCCATTGAAGTGTGCAGAAAAACCATAGGATCCTGTCTCGTATGGTACTAAGTTTGTAGGAACTTTTGGATCTACGAACTTGCAGGCAACTTCTGTCATCTGGTATGGTGAGACTGATATAATTCCTCGTGAAAGAAGCAAATGTTGCGCTTCCCAAGACATCTGATTGTCACACCTATTCTTTGAATCTAGATAATTCTTACAAGTTCTAGTATCTCATATGCTTTCTGCATATTCATGAAATATCTGGATGACATTTACATTCTTGGAATAATTCAATTCTCTGCTGGCAAAATCAACAAGAGAATTTTCTTTGCCTTTAATATGTTCGACTTCAAAGCTGAAATTGTCGAACCATAAACCCCATCTCTGCAATCTGTTGAATGCAGTTTTATTTTCCGGATCACCATTATTCAATCTTGTTTTGAAATCCTTTAGATCCGATCTTAGAATGAAATGTTCATTTTGAATAAAGAATAAGAAAGTTTTAATTGCTTTCTTGGCAGCAAGAATTTCTTTATGAGTTGAATGATACTTCAACTCAGAGCCCTAAAAAATAACTAGATGCGTATCTGCATACTTTTTCTTTTCCATTCTCTGTTCTTTCTTTAAGAACAGCTCCCCAATAATTATCACTTGCATCTGTTTCAATAAGTTTCATTCCTTGCCCTGGCAAGGTCATAGCAGGAAGACTCAGAACCTGCTTCTTGATTCTTATTACAGCCTGTGTCATATCTTCAGACCAGGCAGGATCATTCTTTTTCAATCTTTTATTTAAAATAATTATGTCTAGCAGCAATATTCTTATAAAATCCTGCAACATAATTAACACATCCAAGAAATTATTGCAACTGCTCTTTTTCTCTGATTTCATCAGGAAATTCTTGGATTTTAGATACAATATGTTTCTGCATTTCAATGGATCCATCTTTTGTCTTTATACCTAGAAAATCCATTTCATCCTTGAATATTTCCATTTTTGTAGGAGACAGACATAAACCATTTTTGTATACTATCTCATAAAACTTTTTCTAGGTGTTCAATATGTTATTTTGGTGATTTGGAGAATATCAGTATATCATCAATATATACTATTAGAAACTCAGAAAGATCACCAAAAATAGAATCCATTTTCTTTTGGAAAATAGAAGGTGCATTCTTAAGACCAAAGGGAAGTACCTTCCATTCATATTGTCCTCTGGGGACAACAAATGCAGTTTTGTATGTATCTTCAAATTTGAGAAATATTTGCCAAAATCCGCTTTTGAGATTAAATTCGTTGTAGACCTTTGAACCTTTGATTCTTGCTCTAGCAAATCATCTTTAGTAGGAATGGGATGTTGTACTGCTGAAATAAATTTATTTAGAGGCTTATAATCTACTACTAGCCTTTTCTTTTTCCGCAGTTGCTCACTTCTCTTATTGACATAAAAAGCTGCACAGGCCCATGAAGAATTTGATTCCTGAATGAAACCTCCTTCTAATAATTTTTTGATTTCTTCATGACATTGTTTTCTTTCAGAGGGAATCATTCCTCTGTGATGTGCTTTGAATTTGGGTACAATGTCATTGCCTTTATCATCTTTTATGATCTGTAGATCAAGAGAGCATAAATGCTTTCTTCTAGAAATGAAAGCATGCGGATTGTCAGAGAAAAGATCTTTTTTGATCTTTGAAATAATGTCATAAATATTAGATTTACAGAGGGATATGGATTTATGAATCCAGTCATGATTAGGCTCTTTTTTATGTACAGGTAAGGGAACTATAGTCTAGAAAGTATATTTTTTGGGGATTTTGACATCTGAATTGAACAAAGAGATATAATCCTTAGACAGACTAAAGGTTCCACAGTCTTGTAATGATTTAATTCCTATTAGGCAATCATAGGATATCATGTCATGCTGATAGAATCTCATAGTTCTTGTGTATCCTTCTATCCTAATAGGAACATAGGCCACATATTTGGAGACAAACTTCTTTTCTTGTCAAAATGAATTTTTCAAATAGGTCTCAGTCCAACAGTCTAGAGGTATGGCTTTGGATCTTAACATACTAATATCAGCACCAGTATCTATCATGGCATCTATTGAATAGGGATTTATATTGGGAATACAAATGATGATAGATATAAAAGGATTTTTGGCACTTTTGATGGTGCATACCTCTGTTTCTGGTTCTTGTGCTAAGGCACCTTCTTGTATATCTTGGAGAAGAATTTACTGATAGGCTTCTTCAAGATCTTCTTTAGCTTCTGCTTCTTTATTCTCTTTTTCTTCTTCTTCAATGAGAATTTTATACTCATTGGTGGCCTTTGCTATCACTTTCTGGAGAAATTCAATTCTATTTCTTCTCCAAGTCTTTAATGTCTTTGGATCAACGACCGTAATATCGGTACTAGGAATAGCAGGTTTCTGAATCTGTTTCTTGATTGGACTGTTCAGTTTCCTTTTCTTCAGGGAAAAGTAATGGGAAATTTCTTTGAGGAACAATTCCTCTTCCACCTCTGCTTTTCTCTCTTCCTCTGATAGGAGTTTGTCGTTGTCTAATCCGTCCTTGAAATGGGGGCCTGACAGGAGAATAATGCTCTTCATGGCATAACAAATCTTCCTTTTCTGTATGTTCTTCTTCTTCTTCTCTCATTTTCCTTTCTTGTTCAATTCTTGACTGTTGATAATATTTCCCTTCAGGTTCTCGAACTTTATTTGACAGAAAAAATTTCCTTGCAGTGTCCCAAGGGGGACAATCTTCATATTCACTCTGTCTGAGCTGTAACTGCTTGAGAAGAAGTTATGAAGACCATGGCATCATGGGATGTGGAAAACTTGCATTCATATTTACACATATCATATTTACAAATGATACTAATGAATCATAACCAGAATCTGTACTATCATTTTCTGATTCTGATTATTGAACAACATTAATCTGGAAATCCTCTCCAGAAGATTGATAAGATATATCAGAAGAGTAAGTATCCAGAATCACTTACCAAACAATATTCTTCTTCTGTAACTCCTTTACTAGCTAAAGTATTTACTTTAGCTTTTCCTTTTTCTGAATTCTTCTAGGGACATTCTATAGCATAATGCTTTCCTTTGCAAATAAAACATGTAGGAGTAAATCTTTTCTTCTTTCCTACATACTGCTTTTTTCTGAAAAAAAAATTCCATATGGTTTCTTATATGCTAAAGAATTACCATATTTATATTTCCTTGACTTCCTCCAACCCTTCCTTTTTGAAAAAGAAGAACAATTTGTACATACCTTCTTTCTGGAGGATTTTTGTGGGGTGCAGCCAAAATCATCATGTTCAATCAATCTGCAAAATTTTGTTCCTAAGGCTTTTTCAGCTTTTCTAGCTTCTTTTCTTTCATACTTTTCTCTACAAAGTCTGGCATTAGTTTCATCAATAATCTGATTGATTGCACCAAAACTTAACTCATCTGGAGTTTTTCCATGCATGGATTTTTTATATTCAGTAGCAAAATATGATGGAAAGGACTATGTACCTCATTCTCATGGTAGGATCATTTATGTTACCAGAATTATAATATAATTTCTGCATGTAGCATTGATATTCCTTTATCCTACTCATGTCACATAGTATGGCTCTTAAAAAAAAGTAGTATTTTCTAGCTTATTGGTATTTACATGACCACTGAATTCTTTTATGATGGCTGCTGTTAATCCTGTATATCCTGATTGTAGAATATCATTTTGATATGGGTTAGTGTCCCACCATTCCTTTATTATGCCAACAAATCCGTTAGCAATGGCTTCAACTATGGCATGTGGATCCTTTTTGTACTGACCCAATTGAGTATTTCCCCAACCTATCATTCGATGGACCATTTCTTTGATCTTGTCAATAGATTGACATTCTACTTTATACCAGTTTGGTTGGAGTGTCTGAGTTCTAGCCATTCCTTGTAATGGCTCTGGTCTAGTACTGGATGATTCACCAAGAATCATTCCTTCAACATCTTCTGGCTTAATCTTTACCATGCCAATTGACTTTTTGTCATCTTTTGGCTGTGAATAGAATATTGGAGTATACTGAGATAAAATATCTTTATGCTGAGAAGAAGTTCCAGCAAAATTAGAGACTTCACTCCACGACACAGCTTTTGACCAATCACCTTCTTCTTCTTCAGCCTTCTTGGTATTATCCAAGATTTCGTCAATCTGAGGAACTATGATAGGAATAGTATTTACAGTATCTTGAATAGTGTCAAGCTTATGGCTGACTTCCTCAGTAGACTCATGAATTTGATGAAGACTGGACTGGACAAATTTTTGGGTAGCTTCTAACTTGGAAGACACCTCACTTTTTATACTTACAGTATGATCTACAAGAGGCTGAATGATATCTACAGTATTCTGAGACACAACTTTGGGAATATTTGATAAAGTACATGCTTTCATAAATCATCAAGGTATACAAGCAAAATTTTGTGCAGTCCTTTAAAGGCCTCTACTACAATTTTGAAGAACTTAACACGGGGCATTATACTATCCAAATGGCATCACATTGTATGTTAATGAATCCCATTTGGAGGCGAATGTGGTGTTGACCATGTGTTCTTATGTTATTTCGATTTATTGATGGTAACACAAGAATTCATTTGTAAATGTGTATTTTTCACATCCCACAACCCTTTCCAAAAGGTAGGGAATGGGTTGGTGACACATATTTCACTTGGGGCACAAAATTCCACACAAATCTGGATGTGTCAATATTTTTTTATGCTAATGACCTTCATGTTGACTCATTCGGATTCCTCCATTGCATTAATGACCTAAAGTACCAGCATCTTTTCAATTTCTTCTGTTAGGTGGCTCGAAGGTTAGGTTTCATCTTATATGGTCATTTCCTCCTGACTTTATGCCTTCACATAATTTGATGCTCACCTTCCCCAGCGAAGTGTATACACACTTCATTTTGTGGTAACCTTTCAAGATTAGGTCCTTGAACTCTTTTTAAGTGTTCCACAATACATGCAAGCTCCTGACATAACCAATAATCTCCATAGTGGCAATGTGAGGGTATAATTCAATGCTAGTGTTTACCACCTTTGTGCACATAGACTCATGGTAGTAATTAATGGTGTCACTTTGCATATCCAAGATGGTGCACTCACTAATGGAAGTTTCAACATTCACATGGTTGTGGAATCATGGGTCCTCATCTTTCATGTACTTTCAGGATGGCTTTCCCCTTATTAGGTATTTTGCTTGGATTCTTACCACTTTTCTTGTTAGGTGAGCTACTATTCGGTGCCATCAATCACTACCACAGTTGTTGGAATTATTCTCAACATCTAGGTGAGGGCATAGCCCCCTTCTTCGTGAATGCTTTTTAGCCACTCCTCTGTAAGTCCATCATTGTGGAATATGGGCCTCCTTGATGATTTCCAAAGGCATAGTGATCTTAGAGCTTGAAGGAAAGAATAAGAAAGTATGTGCAAATCCTTTAGGTTTTATATATCTCCATTCATATATTCCCCATTTTGTTTCATTGATAAAATAACACACACCCAAGAGGTGAGTGTGTTATAGCAGGCATCCAACTGTAGATTATATGGCAAACAACTAATTATATTGGTCCATATATCTTTACATGTTTGCAATATATTTTCGAGCATGTGTTCCTAGACCATAACTCAAAAATCACTTCTTAATATTTCTCCTCAAAGTGAGTGCAAATTGCCTCTTTCATTCTTGTTCAAGTTGATAGATGGCATCAACGAGTCTCCCACCCACACATAGCCATGCTCTTTAGAGTATGGATCAATGTACCTAATCGTTCCTCATTTGGCAAGAAATTTTTTGAGATATTTAACATAAGTTTCAGCACAAGTAGAGCCATCATATCTGTGAAGTTTGTTCAATGTTCTTATTCTCAAACCCAAAAACTTCTTCATCATATGTTCGGGTTTAGGCATCCATTTATGTGCCTAATATGTTTTATTTTTCATGGTCTGGACCTTCATACGTTTGTGTCCAAGGCATCACCTTGGTCTTCCTCTATACATGTGTGCACAAGCACCAATGACCTTGTAGGCCTCTTCCACCCACCATTTATAAGCATTCCATGTGTTACATGAGTGGGAGGCCCAATTATTCCACTACACAAACCATTAGATATCATCAAAACGAACATAGTCCCTCCTTTTAGTCGTTATGTTGTAGATGCAATTTGTATCCTTAACATGTACACTCTCAATGTAGGGTGATCCTTGATTGGTATTGAGAGAGATAATCACCTAGTGCTTGTCATTCTTGAAACTCATATAACACATCTTGAAATTTATATCTACATTATTATAATAAAACCATGGCCTCCACAATAAGCCTAGGTAGGTATTACAATATATTAGCATGTGTGAGTATAACTATGTATATTATAGAGTAATTGGAAATAATTGTTAATAAAAAATAGATAGAAAGAAAATCAGCGAGAAGGATAGGAAAGCAATGAAATATACATGGAAAGAAATTTAGGAAACCTTGAGGATGCTCCCTTGATGTTTTAGAAAATTTCCCAATGTTATCACACATTCATTGTGAGGACTATATAATTCAAAAAAAAAAAAAGTAAATCGTTTTCATTCATTTTATTTATATTTTAGTAATATAGAAATTTTAACTCTCAATTTTCCTACATCCCAATTATATAACTTTAATAGTTTTTTTCATATATATTGTGTAGACACCATTTTTTTGGCACGTTAACCCCTCACCCCGCACTTGTTACTTTCACCTTATTTTAAGAAACTCGTATCCCTCATTTTTTTTTCACCCTTAAATCACCCCATCCTCACATTTATCCTATCAGTATATGCATTAATCCCCTAATTACCCATTAACCCCTTTATCACCCTCTCCACATTTATATCATTGTATAAATTATTTATTTAATCAACCCCCACATAACATCCCTAAATTTACTCACCTACCCTTAAATCATCCCCCATTAACTCCCCTAATTTCTCTCCAAACAACTCGTCAAACCCTTTCCCGCCTATTTATATTCCCACCTTCCTGAAATTAAAATTGACCCATCACCTCTCTTCCTGCCTTTTCAATCCTGAAATCAATTCCCTGACTATCCCAGTCACCGGAGAATCCCTCGGTTGCGGTAGACCCTATATATTCATATTCACCCCTCCCTTCTAACCCCCGAAAAATTGAATATTTCAGCCACCATTGATTGATTGTCACCTTTTTCATCCCAGAAGCCTCTATCAATAGCTTAGTTCACATCACATCCTTTAGCATTAATCGTTGGAGTTTGAAGTGTATCAAAGATTGGCTTAGAGAATCCTTGGTGCTTAGTTTTTTTTTTTTTTTTTTTTTTTTTTTGCAGTTTTGTAGGTTTCTATGGAGTTATGTCTATCCCTTAACCATCTTTGATCCATCTCAAATCCTTACAACCATCTCATCAATATAACAAAGTCTTATACCCTTCTTCGATCATCGTCGACCCTCCCAGTCACCGTCGACTCAGCCCCTGATCATCATCCAACAGTTAATATTTTGTATTCCCCTTGTCCCATCTCCATCCTGACATCAATACAACCATTCTACATCAGGTTTCAGCTCATTTTATACACATCCTTCATTATTTATGCACCAATCGTCATCGACCGTACTAGTTGGACCTGGTTCATCATCAACCCGCTCAGGTTTTCTTCATTATCAACACTTTATCATTGTCAGGTATATACTTTAGCATCTTTATCTTCTATCATATCTTTGTTTCGTTTATTATCTGCATCCACTTACTTATCATCATTTATCATATTTTATTATCAAAAGAGGGTTAACATCCACCCAATAGAGTGCACACTTCTCGAGACCAACCTCCTTGGGAAACCCTTCATCTCTTTCACTAATATTTTTCGTGTGTTAGTTCTTCGTTGTGCAAATCATTTAGCTTTTAGTGGAAAGAACCTTTCTTCTTTTGTGCCCATACCATCCTTTATCACCATCTACATTAGGAGGTCACTTAAACCCTCCCATATTTCTAAGGTTCCTTTATTTCTTGCATGCTTTCACTAATTTGTAATAAGAGCAGGATCTCTCATGAAACATTCTGCAATGCTAGGTAGGGAACCAACCTTCCTTATCACTTGGTGAGTCTTGTTGTTCTTTGTTATTTCATTTTTCATCTTTCCTTGTGTTCCTTTCTTTCCACTAACCTCGTAGGTGAAGGCTTCACTTGCTTGCACACGCACTGGTTTTCTATCCTAGATTAAGGATGCACTTGCTAAAATTGAAACAAAAATAAATAAAAAGGAAAAGTGTATCGATGTATTCTTCTTGTATCCCCTATTTTCTCCTTTCCCCTTTTTTTTGTGTGTGTTCTCATTGAATCTCACATTTCATTTTCTAGTCTAAAAAGAACACTTTCATTCTTGCTTGATCATTTAGATTAAATAGGAGGTTAATACATTACATCCACATTACCATCCACACATATCCAAACTCACGCACCAACTTATGCATCTAAAATAATATCTACTATATGGAACTATTGGGAATTCATCACCTAGTAGGAAATCCACCATGGTGTTCTGTCCACGTTACAATTTTTTTGGCTATTGGTATATTGGTTAAGTGTGTAACACCCTTATCGATGCGGTGAGTGAAGTATGGGGTAGGCCTCAATATCAAGCCCCTTACCAGTAGTCATCACATATTTTTTCCTCACGTACCTTCAAGTATATCGAGGAATCCTTCTAAAAAGTCCCAAAACAAGAGTTAGATATGCTAGTTCCTTGGATCCCTCTGAGCCCTTTTTCTTATTCTTTTTCACATCGTTTAATAAGTAAGATAGTTAATAAACATTGTTTCTTGTCTTGTTTACTTTAGCTACATCTATATAGTTTTTTGTTTATTCCATGCCCATTTTTACCAAATCACAACTCAAGAAAATGGAAAAAACCACCTCTTTCAATATCCCCACTTCCAACAACATCATCCAACATGCATCTACCACTCCCACTAGTTCTTCTATTCCCATACCTACATCCTCTTTGATTCCCCAACCCCTCATTTCCATTGCTCCTTCTAGTGACTCCTTTTTTGTACAAATTCATTCTCACGCGTCAAAAATAATCCCTTCTTATACCATCATCCAATCCCTTCCAGACCAGCTACAACTCCATTTTCCATCTCCTTAGATGCCTTTGGACCTCCCGTTATTCCCCATGGATGCTCAGAGTTCTAGAAGCTCCTATACGCTAACTCTGTCGCTCTTTACGATTATATTCTTTGTCGGTCCACCAACCTTCCCATTGACAGACCCCCTACTTCAGCAAATTTACGCCTATCATCCTGAGACCTCCCAGACCCTCACATCTCAATGTTGGACCTTTGTCGGTATCATATGTGTTGTCATTGGTGTCAAGATGAATTGGTTGATGTCAAGTTTCTTTAATGACGAAAGGATTCAATCTGGTAAAGTGAGCAAGCAAGAAAGATGAAGGTTGATTGGTAGTGATAGCTCACAAAGTCCTCAGGATGATTAAGGATATGTTCTAAGGGACTTAGTCAGTTTATGTGTAATCTGTGAACATAAGGATATAGTCTTCGTAGTCTAGATGTAGCCGTTGAAATCTACATGAAGTTGCGAAGCTCTAGAAGAAGTTGCGGAAGCTTAGTAAGTACCCCGCGTGTAAAAGGATGAAGTCATTAAAGCATAAAGGTGTCAAGGGAAAATCCGTAAGTGGGATTAATGAAGTTTGTGAATGTAAGGGAAAATCCGCTTAGGTGAAGGAAAAGCCTCGAAAGTAAGGAAGTCAAAAGAAAAGTTACGGATAAAGAGAACAACCGTGAAGTACTAGAGAAGCCACTAGACGGAAGATAGCCATAGAAGACTACAAAATCCGTAAGTAAACGAGATAGATTTGCAAACATGGAACAAAGCCGTAGAAAGGCAACAAACAAAGAGGATAACCGCAACACATTGTGGAAGCCGCAAGAAGTATAGAAGAGCCACGGATAACTAAAAATATGCCAAAGAAGGGAAATGTCGTTGAACAAAGGCAAGTGTCGTGATACAAAAGAACAAAGTCAGAGGAGCCAAGGAAATCGTGAAATGATAGAATATGGACTAGACAAGGGTAGAAAGGCAATCAAATTGATTCAAACTTGGACAAGTGAGAGTTAGTTCACAAAAATCGATGGTGATTAGATTGACAGGTTATTACGTCTAAATATGCAACTTGATCTCCACGAAGAACAAAGAAAAATATTGTTTGAGCTGCTAGCATTTAATACTTGTTGACCTTGGGAATTATAGTTGAAATTTTCTATGAGAATCTGAGTTTCAAGGATAAATGAAATATTGTAGAAGAAAACATCTCGCTCATCTGGGTCACGTTGCAAATTCTAAAATGATGGGAAAATCAATTTTTATGCACATCTAATAAATTGCTCTTACACATGTATGGAAAATGGTGTAATCAAGCCGAATATAGAAGAACCAAAATTTGGAGTTAGCTATATGTATTTATTAATCCGTATTTGTACTATATAAATTCAAAAAAAATCCACGTTTAAAGCAAGAAAAAAAGATTAGATAAAATTTAGAAACCAAAAACAAATCAAATGATTGATGTTATCTCTCAGAAGCGCACCTTGGTTTAGGGATAACAACAGGGGTTCTAAGCTTGCTTTATTCCCTCACTTCTATAGATACAATGGAAACACCTCAGGTCTGTGGGTATACCTATTGTTGAGGTGAGTCTCTAGTATCAAGGTTGGTTCCTTATTGATGTATCCTAAAGTATTTTTTTGGGATTTTTGGATTTTTAAGGGTAAAAATATTGTTGTATACTAAAATCAAAATGGGGTGACTACACCAAATTGATTGAGGGCTTTGACTGAGTACATGCACAATAAACTGAGAACAAATTGGAGAAGCACGAACCAATGGTTATCAGCAAAATCCTAAGGCAAAACACTTATGTATTGAGGGATAAATCACAACAACACAACAGCTACCATGCACACTAAGACTATGCAAAAAACACCAAATTTGCAACAAGGTAAGATAAGTAATTCAGGGAATTAATATTCACAAGAGCTAATAAAAGGATACACACCACTGCAAATAATTGGAAAGGCAATAACTGGTTCTCATTCAAGGGGAAAGATGGCAAAGATTTGCTTCAACACTCCTACATCCAAAATGTCTTCTTTGTGCCTTGCTAATGCACATTATATATAGCAAAATTAATTCACCCAACCCCCCTAAAAAATAGGTTGCAATTTTTACTCACCCATGCATATTATATTTAGCCTTTATCATGAATACTTAAAGGAATAAAATAATCACGTAGTTTACAATGAGGCAATAGTAGTCTTAGTTCCAAAAAATACACTTAGTCAAAGTGTAGTTGACTGCTCTATTTTATTAAAATAAATATGGCTGAATATTTTGGCTAATTTTAACATTTGCTTGATCTGCAAGTCTTCTTTTGCAAGTGCATAATTTTTTTCTTCTTTTGTATGATGTGACACCTGCAGTATTTATCCACTTGCAATGATAAATTTGTCTTTTTCACCTTTCTGTCCTCGTATGAAGGCATGCAAAAATACTCCCTGTGTAAGAATAATGTTTTGATTTCCTTTACTTGGCAAAATAATTCACATTTACCTTATGGGGACCACTTGTCCATGTGCACAATAATCACATCCTTTTGCAAAAAATAAGGATACATAATCAACAAGGGTCCATTTTTTATTTGTCAGCTTTAGAATCCAATTGATTGATTAAAATAACCAATATTTGCAAAAAGGGTCCACCTTAGTACGAGGGTTTCTATTGCAAAGCCTTAGGTAAGGCAAATTCAACTTTTCTTGAACTATTATACTCCTTCTTTGACTTGGCATAAGCATATATCTTGACCATATATTACTTGGGCCACCTTTTGATATTACATAACCCATCGTACGGTTCAAATAAGGTCAAGGGAGCCTTTATCATTTCAAATACCACCTTTGACTGCATGGCACACAGTATAGCAACCCCCTCGCATTTGATTTGACATGGGCATAGATATATAAAAAGTTTGAATAATAATCACTATTGATTATTAACAACCTTACTTGGTTTGAAACGTTGTCCACCCCTTTGATTATTTGATCACATATATAATATTGTTGGATTTTTTGAAAATTTTGTGGCATCATATGTTTTAGACCTTAGAAGGTCAAAAGCAATAATTTTTTAAATTAAGGGGGTTAGCCCCCCTTCCCACGATGTTCACCACTCCATTTCTTCATTTGTCAATGACATTGTAACCATGGTGGTTTGCATAGAAGTTGGGACTTCATCCCAACCATCGATCTTTGTACCTTTTAAATATGGATCGTTGATTGCTTGACTTGTGGTAGAATTGAGGTTTAGTGGTAAGTTAGCATTGTTGGTCATTAATTTTGAACCATTTCATCTGCACCATTGATCATTGACTGAGGTTGGTTGGGCATGTAGAAGGTTGAACCCTAATCATTTTTCTTCATTCTTCGAGCTCTATTCGAGCTAGTGAAGCTCTGCGAAAAAATTCTTTGGTGTCCGTTTTTTTAAACTCAAGCTTTCGGGGGAGCTTTCTATGGTTGTATGCTTCTCTACGAACCTAGGCACATTTACTTTGATTTTGTAGCTCGTTTGGTTGTTGTTTTTTTCTTTCTATTGATATATACCAAGATATTTTCTCCTGCTGGAAAAGATCTACATTTTTATAGCCGCCATGAAGGTAAGCTCTAGTTATACCTTGCATTACTTATCTAGCTCACTATTTTATTTTCTGGGTACATCCCTTGAAGATCTGCTTTACTTAGAACTAGTTAGATTGTATTTTCCTATAATTGTGCTCTGTATATTGGTATTTTTTAGGTTCGAGCCATTTCATTCTGCTAACCTAGATTTGGGTATTTTGGAAAGGAAAAACTCGGTCAAAATCACCATGGCCATCATGAATGAGCTCAAAGCTCTCTGTTTTTGCAAGTTATTTGGCCATTTCTTTTGGTTTCCAACTCTTACAAGTAAAATTCAAAGACTTTTCCTAGTTATATTATGTAGATCCCATTATTTGTTGTAGTTTGATCAACAACTGACATGGATTTATAAGTTTTCTTTGGTTGCGGCTTATTTTATGTGCTTCACTTTTCATTGTTGATATCAAGCTTTGCATCTTTCTAGAGTTTTGGTTTGCTTTGAGTTTGTATTCCTCCCTCCTTCAATGATAATGCATGATGTATTGACTATAGAAATAATCTTGAATGATATCTGTCTGAAGATGAGTATACTTTGAATGTGTTTTCACAGTTGACCTTATATTGTAGTTCAGTTCCATTTCCTTAGCTGATGTTTATTGGAATTTCACTTCAATTGCATATCAATATGTTGGAGATGGTTTCTCATTTGAATTTCACTTCATGAATTTGTGATTATCTCCTCAAAGCATAATAAACATTTGTAATTTATCTGGAAGTTTGTATCTTGACAATGTAACTTGGAAACTGATAGTAAAGAAACTGATAGTATAGAAGTTATTATCTGTTCAATATTGAAGTTGATTGATTCCTTGAATGATCTTGAAGTGGACTTGTAATGCTTCTTTCTTTCCTTGTGATGTTCCCCATTTACTTTGCATTCTTTTCATTTGAAATTGCAAGTCTGTATCACTTTAGTAGTTTGTAACTGAAATACTCAAGCTATTTTTGTATGTGAGATGTATTATGGGATCTTATATTGGCATATACATCTCTTTTCAGTTTGTACTTTGATCATTTAGATTTGTTGTTTCTGAGTTGGAAATCTACTTACATGGCTCGGTTTTTTGTTGATAAAAAACTGCATTGTTGGTTGTTTTTGTTGAACAAAAAGAAATTTGTATTGGGAAGTGTGATTTCCTTGAAGATCTGCAAAAGTACTTTTCATTTAATTCAATCTATTTTTCTAACATGTCTTCTACTTGTATCTTGTTGAAACCCTTCTGAAATATTTCAAACAAAAATTTGGAAGTTGTATCTACAAATTTGACCTGAACCTGAATATTTTCTATGTATGAATGTCCCATGACGCTTTGTAAAGCTGTAACTTGTTTCTTTGAAGATTCATTACTCCAAAAAAAATGTACTCAACCATTCTGTTTCTGGAAGTAACATTGATGAATTAGAATTGTTTATTTCCTTTTGAATCTGAATCAAACACACTTTCAAAGTGCAAATGCAATCTGTATCTTATATCTGATGGATCTGAACTTGTTTACTTGTGAAAAAAACAACCCTGGGGAATGGAATTCATGACTTGTCTGTTAGAGATATTGTATAATGTGAACATTAGATATGATGAATATAATATTATCATGGATAATATTATTATAATGTGCATGTAATATTACATACAGTAAATAGTATTTACTGTATGGTAATTAGTAAGTTAGACAATAAAATAATGAGATATTGTTTTATTATCAATGTTATAATTAATGGTTGAAACCATTCGGGTAGATTGGTTTCATATGAAACCAAAGATTGTTAAGAAGGTTGCACGTAAAGATAAATACATTGTTATGAGAGTTGTGACTATGCAGCTCCTATATAAATGGAGTGCATAGCTATGGGCAATAAAGAAGAGTTAATAGAAAAGAATTAAAGCTAAATTTATGCTCCTAAACCTATATTTATTTACATTTGGTTTCAGAGCAGGTTCTTCTATTGATCAAATTACAGAGCAGGAGCTAATAGAGCAGAAGGAAAAAGAAATTTTGGTGCAGATATGAAGATTCTGGAATTGTGTAAACACAGGAAAATCACAGGCGACCGACGGGAAAATGTCGACGACCGAATGTGATCTGATTCTCTGCAGATGCAATTGTCAGCAACTGGAATAAATTGCCAGCAACTACCGTCTAATCGCCAGTGACCACAGTTGGTCTGGTGAAAGTAAATTTTATAGTATTCATTTTTTTTTCCATTTTTGGACAAACCAAAAAACAACACAAGTATAGAAAAAAAAAAATTCCATTTTTTGGAAAGGGTCCGGAACAATTTTTTCAAAAAAATTTAATTATCAATCTATAGATCAATATTGTTTGAAAGACATCATGGAAAGGACTAATATAAACCAGATAGATAAGTTTGAAGGCCAATATTTTCACACATGTCAGCTACAGATGCAGTTGCATCTCATAGAGAAGGATCTATGGGATGTGGTGAAGTCTAATTCAACTCCACCTGGGCACTGGAGGAAATGAATTGGAAAAATGGAATGCAAAAGATTAGAGAGTCATTGGGTACCATTGGATCTGGGCTTATCAAAAGCCTATCTGCATCATGTGGATTTCATCAAAATCTGTAAAAGAAATTTGGGAGTCTCTTAACAAACTTGTTCTGGTTCTGAGGGGAGAAATGGCAAAGACGTACATTGAAGCAACGTCTGTATGGATTGAAGATGGATGAGAATCTAAACATTGCTGAGCACATTAGTAAGTTTCGATCTCTCTTAAATCAACTTGCTGGAATAAAAGAACATGTAAAGGATGATGATGCTAAAGCCATCCTTCTTAATAGTATGCCTAAGAGTTATTCAAATATTGTATTTACTTTGAGTAAATTTACTATTAGTCTAGAAGGAGTTATTTCTACATTGTTAGAACAAAGAATTCATGAAGAACCTGAAGAAGTACTATATGTAAGAAACAAAGCAAGCTCCTCATCTAAGAAGAAAAAACATAAACCAAAGCAGGTTCCTTCACATAGAAAAATAAAATGCTTTTATTGTAATGAGATTGGGCATGTAATACTGAACTGTAAAAAGAGAGCTCAGGAACTTCTTGATGACAAGATAGATCAGAAAGCCCGTCTAGCTGAAGTAGAAACTGATTGGGAAACCTACTCAACTGATGAAGAACTTTCCTATCCTAGTGACGAGAATTACATATGGTAGAATCTTATCTTGTTGGAAGAAGGAGGCAATGGAGGAAGGAGGACAATCAGCGTCCTCTCGTCATTCACCAACGACGGGGTCATAGACAGATGTGGTGATGTTCTATTTCAGTTGTGTGGTGTGTTTATAAACAAGGGGGTGAAACTATTTTCATGTTTTGATTTTAATGTGTTCACATAGACTAACAACAATTCTTGAGTGTCTATTTGGCACGAAAGAAGCAAACTGCTTGACTCAGCTTACAGGGGAAAAGCAGCTACATACAGTCCTCTGTCTATCGTACGGTCCTTTTACTGCCATACTTCGGTGGAAGGTACTTCGTTGGAAAGTGATCAGTCGATGAAGATGTTCATACGAAAAGGATGATCATTAGCAGCAAGATCCAGTAGCAACGGCTACTCCGACAAGTTCGATGTTTCCAGGAGCTCTTACCCCATATTCACACTAAGGTGGTGTGTTAGATATTGTATAGTGTGAACATTAGATATGATGAATATAATATTATCATGGCTAATATTATTATAATGTGAATGTAATATTTACTATATGGTAATTAGTAAATTAGTAAGTAAGTTAGATGATAAAACAATGAGATATTGTTTTATTATCAATGTTATAATTAATGGTTGAAACCATTCGGATAGATTGGTTTCATATGCAAC
The DNA here is from genome assembly GCA_019776745.2 of Taxus chinensis. Lineage (NCBI taxonomy): Eukaryota > Viridiplantae > Streptophyta > Pinopsida > Cupressales > Taxaceae > Taxus > Taxus chinensis. The sequence continues at coordinate 626,754,111 of CM034154.1, read as the reverse complement.
CAAAGATTGTTGATAAGGTTGCAGGTAAAGACAAAGACATTTTTATGAGAGTTGTTACTATATAGCTCCTATATAATGGAGTGCATAGCCATGGGCAATAAAGAAGAGTTAATAGAAAAGAATTAAAGCTAAATCTATGATCCTAAACTTGTATTTGTTTGCATTGTCATAGGTGATTGATTCATGTATTGCATAGTTTAATGATCATTCTTGTATACTTCTCTTTTTATGTTCAAATGATGACTTCTTTAATATTGTAATTTGTTGTACTTGTAGTCTTCAAAGTTATATTATTTTTTGACTTATGTGCACTAATTGCAATCTATATTTGATAATACATAATTTAAATGTTCTTCTTCTGAAACCTGTACCTGCACACTTAATCAAATAGTTAGAAAACAATAGGATTTTTGGCCTCTCTTGTATTACATAGCATTTCTTTTCTTGTTTTATGAGTCACACATTTCTGTCATAAGTCTAGACAATGTTATGTGATTATGCAACATACTCACATACTCAAGTATTCAGTGCTTTATACTTTCATGTACCTTATGTTGTTTGTGATCATAAATAGTTTAGGTTCTTGAAGCTAGATATACAGGGGAATATCTTATCTAACCCTGGATCCAATAACTGAGCACATTATGACCCTTTTCACTATTCAGGTACAATACTTGGCCCCATAAAATTTGAGGGTCCAAGTATCCTCTTGAAGATAAAGGATCTGGTTTCTTTGATCAATTGAATAACAAAAGAAAACCCAAGGCAATAATGGGTTTTTTTATACTCTTTTGAGAGTTAGGACCTTGATGTATCATGAATCTATTATTTCAATAAGTGATTACTTACATCCTATATTTTTTATGGATAAAACATTGAATTTGTTCAGGTAAGACATATGGGATGTGATGGTTATGCAATTGAGTATGATGTGAATTTTTTTATAACCTATAATAGCTTCCCCTTATAAATTTTTCATGATGATGTATAGGTAAATTTTCATGAAGAGGACTCAATCAACATACTTATGATTCACTTCAATCATAGAAAATGATCAAATGGAGAGATACCAATGTTAACTCTTACATAAAATGGTTTGATATCAACCATGCCATATGAACAACTATGTTTGTTGTTTTTTAGATTCCAACTCCTAATGTATGCATCTATTTCACACATGCTCCATCAAGAGTTGAAACTTTACCTCATAATAAAGAAGCTTATTGTGATAACTATAGATAGATGGTTCATTCCTATAGACACCCTAAAAATATACGTGAGGTGTTTCACATCTATAGCCTCACAAATAGATTCCCATAATCGTTTTGTTGATCCACTTACTGCAACATTTTCAACACCATTAGAAATATTCCACTATTTAAAGACATCTTAATGAAATTCATTCATCACATTTTTTCTATATCGTCATAACCAATCGTTTTGCATCCATTTTTGCACAAGTGCATTAAAATTGTCAACTCCTTTATCGGTTCTACACATTTACACAGTAATATTAAATGCCATGCTAGATTCAAGACTAGTCCCTTTCTAGAATCTAATTAATTAATTAATTCTATTACACCCACTATAACCACTATATACCCCCTTTGGCTAATTTAATTGAGCTATTCTAAATAAATTTGGGAAAGGATAATGGTGAATCAGATCACGTGCACTGACTCCACTTCAATTGTATTGAAAAAATTGCAATGTGTACTTGAGCTACCCTTATGGTGAGGTGGCTCAAGTCCTAATCTACCCTACTCTAATCAGCAGTAAAAACGTGGAAGCAAATATGCACATACACTTTAGAATGATTCAAAGCTAACCAATTTGAAATAAATCCTTCATTTTATTTATCATTTAGGCCATAAACTTCAACTTGCACGAGAATAGATAAACCATGCTAAATAAGGTAAATTGAATACAATATACCCTTGTAACTTTAGTTAGAAGATCCATCTTCCCCAATCCATGAGATTCTCCTTCTATTTATAAATAAGAAGCTTCCATTCCTGCTCAGGAGGTCATCATTAGGGCTTGCTTGCAGAGAATTTGAAACTATTACTTGTGCTCTAAATTAATCATTGGAAATCAATATTGCATATGCATTATGCTGTCAATTTGAAAATCATCCAGGTCATCCAACCAGGAAATGGCCTCCTCAATGCAAATCAATCACTCAATCTACATTGCTCGTAGCTTAGAATACTTTGACTTCCAAGCATTTTGGAGTGAGCCCCAAATTGAAGAGGATTCAAAAGTTCATCTAGGATCCAAAAAGAGTTTCACTTGACCCTACTCTTTCAGTCTGATCCAATCTAAGGTGAAAATGAGCTACTTGGGAAGTTGATTTTAAAATGTTTCAGCTTCTTTGTGCTTTTTTTGTACTGCTATTGGGTCATGAATCATTCTGCACATTTTGGTCATTCTCGATGGGAACACATAAATCTGTAAGATCCAATTCATCATGTTTTTTTTTGCATAAGAACTAATCTAGATAGCATGCATTTTTGACATATTCTCCTCTAAAAACGATTCTTCCAAAAGAGGAGAGAAAGGATCTACATCCAAAAGAACTTCCTGTAGTTTTTCAAGTGCAAAAGATACCTTAGTAACAAGAGGCTTTGTATAATGGAAGAAAAACTATGAGACGTGCAAAATTAGTGAGTTCTAAAGGTTGTTCTTCACCAATGCAATCTTCCAACTCTGACAAGAAATCAACCTCTTCAAAATCAACCTCTTCCAGCTGTTGTTTTTCATCTATTCTGACTGATTTTATCTCTTCGTCATTTAGAATAAGGTATGTCAAGCTGAAAACATGTTGTTCATGCACCAAATATGTTGATTCGTTCTCAAATTTGACCCGAAAATCCTCTTCATTTGAAGCTGATTTTACCTCTTTTGACGAGACTGAAAGATGTGATGAATCATTGACCGGTGTGAGTATGGTGCCTTTGTACACACTATACTTAGAAAATGTGGATTGTTGATCATCTTCCACCTGCATTTGATCTTCTATAAAATCAACATGTACCTTTTGCCTAGGTTCCTTTTCTAACTCTGGAATATGATCAAATTGGAACTTTGACATCCATCCTTGCAGAATCAGCAAGAATTTCAGCCTGTTGTTTTCTTCAATTGGTTGCCCCTCCTTGATGATATTCTAATTTTATTCTTGATGAATTGGTACTACAGATGGAGGAGTGGGCTTAATTTGAGCTTGAACTAGAAATTCTTGAACAAGATAATGGGGCACAAGGTCTGTATTTGGAACAGCAGTAAAACGAAAGATTGGAAACAAATATTTTCTTTTAGTACATGATTGTGGAATATAAATAGTAGAATTTGCAACGTCTTGAAAACTTGGGAATTGATGAATGGTCTGCATTGGCTGGCAAGGAAGGTTTATAGGCACTAGATTCTGATAGGGAAGGTAAGTGGGAACATCCCATTAACATGGTTCCTTAACCTAATGCCTATCATTCTCCACTGCTTGCAAAGATAAAACAAAATCAGTCATTTAATTAATAGTTTCATGTTTTACCTCAAGCCTTTGTTGTGGACTAAACCAACTAGGAGTAGGTCCTCCCCATCGACATAGTTTCCTAAGACTAGGTTTTTTAGCATGTAATATTTTCATCAACTAATCTTTCAGTACTTCCATGATCTTCTCCAATTCATGAATTTTTCCTTCAACCTCTTCATCATGTGAAAAATATGCATAATCTTCCACGTCCCCTTAGTTTTGGAAAGCATAACCATTTTCATATTGATAATCATATTGATGTGTAGCCCTATTCATTCATATATTGGTTTGGTTTGGTTTGGTTTTATCTCAGATTAATATACTCTACATTGGCCCCCCCTCTAGACTCTCTATATGGGGGAGCCGAGATACGATATAATAGAGAGGGGAGGTCGGGCCTATATCTAGATGATTCCCTCTAGATAAGATATATGGAGATAAGATAAGGTCTAGACCTAACCTAGAGCCATATAAAGAGAGGGGGGTCGAGGGTTCAAGGGTTATGGGGATATTCATTTTGATAGGGTCCGTGGTACTGATCTGACTAGGAATATGGATGATAAGACTACTGAAATGTCAAATACAACTCTTGGATAGAAGCATTCCACTGAGGAATTGATGTAATCATTGCATGACCTCATCAAAGATGTAAAAATGGAAAAACATAAATTTTGGTTATGAAAATAGGCTGAAAATAGCAAAATAATAGATCCGATTTTCTTGAAAAATACCTGAATACTACAGTTGAAAATTTTGATGATGTTGAAAAGTGTTGTACTAGTTTTAAATCAGATTTACGGAGTCGCTAAATGAATTCTGCTCTAAATCTTCAATTGTCTTAATTCATACTAATTTTTTGTCCCAAAAATGGAACACCTTCAAAAAGTAAAAGTTGAATCTTTGTGATGTCCCGCAGGGCGTGCCAAAAACTGTTATCTCTCAAAATCACACCCTGGTTGAGAGATAACAACAAGGGTTCTAAGCTTGATTTATTCCCTCACTTCTGTCGATACAATAGAAACACCTCAGGTCTGTGGGTATACTTATTGTTGAAGTGAGTCTTCAGTATCAAAGTCAATTCCTTATTGATGTATCCTGAACTAATTTTTTGGGGTTTTTGGAGTTTAAAGCGTAAAAATATTGTTGTAACTGAAATAAAAATGGGGTGGTACGCCAAAGCGATAGAGTTTTTTTTAGTACTGTTGAAGACATATTCTATAGGTTTCAACTTTTTTTAAATATTTATACTTTTTAACCAATAAGATATGTTTTTTAAACCAATGCTCTGATTTTGGAGGCAAATACTGTGAATTAAATAAGCAAATATTTGGGCCGAAATAAACCTTATTTAGAATTTTTAGCTTTTTTGTTATTTTGCTTTCGTCCTTTAATACAGATTATCTATAAGCTAAAAATAAAAAAACATTATTAATTGATCACAAGTTATAGACTTTAAGTCACGACCGGTTTCAATTTTATACGGATTGAAAGATTTCTATTATATTTCAAGCACACAACTAGGATCTCAAAATTTCTAGTATCGCCTTTAAAAACTTGGAATCCCAAGGGTATAGACTACATAGTAACAAACATTGAACAAATCTTGGTAATCACATGTATCATCACGGCACAATCATCCTCGACTCAATGTAAACATGAGGTTTTTAAAGGCTTCAGAGTTTTTAGGAAGCTGTATTATAGAAATTTATTACTAAAAGCAAAATCCTTCTCTCGGCATAAGGGTTTTGAAGTTTACAGGGACAAAAAATAATTTGATTCTTGCTTCTTTCATCTCTTGACCTTTGTTATTCCTAATTCCATGTATTCACTCTACTGCACGGCCGCCATTGCTAACAGGTATGAAAAATATCTGGCATTTTCTATTTACTGCCCTTATTACAATACCTTCTGCAACTATTGAAACGTGGTGAATTTTTATGAGCAGGCATTCTCCAACAGTGAGACTTTAAAATTAAAAACTCATCGAAAAATAATTGGTTACAAAATTCAATTCCATGGTTTTTTTTAAGAGTATAAACTATTTATTGGGTATTTTCATCATTCAATTTTTGAATTTTGCTTACAACAATTGCTTGACTCTCATAATAACCTGTTTATTTTTAAGTTTAGTGTTAAGGATTGATAAAACAGTTTTAGTGTTAAAGATCCAGAGTATGTATTTAATTAAATTCCGCACAGCATTTCAGTTTCATCGTTTTACTTAACATGAATTCTTTGTGAGTTAAACAATTTAATTAAGAGAAAAATTTCACAAGTGAATGGATTGTTTTGAAAATTGATCCCCCAAACCATTTAACAAACCTCCACTTTAAAACCCTTAAAAATCCAGTTCTCCTTCCCAAACCTAATTAGATATTAAACAGTTAAAAGACTGAACAAGATATCATTTTATGGAATGATTATGAACACTGTAATTTTCTAAAGTTATAAATTAAAGAAGTGCCCATCCCAATCAGTACACCTTTTCCAGCATACTACAAGCTTGTACATAACATTTTTCTCTGTGACAGTACTTAGCAACATCACTGCTCTGGTTTAATATAGCCTTATGAACTCATGAGTAAAGAATGCTGTGATTACCGTGCCTGCTTATTTTAACGATTCGCAGAAAAGGGCAACCAGAGATGCGGGTAAGATTGCAGGGCTTAATGTCTTACGCATCATCAACGAACCCACGGCTGCGGCAATTACTTATAATTTTTGTGGATTCATTAAGGAAGGCAAAAGAAACATCCTGGTTTTCGACCTTGGTGGAGGTACTTTCGATGTTTCTATTGTTACAGTTGAGGGAGATAAAATTGAGGTGAACGCTGTTGGAGGGGATATGCATTTGGGAGGTGAAGATTTTGACAACAGGGTACTCAATTTCTGCGTTCAAGAGTTCAATAGAAAATATAAAATGGATCTGATCACTAGTCCCAAACTCTTCGAAGGCTTCGTTCAGAATGTGAGAGGGCGAAAAGGAGTTTGTCTTCTGCTGTTGAGACTGTCATCGACATCGACGGTCTCTACAAACGACGAGATTTTCATATGAAGTTGAGAAGAGCCAAGTTTGAAGAGCTCAACGCCGAGTTATTTGACGAGTGCATGCAAATTGTGAAACAGTGCCTGCAAGACGCCAACATGAGCAGGAACCAGGTCGACGACATTGTGTTAGTGGGAGGCTCATCGCGTATACCAAAGGTGCAGGTATTGTTGAGAGAATTCTTTGTCGGAAAGGAGCTCTGCAAAAGTGTTAATCCAGATGAAGCAGTTGCTTATGGTGCGGCAGTGCAGGCAGCGTCACTGAACAACGAATATCATGTCAACTTAGTGGTCACGGACGTGACACCTCTAAGTCTTGGAATTCAAGTTGAGGGTAGTGTTATGGGTGTGGTTGTTCCTCGAAACACTCCTATTCCTACTTGAAAGGAGGAGTCATTCACCACTGTATGTGACAATCAGACAGAAGTGTCTTTTGAAGTCTATGAAGGGGAGAGGCCATTAACGGCACACAACACTTTGCTGGGAATGTTTGAATTGACCATTCCAACTGCTCCATCCGAAGTGCCAAATATTAAAGCTTTCTTTGAAGTGGACGCCGATGGAATTCTGAAAGTATCTGCCAGAGACCACGGAAGCGGAAATAGTAATCAAATTACTATTACCAATGAACGCCAGAAACTGAGCAACGAGGAGGTAGCTAGAATGGTGGCCAACGCAGAAATATTTAGGAAGGAGGACGAAGAATTAAAGAAAAAGTATCTTGCCAGGAACGCTCTCGAGAGTTATATTCACAACAAAAAACGCAGGGTGAAGGATGGCGAGAGCAAGGGGAAGATACAGACTGCCGTTGCAGGTGACATAATGAAGAAGCTCAAGGATGCCGAAGATTGGTTGGCTGTGAATGAGAACGCAGGAGCCGATGAGTTGGAAGAAAAACAGAGAATTTGACACAAAAGAATATTGAAAAAACAAGTTCAAGTTAGTATTTTTATTATAGTTACGAAGTTGGTTTTAAGTTTGATCAAACTTAAAACCAACTTCGTAACTATAATAAAAATACTAACTTGAACTTGTTTTTTCAATATTCTTTTGTGTCAAATTCTCTGTTTTTCTTCCAACTCATCGGCTCCTGCGTTCTCATTCACAGCCAACCAATCTTCGGCATCCTTGAGCTTCTTCATTATGTCACCTGCAACGGCAGTCTGTATCTTCCCCTTGCTCTCGCCATCCTTCACCCTGCGTTTTTTGTTGTGAATATAACTCTCGAGAGCGTTCCTGGCAAGATACTTTTTCTTTAATTATTCGTCCTCCTTCCTAAATATTTCTACGTTGGCCACCATTCTAGCTACCTCCTCGTTGCTCAGTTTCTGGCGTTCATTGGTAATAGTAATTTGATTACTATTTCCACTTCCATGGTCTCTGGCAGATACTTTCAAAATTCCATCGGTGTCCACTTCAAAGAAAGCTTTAATATTTGGCACTTCGGATGGAGCAGCTGGAATGGTCAATTCAAACATTCCCAGCAAAGTGTTGTGTGCCGTTAATGGCCTCTCCCCTTCATAGACTTCAAAAGACACTTCTGTCTGATTGTCACATACAGTGGTGAATGACTCCTCCTTTCGAGTAGGAATAGGAGTGTTTCGAGAAACAACCACACCCATAACACTACCCTCAACTTGAATTCCAAGACTTAGAGGTGTCACGTCCGTGACCACTAAGTTGACATGATATTCGTTGTTCAGTGACGCTGCCTGCACTACCGCACCATAAGCAACTGTTTCATCTGGATTAACACTTTTGCAGAGCTCCTTTCCGACAAAGAATTCTCTCAACAATCCCTGCACCTTTGGTATACGCGATGAGCCTCCCACTAACACAATGTCGTCGACCTGGTTCCTGCTCATGTTGGCATCTTGCAGGCACTGTTTCACAATTTGCATGCACTCGTCAAATAACTCGGCGTTGAGCTCTTCAAACTTGGCTCTTCTCAACTTCATATGAAAATCTCGTCGTTTGTAGAGACCTTCGATGTCGATGACAGTCTCAACAGCAGAAGACAAACTCCTTTTCACCCTCTCACATTCTGAACGAAGCCTCCGAAGAGCTTTGGGACTAGCGATCAGATCCATTTTATATTTTCTATTGAACTCTTGAAAGCAGAAATTGAGTACCCTGTTGTCAAAATCTTCACCTCCCAAATGCATATCCCCTCCAACAGCTTTCACCTCAATTTTATCTCCCTCAACTGTAACAATAGAAACATCGAAAGTACCTCCACCAAGGTTGAAAACCAGGATGTTTCTTTTGCCTTCCTTAATGAATACAAAAAAATTATAAGTAATTGCTGCAGCCGTGGGTTCGTTGATGATGCGTAAGACATTAAGCCCTGCAATCTTACCTGCATCTCTGGTTTCCCTTTTTTGCGAATCGTTAAAATAAGCAGGCACGGTAATCACAGCATTCTTTACTTCACAGTTTAAATATTGTTCGGATATCATTTTCATTTTCTCCAACACCATGGATGAGATCTCCTCCGCTGCAAATAACTTCTTCTCACCTTTGTAAACAACTTCAATCATAGGCTTGTCATTAGCAGCAAGGACAATGGTGAAAGGCCAAAGTTTTGAGTCAGCCTGCACACAAGGATCACTGAATGGCCTCCCAATAAGTTGTTTGGCGTCAAAAATGGTGTTAGAAGGATTATTGGGAACCTGGAACTTGGCGCTGTCTCCGACAAGTCTCTCCTCAGAGGTGAAAGCAACCATAGAGCGAGTGGTTCTGTTACCCTGGTCATTAACAATAATCTCAACCCTGTCGTGTTGCCACACTCCCACGCAGCTGTAAGTTATTCCAAGATCAATGCCAACAACCTTCTCTTTACCCTTTCCGGCCATACTATCACCAAACCCTCTGAGCAAAATCCTGAGCGAGATCTGTTAAAAACGGAGGTGAGCGAAGTGAAACTCAACGTATGAAGGGCAACTTTTTAAAATGCCTGCAATGATACGTAAGTACCTAAGTCATTGTAAATCCCAAAGTAGATCATTTCATTAATGCTTTTGAATGCTCATGTTCGTGATAGGTGGTGAGCGGCACATAGAAATTCTTATCTACAAATTTTCGGGACTGCTGCACCCAGCAAGTCTTATCATAATTATTTCTTCCACCTCAAAATATCAAATTAGGGAGAAGGGCCATTAGTGGTACAGCCTAAGTTAAGGGGTCCATAAAATAAATTGTTTATCCTATGAGATAATAATTTTTTCACTAATATGTAATTTAGATTTGTATTAGCTTATATTTTTTCTTTGGAATGTTCAATTGGAGGGAAACCCATATTTTGAATTGATTTAAAATACTAACCTTGAGTTACATTACAACCATGGTGGAAACCAATACTTAAATATGGGTGAAATTGGTTGAACATTGACTTTTTTGTACTTGTACATGGGTGAGAGGTCTTAGATGTCATGATGTGATTTGCTACTATACATAATTATTATGTTAAAAAAAAAAATTACTACATAGTATTATGACAACTATTGGACCTTGTTCACCTATTGGCCCCTCTCCCCTATCAAAGTATAGTCTGAAAGTTCAGAGTCCCAATAATAACTGCATAAGGGTCGCGGAAAATAACGCCGTGTTGAGCGTACTTATATCGCGGGTGTGTTTGTGTTGCCAAACAATGGAAAGTTTTTGTTTTTTAAAGATCCCAAGTCAAGAAAAATGATGTTTACCCCTTCAAAAGTACTTTTGGTATTAGAGTTAACTCCGGGTGTTTTAAGATAGTTTTATTAGTAGCAATCGCATTTAAGTGGTGTAATGGAGATATTAAAAGGAAGGTTTAACAAAAGTTAAAATTAATGTATGAAGGAGAAACAATACATCGAGGTGAGGGAAGATGAAGAAGGCGGCAGACGGAGGAGAAGTGTAGACAAACACATTTCATTTGTGATAGATGTTATTCTGTAACGACAACTAGTTGCCACAAGGGGACATGATCAGGGGAAGGTGTACCTGACGTCAAGGTGGCACGAGACGTGGTGTTGTTGTGTGTGCAACTCATGTTTGAACCATGGATCCTTTGTGAAAGCTATCAGCATAGTCTTCACCTGCAAGGAAGGTAGTCATAGGGTGATACAGTGAGAACACAAGGAACATTAACTCTCGACACGAAACAAACCAACCAAGTTAGAATTACATGAAGCATTTGGGTCAAGAAACCCAAATTTATTGTGTATGTACATCCAGACATAATGAGACCACCATTTAGGGGTGATAAAAGTCATATTTCCTCCATGGCCAGGCTCATGATTACTAATCAGAGCTAAATTATCTGGCCAAATAACTTTTGTGATCATGGATAACAGAAATCCTGTCACCTTAACTTCTTACAGAAAAAGAATGTCCATATCTATAAATCCCTTTCAAAATTCTTGCATTTTTTTATTTGGGAGTGAACTCATTGAGAACTAGCATCAAGGGACATTCCTTTGAATTTAAACCTGAAAGGGCTTCATAATTGTTCAATAAAAATTATGGTTGCTTAAAAAGAAAAAATTCACTAGACTGTGTTTTATGTTTGGTTGGAGGAGAAAACTCTCCTTTCTGGAGGTGGGTAGGAGGGTTGCAAGAGCACCTTATGCCCATTTTATGGGGACAACCTGGAAGAACATACTCAGAAGTGAAATCACCATTATCCTATAAAAAATTCTTTAAAACAATTGATGCAACAAACACTACAAAAGGATTTGGGGTTGCAATTTAATGCTAAGAGACATCTCCTTTGAAGTCTGGGAAAAATTTAGAGAATACTTGGAGGGGGTTGCCCCAATGGGCTTATCAAGGATCTATGCAGTTGTTAACGAGCTAGATCATGACTTAACAGTTTTAAGAGCTCTTAAACCAGGATGGAAATTGACGGTTTTGTTACAGTTGTTTTTAGGACCCGTTATGGTCCAAACCTTCTACTCCATTATCCTAAGAGGGCATAACAAATGGATTTGAAAATATTTTGTTGCACTCTACCAACAAAGGGAAATCTGAAATATCGTGGTCTGCACAGTGGTGTGGCTAAAACATGTGTTGGGAATCTTCAATAAATATCCCTTTGGGTGTAATGAGATTCCTACACTTGAATGTCAATGTTTTCATTGAGGTCGTGAGGAGAGGTTGCCTTCAACATAGACTTACCTTTGCAATCTGGCAAAGTAGAACTTATAAGGTTTTTTTATTTTGATTTTAGTGTTAGAGTTCATACCATATTAATAGATTAGGTCTATTATAATCAAAGATAATATTTTTATTATATAGTCCATATCATTTTTAGGTTTTAATCAAATTATTAAGTTGATTAAGTGTTTATTTGTTATATTCTTAGAAGTGGTCATTAGAAAAAGTATACTTAAAATCTTTTAGGAATTTATTCTATGTATTTATTTAGTATTTTTTTTTGTAAATTAGTCTAGTTGATTCATTGTGTTAAATGTTTTACATGTTCAAGATTGATAAAATAATATGTACATGTCATCGTCATGGTTGAAATATGCTTGTGTTAATAAGTCGGTTTGTTAGTGTCATTCTAGTCGTATTTTCATGTTAAAGTGAAAATTATCAGACTTAAGGTATAATTTTTTTTAAATTGCCTCACAAATGCATTTTTGGTGGCACCCAATGTCATGTAAGTCAAAGTTCTATCTTGAGGTGAGTTTCATATACAAAAGTCAAGGATAATTTTAGTGGTGAATATTTGTAATATGGTGAATATTCCATTTTTGAAAAATTTGAAAAGGCGATTTTTTTGGCACAGGTCACTAACTTATTCGCCTAAAAATTACAGTTTAATTTTTTTAGGGGTCGGCTTCATCTACCCTTGAAAATATCCCCTATATAATCCTAGATTATTTGCCAGGTAGAACACTACTAGCTCACTCATACCACCTATGGGCATATGTATTATCAAGTACAGTAAACGCGCAACAGGAGGGTGGAGGTTGCAGATGTATGACAGAGTGTTTGTTGACGTGCAATATGGAGAGGTTGTTGAAGCGCGACAGGAGTACATAGGGAGTAAATGTGCGACAGAGTTTTTTTTATACGCGACATGGAGATTTTGTTGTCGCGCGACACAGGAGGGTGGAGGCTGCAGACGCGCGACAGAAGATTTACTGTCGCGCATCAAGAAGGTGGTTGACGAGCGTCCACGAGGGTCGCTAACACGCATCAACGAGGGTCGCTGATGCGCGTTAACAAACTTCTTGACACGCGAAAACAAATCTCTGTCGCTCATCTACAGCCTTCTGTCACACCACTTAAAAATCAAGTGAAAATTTTGCTGTCAGACCCCCAAAAACTTCACCTTCCCGCGAAACTGATTCTGAGGATATTCGCTAGGTATTTTCCACCTTTGATTTCCAGGAGGTCTCTTAAAATGAACCATGAGAAAAGCTTAAAGATCATATATGTTATGTAAGTAGCCAAGAATAACATAGGTAGGAAACAATGTAGGAAGGGGCCTAATCAACACCTCTCACCAACTGCTAGTTATGGGGCCACACAATTGATATAGCTACACGATTTGTTCATAATTTTTTTATATGTGAGTGTGTATGTGTGGTTTATTCAAAATAAGACTATTGTAAACAAAATAATAGAAAACAAGATAAATATGGTGCTTTTATATTACATGCTTCTTTAGCGATTGGTTATTGAGAAACTCAACACTCACTAGAAGTGACAATCAATTTTCACATGTGGTGATTGTTGAAAGTAGGTGGTTAGCTAGTGAAAATCCTAGCATCCACTATGGGTGAAAACGTGAGTAATTGTTCTTACGTATGTAAGTGATCATGTGAAAAAACATCATCATAAGCAAATTATATACCTAAAGCATGCATGGAGATGGTTTTCTATTTTTAGTTCCTATGGCACAATTACTCCCCATGCTCACTATAAGGGGGAATGTTAACAATAGCTTGTCAATGTGTTAGTATATTAGCATGTGGTGTGATGAGTTGTAATAAAATTCATTGATGTTTTGTTGCAATAGTTAGTGAGTGGTTGAGAGATTCTAGGGTATGTTACATATTCTATAGTTAGAATGTGATAGGTTATTTCATCTCGTAATATTTTTACTAGTAACTTGTAACATACTAATTTGATATATATGTATTATTCTCTCTTTGTGAATAACATTATAAGTTTGTTTTGTGTTTTTATTGAGTTTTATGTTTACACACATAATAAATATTTAGCATGTTGGAGTTACTTTGTTTGTAATGAGATATCCTTGCTACCAATAAGGCTATTAGGTTATCACACGAGCTACATCCAAGGTTGTTAAGTTACCACACAAACTGATTACGAGGCTATTTAGTTAGGAAAATCACACCATTCACTTGGCATGGACGAGTAAGTCT